>CALNHX010001436.1:0-226590 GCA_940337035.1 Agriotes lineatus
TTTGTAGCACATTTTGCTTCTGCCTAACCACTCTCTTGTGTCTTAAAAACTCGATAGTGTTCAATTTGAACTTTAACCTGGGATCGGTCGCGTTGTTAGAAAAAATCTAACATTTTTACTTATTTACATATAATTCCTGAAATATTTTTCAAGTACACCTCGGACTTTGTAAGTGCTTCCGGGTGGGGTTCATACATGCGCAGGTGACAAAATACGTAGAGGGGATAACTGACCAGCTTGTAGCGGCCATTTGTTAGTTGATTTCTAACACGCCACCGATAACGTTACTCGGACTGTTCGAAAAAATCTAACGGCGCGACTGTTTACGTGACTAAAAATTCCTACTATTTGCTTAAATTTATGAGTTTATATTTATGTTTGCACTTATGTATAAGTAAACCTTATTTTACACAAAAGTTATTTTTGTTTGCTAAAATTAAAGTTTTATAACCACAAATGTTGTGTCCTCCAACAAATTTCAATTGTTAGAGAAAATCTAAGACGTGACCGATAACGTTAAAAAAAGAGTGCGACTAATCCCGGGTTAAATATCGGAGCCTCCAAAACACATCAGAAACATCGGCTATGGATCCTATCATTCGCTTATTGTTTAATACGTCTTTCGTTAAACTAGATCAATATAACGAAATCTTCTTCTTCTCCCTTCTCCTTATGCCCTGATGGCGTCGGAGTTTGTTGTTCATTTTTCTTCTATCCACTTTTTCCATCCTCTCCGGTCTCTCGCTAGTTGTTTCATCTGTTGCATTGTTTTTCCCTTTTTCGTTCCTAGGTCTGCCACTTGTTCCAGCCATTCCTTCCTAGGTCTTCCTTTCCTTCTGTTTCCATATCTTTTAGCTTCCATTGCTTTCTTCTCTATTCTGTCCTCTCCCATTCTTATTACGTGTCCATACCAGCTTAACTTTCTTCTGTTTATTTTTGTTTCGATGTCTTCCTGGTTCAGTTCCTTCCTTATATTTTCGCTTCGGCATCTATCCATTTTCGTCTTCCCCGCTATCTTTCTCAGGTGTTTCATTTCTGCCGCGTTTATTTTGCTTCTCTGTTTTTCGTTTATTACCCATGTCTCGCTCGCGTATATTAAAGTTGTATTGTTATTGCATTATATATATGTATCTTTGTTTTCTGTTCTATTTCTGTCTTTCCCAGCACTGTTTTATTTAAGGCGTAGTAAATTTTTGTTGTCTTTTTGGCCCTATTTGCAATTTCTGTGTCGATTTTTCCGTCATTCGTTATTACAGTCCCCAGGTATTCATGTGTAGTCACTTCTTCTATTTCCACCCCTTTACATGTCAATTTGTTCTCGTTTTCTTCTGCCTGTTGTGTTTGTGTACTGCTTATTTTCATGTATTTGCATTTGTTTATATTTATTTCTAATCTTACTTTCTCTATCTCTTCCACCCATATGTTTATTAATTGTTGCATTTTTCTTTGGTTTTCCGCTACCAATACTATATCGTCTGCATATATCATTACCTCTGTTTTAATCGGTCTTAGATTTTTGTATCCGATGGTCATTTGTAGGTGTTTTGATCTTTGCTTGGCGTTTTTTATTATTTTGTCCATTATGAGTATAAAAAGCAATGGACTAAGGCTGTCGCCTTGTTTAATTCCTCTTTCCATTTTAAATTGCGATGATCGTCTGCCGCATATCTGTACTCTTGCCCTTGTATTTTCATAGATGTTCTTTGTTATTTCTATTAGTTTTCTTGGAATGTTTAGATCTGTCATAATTCCCCACAAGATATTTCTGTTTACTCTGTCAAAAGCAGCCTTTAGATCTATAAAGGTTATATGCAATTCTTCTCCTTTTTCATTTTTCCTCTCCATCATTAGTCTTAGTAGGAATATATTATCAACTGTTTGTCTTTTTTGTCTAAATGCTGATTGTTCCTCTTCCAGTTTTTCTTCTGCTATTTCTCTCATTCTTTTTTCTATTATTCTTGTGTATACCTTGTATACTACCGATGAGAGACATATATCTCTATAGTTTTTGCAGTCGAATTCGTCTCCTTTTTTGTGGATTGGCACCAGTAGGTTTTCTTCCCAATCTTTCGGCATTTTATTTGATTGCCATGCTAGCCTCATTATTTTTAGTAGCCATTCTTTTCCGAGTTCCCCTAGCCACTTTATCATCTCCGGGTCAATTCCATCTGGCCCACTTGCTTTTCCTATTCGAATTTTGGCCATTGCCTCCTCTAGTTCTTCCATTTGTATTTCTTCTGTTGTATTTTCGTTTTCCGTTGTCTGGTTCTGTGTCTTATTTTCTGTATATTCTGTTCTTCTTCTTGTTTGTCTTCATATTTTTCCGTATAGTATTTTTCCCATATGTTTATTATTTCCTGTAGTTGTGATTTTATCTGGTTTTCCTTATCTCTCAATCCTCTTATCTCTTTTCTTTTCCTGCCCCTTATTGTTCTTATTTTGCTCCAGAACTTTCTATTGTTATTTTTGTAACATTGATTTAGTTCTTCTCCATATTTCTTCCAACTCTCTCTCTTAGCTTCTCTTATCATTACTTTTACCGTGTTTCTTATTCTGTGATATTCTTCTTTTTCTTGTTCTCTTTTCGTTCTAATATACGCTTTCCATGCTTCTTTCTTCTTTTTCACCTCTGCCTGTATTTCTTTATTCCACCAATCAGTTCTTTTTTGGTTTTTCTTAATTTTATATACTCCACATATTTCTTCCGCTTTCCTCAATATTATTTCTTTAAATATGTACCATCTTTCTTCAAGATTTCCTTCTTTTTCTTTAACCATTTCAAATTTTTTCTCTGTTTCTTCCTTATATCTTTTCTTCTTTTCTGGATCTTGTAGTCTCTTTATTGCTATTTTACTATATTCTGGTTCGTCTATTTTTTCTTGTCTTTTTTCATGCATTTCAGCTATTATTAATCTGTGGTGTGTGCCTATTTCAGCTCTATTTTCTGTTCTAATTTGTCCGATTTTGTGTCTCCTTTCTTGTGTGTACACTATATAGTCGATAATGCTTTTTGCATCTCTCCCCTCTGCTACAAAAGTGTATCTTTCTTGCAGTGGTTGTTCCCAGAAAGTGTTTCCTATTAGTAAATCATTTATTTGACAGAAGGTGAGCATTCTTATCCCATTTTTATTTAGTATTTCTTCACCATATTTTCCCCTACATCCAAGTCCTCTGCTCTCATCTTTTCCTATTCTTGAATTCCAGTCCCCCATCAATATTATTTTTTCGGAATTTTCTCTAATCTCGTCCAAAGTATTCTGTAGGTCTGTGTAGAATTCATCCATTTCCGTTTCGTTTGTTCCTTCTGTCGGTGCATATAGTTGTATTACATACCATTCCTCTTCTGTTTCTATTTTAATGTACATTATCCTTGATGATATGAATTTAGTATCAGTAACTTTTGCATGAATGTCTTCTGTCATCACTATTCCGACTCCTTCCTTTGCTCTTTGTATTGTATCCACCCCTGAATAGTATAGTGTATGACTTCCTCCTATTTTAATTTTTCCTTTCCCTTTCTTCTTTGTCTCACATAATCCCAACAATTGTATTTTATATTCCGTCATTTCCTGTATCAGTAAACCTTATTTTACACAAAAGTTATTTTTGTTTGCTAAAATTAAAGTTTTATAACCACAAATGTTGTGTCCTCCAACAAATTTCAATTGTTAGAGAAAATCTAAGACGTGACCGATAACGTTAAAAAAAGAGTGCGACTAATCCCGGGTTAAATATCGGAGCCTCCAAAACACATCAGAAACATCGGCTATGGATCCTATCATTCGCTTATTGTTTAATACGTCTTTCGTTAAACTAGATCAATATAACGAAATCTTCTTCTTCTCCCTTCTCCTTATGCCCTGATGGCGTCGGAGTTTGTTGTTCATTTTTCTTCTATCCACTTTTTCCATCCTCTCCGGTCTCTCGCTAGTTGTTTCATCTGTTGCATTGTTTTTCCCTTTTTCGTTCCTAGGTCTGCCACTTGTTCCAGCCATTCCTTCCTAGGTCTTCCTTTCCTTCTGTTTCCATATCTTTTAGCTTCCATTGCTTTCTTCTCTATTCTGTCCTCTCCCATTCTTATTACGTGTCCATACCAGCTTAACTTTCTTCTGTTTATTTTTGTTTCGATGTCTTCCTGGTTCAGTTCCTTCCTTATATTTTCGCTTCGGCATCTATCCATTTTCGTCTTCCCCGCTATCTTTCTCAGGTGTTTCATTTCTGCCGCGTTTATTTTGCTTCTCTGTTTTTCGTTTATTACCCATGTCTCGCTCGCGTATATTAAAGTTGGTATTGTTATTGCATTATATATATGTATCTTTGTTTTCTGTTCTATTTCTGTCTTTCCCAGCACTGTTTTATTTAAGGCGTAGTAAATTTTTGTTGTCTTTTTGGCCCTATTTGCAATTTCTGTGTCGATTTTTCCGTCATTCGTTATTACAGTCCCCAGGTATTCATGTGTAGTCACTTCTTCTATTTCCACCCCTTTACATGTCAATTTGTTCTCGTTTTCTTCTGCCTGTTGTGTTTGTGTACTGCTTATTTTCATGTATTTGCATTTGTTTATATTTATTTCTAATCTTACTTTCTCTATCTCTTCCACCCATATGTTTATTAATTGTTGCATTTTTCTTTGGTTTTCCGCTACCAATACTATATCGTCTGCATATATCATTACCTCTGTTTTAATCGGTCTTAGATTTTTGTATCCGATGGTCATTTGTAGGTGTTTTGATCTTTGCTTGGCGTTTTTTATTATTTTGTCCATTATGAGTATAAAAAGCAATGGACTAAGGCTGTCGCCTTGTTTAATTCCTCTTTCCATTTTAAATTGCGATGATCGTCTGCCGCATATCTGTACTCTTGCCCTTGTATTTTCATAGATGTTCTTTGTTATTTCTATTAGTTTTCTTGGAATGTTTAGATCTGTCATAATTCCCCACAAGATATTTCTGTTTACTCTGTCAAAAGCAGCCTTTAGATCTATAAAGGTTATATGCAATTCTTCTCCTTTTTCATTTTTCCTCTCCATCATTAGTCTTAGTAGGAATATATTATCAACTGTTTGTCTTTTTTGTCTAAATGCTGATTGTTCCTCTTCCAGTTTTTCTTCTGCTATTTCTCTCATTCTTTTTTCTATTATTCTTGTGTATACCTTGTATACTACCGATGAGAGACATATATCTCTATAGTTTTTGCAGTCGAATTCGTCTCCTTTTTTGTGGATTGGCACCAGTAGGTTTTCTTCCCAATCTTTCGGCATTTTATTTGATTGCCATGCTAGCCTCATTATTTTTAGTAGCCATTCTTTTCCGAGTTCCCCTAGCCACTTTATCATCTCCGGGTCAATTCTATCTGGCCCACTTGCTTTTCCTATTCGAATTTTGGCCATTGCCTCCTCTAGTTCTTCCATTTGTATTTCTTCTGTTGTATTTTCGTTTTCCGTTGTCTGGTTCTGTGTCTTATTTTCCTGTATATTCTGTTCTTCTTCTTGTTTGTCTTCATATTTTTCCGTATAGTATTTTTCCCATATGTTTATTATTTCCTGTAGTTGTGATTTTATCTGGTTTTCCTTATCTCTCAATCCTCTTATCTCTTTTCTTTTCCTGCCCCTTATTGTTCTTATTTTGCTCCAGAACTTTCTATTGTTATTTTTGTAACATTGATTTAGTTCTTCTCCATATTTCTTCCAACTCTCTCTCTTAGCTTCTCTTATCATTACTTTTACCGTGTTTCTTATTCTGTGATATTCTTCTTTTTCTTGTTCTCTTTTCGTTCTAATATACGCTTTCCATGCTTCTTTCTTCTTTTTCACCTCTGCCTGTATTTCTTTATTCCACCAATCAGTTCTTTTTTGGTTTTTCTTAATTTTATATACTCCACATATTTCTTCCGCTTTCCTCAATATTATTTCTTTAAATATGTACCATCTTTCTTCAAGATTTCCTTCTTTTTCTTTAACCATTTCAAATTTTTTCTCTGTTTCTTCCTTATATCTTTTCTTCTTTTCTGGATCTTGTAGTCTCTTTATTGCTATTTTACTATATTCTGGTTCGTCTATTTTTTCTTGTCTTTTTTCATGCATTTCAGCTATTATTAATCTGTGGTGTGTGCCTATTTCAGCTCTATTTTCTGTTCTAATTTGTCCGATTTTGTGTCTCCTTTCTTGTGTGTACACTATATAGTCGATAATGCTTTTTGCATCTCTCCCCTCTGCTACAAAAGTGTATCTTTCTTGCAGTGGTTGTTCCCAGAAAGTGTTTCCTATTAGTAAATCATTTATTTGACAGAAGGTGAGCATTCTTATCCCATTTTTATTTAGTATTTCTTCACCATATTTTCCCCTACATCCAAGTCCTCTGCTCTCATCTTTTCCTATTCTTGAATTCCAGTCCCCCATCAATATTATTTTTTCGGAATTTTCTCTAATCTCGTCCAAAGTATTCTGTAGGTCTGTGTAGAATTCATCCATTTCCGTTTCGTTTGTTCCTTCTGTCGGTGCATATAGTTGTATTACATACCATTCCTCTTCTGTTTCTATTTTAATGTACATTATCCTTGATGATATGAATTTAGTATCAGTAACTTTTGCATGAATGTCTTCTGTCATCACTATTCCGACTCCTTCCTTTGCTCTTTGTATTGTATCCACCCCTGAATAGTATAGTGTATGACTTCCTCCTATTTTAATTTTTCCTTTCCCTTTCTTCTTTGTCTCACATAATCCCAACAATTGTATTTTATATTCCGTCATTTCCTGTATCAGTTCTCTTTCTTTCCCACTTATCGATGTTATATTCCATGTTCCTATTTTTATATTTGGTGTTTTGGTTTTATTTTCATTTCTCTTATTTTTATTTATATTTAATATTTCTTTACGGTTTTCCTTTTCCTCATTTTGTATTTTTTCCATTTTCTTGCTATTTGCTGTTAATTTCTCTGTTTCTATCTGTTTTAATTTTTTCCTTCTGTACTTATCGTTATTTCCGTTAGCGTTTTCCTTTGTCCGTTGCCTTGTCGTGTCCACTTCCCCTCCCCCGTCCAGTATTACTTTTTTGAATAGTGGCTCGTTTTTGTGATCTTGAGGAGTTTTTCTCTTAGGGAGTCTTCCTTGTTGCCTTCTGGAGATCTTTGACTTAGTGTCCTCCCTTTCTTATTAGATTGGTTCCCTTGATCTCCTCCCAACCGCTCGTTTAGTTGAGTTTCCTCTTCTTTTCTCTGTTCTTGTGCATTTTCGTTATATTTCTGTCCTTCTATTTGTTGTAGTCTTTCAAGTGACACTATTTCTCCATTTATTATTAATTTATTGAATCTTAATATTGCGTGGTGTCCCATTCTTCTGTACTGGTTCATGTATATTATTAATTCCCTGCGTTGTTCTTGTATTTCCTTTGTGTAGTCTTCCTCCATATATATTTCCGTTCCTTTCAGTTTATTTGTCGATCTTAATATCTCCCACCTTTTATTTCTAGCTCTTAATTCCAGCATTACTGGCCTTTTATTACTTCGTTGTGTTTCCTATTCTTCTTACTTCTTGGATATCTTCTTCCATGTTTATCGAGATACCTATCTCCCTCAGTATTACTCTTACCTTTTCTTTTAATTCCAGTTCCCCTTCTTCTATTGGTTCATTTATTCCATGAATAATTAGTCTATTCTTCCTTATTTCTCTTTCTAGGTTCTCTATTCTTTCTTCTTGCCTTAGGTTTCTTTGTTTTAGCTGTTCGTTGTCCTTCTTCAGTTTTTCGTTTTCCATTTTTACGTTGTTCATCTCTTTCTGAAGTATGTCTACTTTGTTCTCTAGTCTTTGGTTACTTTCCTGTATGTTATCCAGTTTCTCATTTATTTTTTGCAACATTGCCATCATATTGTTGGGTTCCACTTCTTTTTCGGGCATATTTAATTTTATTAACGAAATCAAAAATATAAACAATCAATATTGGATTTGGTTTTGTGCGATTGAGAGTACAGTCTCTGCGAGGCCAAGTCTCCGTTCCTTCCCCTCGACTGACACCACCCCCCACGTGATCTATTCATCTCGCTCGCTCCTGAAGCCCCACTAACCAAACAGGTGCACCCACGCTACAACTTCAGATCAGCTGATTATGACCTTATTAATCAGCATCTTGAATCTGTGGATATCATTATTTAATGATGTATCGGTAAACAAGGCTGTAGATATTCTGTATTCTGTTATTAATGGAGCTATCATAAAATGTATGAAACCTAAAAGAACAAATTTCCTGTCTGGTTTAAAAAGGACCTTATCAACTTATATAAACGTAAAGACAAGGTTTGGATCAAATGAAAAACATACTCGAACATTGTAGATTATTTAAACTTCTCCGAACTAAGATCTAAATTCAAATCTGTATATAAAAACTAATTTAAAAGATAAAGAAGGAACAGATGGAAACAATACTTTGAGGATCTAACTGACACAAACACTGAAGAACAAGAACGTGAAACATTACAAGTAGAAGACACTGAAAGAAATGGCATACAACCGATAACAGAAGAAGAGGTCAACCAAGCTATAAATAAAATAAAGATAGGGAAAGCAGCAGGAGAAGATGACATTTCAGCAGAAATGTTAAAATACATGGGAACAGAAGCAAAAATAATATTCACAGACCTACTTAACAGTATCATTAGCTACCGCTATATAAAAAAGGGGATGCAAGAGAATGTTTGAATTATAGAGGGATCACCATATCAAGTATACCAAGTAAAGTATTTACGAGAATAATCGAAAACAGAATAACAGAAAAAAATAGAGGACACGATAGGTGAAGCACAACACGGGTTTAGAAGAGGGAGAAGCACACAAAATTTAGTATTTATATTAAGACAAGTAGGTGAAAAGCTAGTCAGAAAAGGAAAGGACATTCATATGGGCTTCATAGACCTGGAAAAGGCTTTCGATAAAATAAGAAGATGTGATGTATGGGAATGCCTAAGAGAAAGAGGAATAGAAGAGGAAATGATAGAAATAGTTAATTTTTTTAATTTTTTAATTTAATTTGTACTCGCCCAACAGCCGTTAGGCCAATTACAGGCGTCGCTGTGCAGTTATGAGGACTTCCAACCCCACTAACGACTGCCATGATGTTGTATGACCGCCGGGACCAACCTTTTTCCGTGATAGCCGTACCACGAGGCGCCGAGAGATGCAGCCGTGGAACTCCCATCCAAGTTCTGACCAGAGACAGCGTTGCTTAACTCTGCTGATCGAACGTGGACGCTTGTTCAAGCTACACCACTCGGGACCCTTAAGGCACTAGACAGTAACAATTTTAATAAAGTCGGAACACATAATGATGAATCGGAAGTTTTTAAGTCAAGGTTAGGATTAAAGCAAGGTTGTGTGCTTAGCCCACTACTATTCTCAATTGTAATAGATAAAGCTATCAGGAAATGTAAAGACAAATGCACAAGTATGAAAATAGGAATGTGGCAAATGAAATCAATTCAGCTGCAAGAATTGTTATTCACGGATGATATGGTAATCATAGCCGAATCAGAAGAAAAACTTCAACACAACCTAAACGAATATCAAAGAGAACTAAAACGAGTAAACATGGAAATAAATGTAAACAAGACAAAGACGATGATAATGTCCAACCAAGAAAAAAGACATACGATAGAATTAAACGGACAAACACTAGAACAAGTTTCAAGCTTGAACTATTTGGGAACTATAATAGAAAACACCGGAAACATTGAAAAGGAAATATCAGTAAGATTGGGAAAAGTAGGAAGGGTATACAATTACATTAGAAATCCATTTTTTGGAAAAAGTGAGATACCAAAGTAAATCAAAACTCAAGTATACCAAAAGGTTGTAAGACCCTCCTTAACGTATGGAAGTGAATCCTGGGTTTTAACAAAAAGAAATAAGTCGTATCAAGGCAGCGGAAATGAGATTTCTAAGAAAAATCCAAATAATTACTAGAGAGGACAGGATAAGGAATTCAGTAATAGTGGAGGGGTTGAAGATAAAACCCATAGAGAGGATAATCGAAGAAAGACAACTGAGCTGGCTAGGTCACATAATTAGAATGAAAGAAGAAAGAATGACTAAGCAAGTGTATGAAGCGAGAAGCCAAGGGAAAACAAAGTAGGACGCCCAAGATTACGCTGGGAAGAACAGGTTAGACAAGTGGCTGAGAACCGAGGAATAAGCTGGGGAGAAGTGAGAAAAATATCAAAAGACAGGAAGTTATGAAAAAGAAAAATTAAAGATTCATAGGGGTGAAATGTAATATTTAATAGTATCACTCAAATATATTATACATGTAAATAATAACATAATAACAATAATATATTATAAACGTTATAGGATGTAATTATTAATTAATTGTATTAACTATACAGTCCAACACCTAACGGTACAAATAAACTTCAGATTAAATAAAATTAAATAAAATAACGGGTGTTATCAATTCAGAACAGCATGGTTTTGTAAAAAATAAGTCAACAGTTAGTAATTTGATGTCATCTTCGAGTCTATGTATGAAGGAGCACAAGATGATGTAATTTATACCGATTTTAAGAAGGCTTTCGATAAAGTCAATCACTCGATATTATTTTAAAAATTAGCTTTTAACCGATCGAAGACAATTTTGGAGGAGGAGCGAAGCGACAACTCCAATTATTGTCTGAGATCGGTAATTCCGTAACGTTCGTGATGCTTATGACGTTTTCTGCATAATAGAAATGGTATTAAAGAGTCTTTTGCATTGGTTTATCTCATACTTTAACAATAGGCATCAAACAGTTGCAATGAACGGTTACAGTTTGCATATGATTGAAGTTACTTCAGGTGTCTCCCAAGGGTCAGTTCTTGGTCCATTCCTCTTTGTGATTTTTCTGAGTGACATCGGTGAATGCTTTAAACATTGCAAATTTCTCTTATATGCCAACGACTTAAAAATTTACTTTGTTATTAGATCACTTTGTTGGAGTTGCAGCGGGAGACATTTCCAAATACAGTGAAATCTCCCATAAGCGGACACGCACGGTGCCAACGTTTTTGTCCGGTTATTAGAGGCGCCCGCTTAAGAGAAAAATTCATTTTTATGTTTAAAAAATTTGTATTATGCAAAGGTATACGCGCTAACAATACAGACAAGAATATAAAATAATTGAAACAAAGTTATGTAATAGTTGTTACAAAATCTAAAATACTCATTTGACGTAAGGGTATTTCTGACTGTTTATTATACTTTCCGCATGTATTTCTAAATATTTTGACAGTTTGAATACTTTAAAGTCATTACTTTTTTTAGCAAAGCATTTAAAAATGTTCACTGTTAATGCTTCCGTGTGGGTCTTGATTACATTCTCAGAAATTTCTAATTCTGCCAACTGCACATCAACGGCAGCTGATTCACCTGAAATTTCGATTACATCATCTTCCTCGCTTATTTCTTTGTCAATGATTACAAATTCGTCAGGGTCCACGTCTTCGATTTCTGGGATACTCCTATATAGTTCAGCCATTACTGATAAGGGTAAATCGTCCTCTGGTTCAAATTGATTACACTGGCATAACTTGATACCCGCAGACTCCGTGGTCGCGGAGGCCCTGAGCCTAGTTTTCTTATTCTTTCATTCAATAAAAGCAAGCAGGAAAAATTCTTGCTATTTTTATTTTTTATCATAATAGGCTGCCCACGCAAAAGGCAAAGTAGTTTTGAATTGCAGGCTTCTAAAATTAAGCGACATGGATTGTTTTGTAATATCGTGCAGTCGTAACGCTGAATTGAGTTGACTTAATACCGCCCGTA
This sequence comes from Agriotes lineatus, assembly GCA_940337035.1. Classification (NCBI taxonomy): domain Eukaryota; kingdom Metazoa; phylum Arthropoda; class Insecta; order Coleoptera; family Elateridae; genus Agriotes; species Agriotes lineatus. The sequence goes on from CALNHX010001436.1 coordinate 11,790, forward strand.
TTGCAAAAGAATTCTATATTTTAACAACATCATCATTAAATGTTGGATTTATGGATTGATTTGACGCCTCACGACATTAGCTGGGCCTGCATTTTGAAGTGTCCGTACAAGAGCGATTCACAGTCTAAAAATTGTCGAAAAATGGTGTCCGTTTAATAGAGAAAATTTTATTAGTAAAGTTAATGCAAGCAAGTTGGTTCTCAACAAAATGTCCGTGTAAGAGAGGTGTCCGCTTATTAGTGGTGTCTGGTAAGAGAGATTTCACTGTACAAAATAAACATTTAATATTGATAAAGTACACCGTTACATTCTCAATATTTATAAACATCTGAGTTGTTTTTTAGTGTGTAACTGTAACTACTTTATGATTAGTTTTATTAGCACACTATAGAACTAAAGTTCACAAACAACACGAAATGTAAATTCTAACACACTTGATGATGCATTAAAATTACAGGAAGACCTTGACCGCTTGTATTCATATTGCACATGGTTAAAATTAATCTTAATATTGACAAATGTAAAAAAATCACTGTAACAAAAAATTGTAACCGGGTGCAGTATCAATATAGGATAGGTGGAGAAACTCTTGAAGCATAAGAGGTTTAGGAGTCATAGTTGATAGAGATTTCCATTTCGATGAGCAAGTGGACAGTCTTGTCACCAAAGCGTTCCAGATGATTGGGTTTGTTCTGCGCAATACAAAGGATTTTAAGAATATTAATAGTTATATTATACATATTCAATTCATTAGTGTGATCTCATCTGGAATACGCATCTGTAATTTGGAATCCTTTGTATGCGAAGTACACGGACGCTCTAGAAAAAATTCAAAAATACTGTTACCGAATTGTTAGGTACAGGCTGGATAGGACAGTCAACATTAGTCCAATGTGATTAGTTAATCACAGAGAGTTGTCTGATGTGATGTTTCTCTATAAAATTTTACATGATGAAGTAGACTAGCAAGTTGTTATCACAAGTAAACATACGCGTGCCTTGCAGTACTTCACCGTGCTGCTCCGATCTGTTTCACATACCCTCATATAACACTAATGCTGGTAAAAGAAAATCAATTAATAGGATATGTACAACATATAATAAGAAATGTGGTTCAATTGACATTTTTAACAATAGCAAATATCAATTTAAAAACATTGTTCGTGGCATGCTGCTGGAGAATAAAGGTCTCTGCCCACTACAATGTATCATACTATGACCGTACTAGGAACGTATCAGACATGAAAAGCAACACGATACGTCCTGGTATGCCCACTGAAACGGATCGACGGCATTCTGTGCCCGTATACATCTCGTATGATGCCCGTATGCAACCCGTATGTTGCCCGTATGTAACCTGTATCATCATACAGATCTAACCACCAAAATCGATAGGACACCGTTTCATTCTCGCATGCGTATCGATGTTGCGTGGACGTCATGGGAGTGCTATCAAGTTTTTAAATAATAAAATAGGTATGCCTAATAAAAAATTAACTGTTAGACAACTGGCAATAATTGCCATAATATTTATAACGGTCATCATACGCGCGCATCGGTTTGGCAACGTCGCGTGCCATGCGCGGAGCGTATCGGCACCGGCAAAATATTCTTGCCCACAATTACTTAACGCTCCGTGCATGGTAGGCGACGATGCTGGTCGGTGACAGAATGATCTAGTGGGCATAGTCTCATACTTTTCAATACAAAGAATATTTTTTACCCGACACGTTCCTAGTACGGTCATAGTATGATACGTTGTAGTGGGCAGAGACCTTAAGGGTACGAAGTAGGGAGGCAGAGTATTTTTGTTGAGTTGTATGTGCGTGATGGCAAGAGCTATAATTGCATTATAAACTGTGTATTTCCAGGACTTCGCTATTATTGTTTTTTTTAACTTAAAGATTTCATTTAAGTTAGTTGTATGTCTGTAATAGTTTTTTTTTATTTGCGTAGGCTAGTGTCTTTTTCATTGACAGCTACTATCAAAACCGCACATGTGTAAATTACCTTGTGGTAATCGATGTAGGTGGCAAACAAGTTTATTTTGTAATCTACTATGTATTATCTTTTTCTGTTCGTCATTGTTTGATTACCCTAATAAATAAAAAATAAATAAATTTGGTGCCGTTGACTTGTGGGAGTTCACAGTCATTAATTTTCACTGAAGAGCATGTTACTCTTTGCATGATGAATGTGACATGATTGGATTTAGACTCGGCTTTTATACGCCAGTTCTTAAGTTAGTCTTGAATTTTATCTAGATTGGCCTACAGGTTCCTCGATGCTGATGTTAGGTCAACGTGAGAAGCTAGGACCACTGTTGCTACAGTTGTCAGTCTTATAGTTGGAAAATCTGCTGTGTAGAGCAAGTATAATTCTGGGCCTAGGACACTTCCTTGCGGTGCACCTGATTGGATGGGGAAGATATCCGAATATTTATTGTTGTCCTTCACAAGAAAATGTCTATTGGTGAAGTGTGACGTAAGAAGTTTAAAATGTGGGTGCGGCAGGCACATCTTCAGTTTGTAGTGGAGCCCTGTATGCCATCTTATCGAACGCTTGTGTTATATCTAAAAATGCCGCTGAGCAGTATCTTTTTGCATTAAGATCTTTGTTTATTATGTTTACCAGTCTATGGGCTTGCTCTATGGTTCCATGCTTTTTACGAACACCAAACTAGTGTTCTGGTATAGAATTAGTTCTAACCTTTTTATACAGGGTGCCCCAAAAAGAATGGGACACCGATTAGTCATAGATTAGATAGGTTATAATAAATCGATAAAACCTAATATACCTTAGTACAAAGTCCCTCCTGTAAGAATTTATAGAGCCTTGAAATTCAATTTGTTATCTTACTATTATGTACTGCACTAATGATAACATTTTCATAAACTAGACTTAACTGTAAGAGGAACTTCATCTTATCTTTGAAAACTTTTTTTGGCTCTAACTTTGTTATCTGTCACATATTTTCAAATTTTAGGTTATTATCCGAAAGAGAATTAAAAGGCGTAAAAATGAAGTACTTTTGGTTCGTAAGCGTAAAAGCAACCGTTTACCTTAAAATGCCCATCAAAGGTTTTTGGTTGTCATTAAGAAGTGCAATGATCAAGTAGCCATGATCACAAAAACAATGGGTAGTGATTGACTTTTCTAACTAATTTAACGGAGCTGGCTTCTAATTTTCTCTAGAGAACCTATATAATAGTTATTATACAGTTTCTCTAATTTTCTCAAGGAAACAAAATTTAGAATGCTTTCTAAATTTTCTTCTTAGGGCTGCTAACTCTTCAAAATAAGACAAATAGGCATTTCATTATTTTTTGTTTCGCTATTTATACAGTCTAATATTTATTTTATAACACAGCATACAGTTCTCTTTTCACATTAGGATTGATAGACTTTTTTAGTATACTTTAAATGGCTACTTTAAGCAAAGCAAAATATAGGTACAACACATATTTCATGAAGATGAGAAATCTTTACTTTTGAAGTGCACTTGACTTTGATAACATTACATAGTATTCATAGTTTAGTTTCTTAGTAATATTTACTAAAATTTAATGAACGACTTCCGGGTTTAGTACGTGGCAATGTTAAAGTAGAAAAACTCAATGTTTTACCCACTTTTGTAGGGGCTTCATCATGAGTGTTGGAAGCAAAAGCGAACAGTAATTCATTTTTTCTTCTACTTCAGGTAACACAGTGCAAACCTGGAAGTCGTATATTAAATTAATACGAATAGTGGTCCTAGAAATTGTTTATAGAAAATTTTTACTAAAATTGCATATCTTTTATTTCAGATGGAGCATCTCATTTAAATGCTCGAGCCTTGTGAGGGACTGTAATCGTCTGCAAGAAAGAAGAAGGTATAATAACTGCCACAACCGGGGTCTCCAGTCCAGTCTAGAAAAGAAGATGGGGAGGAGTAACAACCTCGTTAAAAAACCTGGGTTCAACTGGCCTCGGTTGATAGCACCCAGTAAGAGCCCCTGTCTAGGGTTACAGACGAAAAATATCCACCAGGCTAAAAGAACGAATTGTTAGTTACATAAAAATAGAAACGTGCACTGAATCTATTCACAGCACTATTTATCATGCCAACTATTTTAAAGCAAAGAACTAGTACACATGAAAATAAATTGGTGGAAGAAACTGAAACACATACGAAGGAAAGATACAAAAGATCAAATTGGACTTTCTGAATATCTCTGTCTTTTATAAAAATACTATGTTGCAATAATGTCAAGTTTCTTTGTCAACCTGACAAGCGGATTGTTAATCCTAAATGGTCACATGTATTTAGCATCTTTTGTACAATTCTGTCGGTTGCAAATATATTGAAATTTCATTACATTAATTCAGCTGGAGGCACTAAAACGATACTAGACATTAGACTTCAAATACTTGGAAGATGGCACTGTCCCGTGATCTTTAAGTCTTAATAGAGAAAATTGTCGGCAGTGCTTGTGTTATCTAGTGCAAAATTCGTTGCTTTATTATGATAATGTGACGAGAGTCGATAGAATAGCAGGTTCTGGTTTACAGCTTTATCATCTGGTACCACTTCAAGGCAAAAGACATCTTCGTAAAGGTTTCGAGTGTTGTCTTGTACATCTTGGGGGTTATCATTTGGCTGTAGAAGCCTCCTTTATTCTCCATGCAAGTTTCTGACAAGAAAGGAAAATCTAGGTAAAAGGTGTTGGCCTGCCCTTCACTATGTTACCAATCCGTCTCAGGAAGAAATAAATGGGTTCTGACAGCACTATCATTAAAAAACTCAAAGCACTACTTGTTCAGAATATTGAATCTGGAAAGTGCATCTCTGTTTTTTCATCCTGGTTCAAAACATTTCTAGGAAGCTTTCTATTGTGTATGGTTTCTTTATCAAACAACCACAAGGTCTTCAGTTTTCTATTACAATCTAGTGGTCTCATTGAACAACTACTTTCCACTTTAATTCATTTCGTCTTTAATTTCATTGTTTTTCTATACAATACAGGACAACGTTTGATACATTGGTCATTGGCAGTACACTTTTTTCAGGAGTTTTATTAATCCGGAATTGTAATTTACTATTTTGCCTCTTGTTTAATATGAAACTAATTGGAGAACCTTATTAAATAGTGGTTAAGGTAAGTTTGGGCAAATGGGTCTTAGTTTTACAACCTGACATGTTTAAAAAAACCAAAACAAAAATTTTATCTGTTCATCTCAGGACATTTGGGAGTTTGAAGAACTTTCATGTAAGCAATTAACTATTTTGACGTAAAACCTTTATCAGGCAAACGGACCCAGATAATGTTTGTTTTGCAAATGGGTCTTCTTCCATGTTTAAGTGTATATCATAAAGAAGGTACTCCAGGGTAACTCTGCTCAAGCTTGGTCATATATGGTTCAGCAGAACTGAGAAGATTTTATTATCAACAGAAAAATTGGAGATATAGGTAAGGTCAAAAGTTCAACAGTGCGCAAGTAATATAGTCCAACCTCTTTAAGTCGAAGTGTCAAGGAAAGACAAAAAACTCGAGTTATTGAAAGTTTGAAGTTAGGGGAAGGTGGGACAAGTGTGCCATAGTAACATATTTCTAAATAAAATCACATGAAAGTCTGATATTAATTTTTTTATATAGTGTAGTTGCCTACTGTATTAGGAACATTTTAGGAACAAAAAGTCGTGCATAAAAATTTTTTATAAGCTGCCAGCACTTGAAACATGATTTTGTGCATCATTCTTGCCCCACCAAGAGTGGGTAAGAGTGCCATTTCATACTTAGGTGTATTTTATTGCCAAAATAATAAATTGCTCTTTTTTCTAGCTTTAATATTGGAGGGGGGGGGGGGGGATTAGGAGAAAACAACATACAAATATAAGTAAATATGTATTATTCTAAACATAAGAAATATTATAAATCAAGCTTGGCAAGAGTCACATACAAAAATCTTCTGGTTTTTTTAAAAATCGGTGCAATCTTCATGGTCCCATTTCTGGCATTCTATGCACTGCACCATGTTTTCGTCTGGGGGTTCGATCAGTTCTTTGTTACAAATTAGGCAAAATAATTCTGTTTCAATGGCACTACTAGAGTCTTAATTCGATATCTTCATCGCTGACACTACTTGATGATGATGAAGATTTGCGCCTATAGATGGTATGGGGAGGTAGTGTTAACAGACGAGTGCCCAGTTGTTTTGCTTTTAAAATTGTACCCCATCCAAAATTAATAATACTGGATTGTCTACACTATAATGTGTGTTGTGCAAAATGATCTATAAAACGACTAAATCCTTCAATCCATCCATTTGAAGTATTATATTGAATAGAATCTGCAGGAACACCACGCATTAACTGCTCATTTTTTCGCAGTCGGGCAAACACTCATTGGCGGCACAAAGTGACCGTGTGTATTCATTGCACACAATACAGAAGTGTTAATGCCTCGTTCTGCAGAGGTTATTCTTCCAACTTGTTTTTTTCTTTTACACTAATAATGCACTCAGGAACGTGTGCTGTGGTAATGCCTGACTCGTCTGCATTATACACTGCATTTCATAAGAAATGAACCACCCCGAAGGAGTTGACGCAGAACTTCGAAATTACATAGAAATGGGTAGTGCATGGAGACAAACAAATGATTACAGTTTCAAAAACATGACAGCATTTATTGAAAATATTAATAATGTGTTGCATCTCCGCGTACTCTTATGCATTCAGTAACTCTTGCCTCTTGGGGCAGCTCATTCCAGGTTACCTGTAGCTGTTGACGTAATTCCTCTAAAGTGTTGGGAGGATGGGGTAATCGACACAGTTTTCTGTCGATCATGTCAGACATGTTCAATAAGGTTTAAGTCTGGGGATCTTGCCGGCCAAGGCAAATGCAGAACATTGTTTTGTGCTAGGAACTCTAACATTACGTGAGCAGTATGAGGCCGGGCATTATCATGTTGGAAGACGGCCCCTGGAAGGTCTCGGAGGAATGGCTCCAAAATGGTGTCAATGTAACGGCGCGCGTTTAGAGTGCCCAGAATGAATATCAAGGGAGACCTGCCGCCGTAGCATATTGCTCCCCACACCATTAGATTAGGAGTTAAAGCCGTGTGGCGACGCTGAACAAACTGTAAACTTTGCCTCTGACCTCTAGGTTGTCTGATCCGTAAACGTCTGCCAGAATGTCATAAGCAAAATCGGGATTCGTCGCTGAAGACGATAGCTTCCCATTCATGGTCCCAATGTTGTCGGTTCTGGCTCCTCTGCAGTCTGGTATCTTTATGTTGTTGAGTCATAGGAAGACGAAAATAAGGACGATATGAGCGTAACCCAATAGTACAGTAAAACCCGTCAACTTAAAAAAATTGGCCGCAGCTATTCCTCTTGCCCAGTGGTTTAGGGTCATTAGACAAGTGTAAAACCAAAAATCCGTATCCCCATCCTCTGCCAAACAGCCGCCAACTTGAAAACATTTAAATTTGCTTTTTATCGCGATCCATTGGTCGCACAGAAAAAGTTATTGAACAAAATATGTTGCAAATAAAATTCTACACATTTTTGGTTCTTGACGCGATACCGAGAAGTTGGTATTGCGAACGGTAGAGGGCGACAAAGTTACCAAAAATCGGTTTTCGCCATTCTATAATAGCTCTGTAGGGGTGTTTCTTTTCCGAAAATTGCAAATGTGAAAGTTGTAGTGCTTGAAAAGATGTACACGAATCTCTTTTAATAATGTGGTTGATTTAAATAGTCTCTGAGTGACAGCCCTTCAAAGACCGCGCGGCGTGGAAAATGTATATTCCGGCACAGCAAAGTAATTTTTTAGTGCCCCAAATTCAAAAGCAATTTTGCGCAGAGTGCGTAGATTTAAGCCGTGGAACAACCTATCCATATTTAGCACATGTTGAACAAGTTCGTTTTCTTGTTCGTCATTAAAAGTGCACTTAAAGCGGCCAAGATTTTCAGAAACATTCAACAAAAGTCTTTCTAATTCACCATTACGAACATCTAAAGCTCTTTGTAAGGTTTCTTCGGAATATGCAGCTCTGGTCGTTGTTCTAACGTAATTTCGAGGCATGTTCTGTAACAAAATCATTTATAACGTCACATCGTTAGAACGAAATCAAATGTATTCATATGGGCAAGAGTGCCACGACACTGTTATCCTACTCTACACATTTTTTGTATTGAGTTATATTGTCATCTAACCAATGTTTCTGCAACTATGTAATAATCTGTAATAAGGCTACTGTAATACTTTATAGGTTAGACATTTTTAGAAACTAAATTACTGCTAGGTAAATACAATATTTCTTAATACATGCCCTTACAATAGTTATATGCAAAATACATATTTTCTAAATTTTACAAACCTCCATTTAATCAAAACAATAAACACAATAGGCACTCATGAACATGTATCAACCATGTTGCACTACTAAATAAAGTTGTAGAAAGAGTTTGGTTGTAGTTTTAAACGCATGGCACTCTTGCCCAACCTGGCTCTTGGCCGACTCCCGTACCGAATTTTGAACTTTTTACAATCTTTATGCCATAAATTTGTAATAGGGTAAGGCGGCGTAAGTGCGACCCCTTTTTTTAAAATAATTCCAAGTTTAGCTGCTCATACACAGTAGAAACAAGCTATTTAAAATATTTGCATGGTGGCATATGTAGCACATGGGCATTGACTTTCAATAGAACTATTACTTTAAACAATCTAAAGTGTACTTGCCCCAGAAAAATGGGGCAAAGTGCGTACCCAACCGGTATTTCTACATGTAATGTTATATAACTTTTAAGGGGCAAGAGCATCTTTCTCATAATTTTTTATATAAATGAAGTTTTCAATTTTAATATTCTGCCCAAGCAAGATCTGCAGTATAAATTAGTTTATAGGGAAAAACGGAAGCTACCAACTATGAACTATTTTTTATTTAAACTGTAATATAATAGTTAAATGCTAAATATATCAAAAATACATGGCCATACTACAATAAACTATTTTTAACCAATTTTCAAATTAAAAGAATCAAAATCCACATCAAAAACTACTGCATTTCCTCGTCTGTGGTTCTTGGGATCTGGTAATACTCTTACAACATCTGAAGCTTCAATTTCATCGATATCATCCTCCTCAGGCCAAATAAATTTTCCTCTATTATATTTTGTAAATCTGACAATCCAGCCGGTACCGTTCTTGGATTTATCTGTAATCTGAAAATAATTTTACTAGTAATAATATATCTAATCAAAATATGAATGCTATACTTTTCCAACATATCTAATGGCTTTCCTTGATGCATATTGAGCAATAATCCACTTCCCAACTTGTCTCATCAAAATAATTTTCATCAACGTCACTTTCCAAATTCAAACTGTAATGTCCATATAAATAGGATGCTCATCTGCTTCTGATTCTTCCGATGAAGAATGAACGGTTTTCTTTTTCTTTAACAACGAATCCTGTTGCAATTCTTCTCTACGTTTTCTTAGGAGGTTGGATAGATTGTCTAAGTGTTTCCGCAATAAGATTTTCAAATGAGATTCCTGAAGTACCTGCAGTAGCATCATCTGGAGTTACTAATGTTGCAGGATCATGTTGTGGGGATGTAATCAAAGTAGAAATACTTGCTGCAGTGCTAGTTTGTGTTGGCAGTATATCATCTGTATTTACACCAGAAATTGAAGGATCCAAATTAGCACGCCGGTGCAGCTTCCAACGGTGTAAAGCATTTGGATCATATTTATCTTCTGATATTACTTCGTTATTAAACGGGAAAATTCCTGCTTTCTTAAATCCGTTTTTTATAACGTCAATCTTTAGATCCCGCCAAGTTTCGCTTACCATAGCTGAAAACTGCAGCTTCGGGATTTTCTTACCTATGTTAGTCCGCTGCCAAGAAGCTAACTTCCTGTCCCAAGTATAATTCATTGGTTTGAAGACTGATAGATCCAAAGGTTGAAGCAGATGACTAGTATGGGGTGGTAATTTCAGAATAGTTATTTGCTCTTCTATAGCCAAATTAACAACGTCTATTGTTACATGGGTACTGTGCCCATCGTAGATTACCAATGCGGGTCTTTCACTTCCTATCGCTGGAATTAACGTTGTTTTAAAATCATTGAAAAATATATCCGATTGCATCCACCCATTGAGGGATGATGCATATGACATTCCAGGAAACGCTGGTTCGGTGGGTATCCGTTCCATAAATTTTAAAAACAACGAGGGGCGGCGCTTTCTGTCCTGCTGCACTAACTGCGAACAGCGCCGTTACATTTTCCCGGCCAGGACCACTTGTAACTCGAGAGCAAGATTTTCCACGGGCTCCAACAACTTTGGTTTTGTGAGGATCCAAAGAAAGGGACGTCTCGTCTAAATTCCAACTTTTATTTGGATAAGTGAGAACGTCAAGCTCTCTCAAAGTAGAATATAGCAATTCAAAGTACTCCTGAATTACAAACGGATTGGTCATTTGTTTCCTGGAATATTCCAAACTTTGCGGTTTTTTAATTGACAATTTATGTCGGGTTTTAAAATTGAGAAACCAGTCTTCCCCTGGTTTGTTGTTTCTAAATGGGGTTTTCAAATTGTTAATGGTGACATATTTTTCTACAAGGTCTAAAATGTCGCATCGAGATAATACATAGCCCCATTTTTCGAGTACAGTTAGCGCTTTTGCTAGATTATTCTCAACATCATGCGATAAAGCAGTTGGTCGGCCGAAAGTATTACTTGTTGCCCCTCGTCTCCCAGATAGGTGATCCCTAAGGGTACTTACAGGGATTCCAAATGTTCTGCTTGCCCCTTTAACTGAAGCAACTCTACTTTTCACTTGTTCGAGTGCTTCATGTAACTGTTCCTTTGAGTATTTACTTTTTCTGGTGCCCTTTCGTTTGTAACATCGAACCATCGTCTGAAAAAAGAGAATAAGACATGCTATTGTAAATACGCACTTACCCCTGGGGTAGAAAACGCACTTCCCCCTCTATGAGAACTTCCTGGGGTGAGTGCGCACCCCAAGGTAAATAAAAAGATGTGAAGGACTTGTTGATTTAAGCATCAAAAGTCATGCTACTGATAAGTAATACATATATATTATAGAACAACATACGATACATATTTGTATAGATTATTTATAAATCTTTAAAAAATGATCTACATTATGTAGTACTCACATACAATGTGCGAAATGTATTAAGAATAGTGCATACATGTAGTACATAGGTGTATATAAGTATTCTCAATAGTAATATAACAAGGGGGAGACACTGATAATTTTGCACACTCCAAGGGTCAAGTGCTGGTTGCAATGAAAACTGTCACGAGGGTTTCCCCGAGGGCAGTTTTCTAAGAGCAACCAGCACGATGACTTTTGGCAGGGGAAAAATTATATGTAAGTGTGTCGCCCGCGTTTATATTTGGAAGATTGTTACACAAAACCCGTATACGAATTATGATTTAAAATCGATCTAATAATGCCAAGAAACTCAAATGGCTTGTTTCTTGCATTTCTAGTTCTAATTATGACACCATCTACGGGGTCGATAATTAGCACTAGGTAGCTTATCGGTTGATAAGTTTCCCTAGTGTGTGTGTGTGTGTGGGGGAAGGGATGGCATGGAAATAAATCCATTTGCCACAGATGTTTAATATTAAAAATTATTCTTTTGAATTAGTTGGTCTACCTTAAATAAATAGTTATATATTAATTTATAAATACATTTTTCACTAAGTGAAAGTAAATGGGCAACGTTGATTGGTAATTGTATATTGCTGTCTATCAATATCTTTTAAAGGATTTCAATTTCATCTTTATTGTTCGAGCAACCAAAAAGGATATGATTAATGTCACACACAGAATCATCACCATAAGGGCATACGGCTGAGGGAACTATATGTAACTTGGCAAGATGGGCTGGAAATCTACCATGGTTACATTTTAGCCGAGTTATTGTTGCGGAGGACTTTTTAGGGGTCTGATAGTTTATCGCGTTGTAGTGGAATCTGGATAAGTCAAAAGATGTTATTACATTTTCCAATTCACCATTAGTGACGGAATCTTTGGCAAGCTGGTCAGCCATCTCATTACCTGCAATACCTGTATGACTTTTGGCCCAAATAAATGTTATGTTTTTATTTCCTAGTTTACTTTTAATACTACATATGATGCTACAGGTTTTGTAATTAGTTGAAATGTTGCTTAAACCACTTAGAACAGATTTTGAGTCCGATACAATCACTGCTTTATTTAATTTATTTTCATCTAGCCAAGTAAGTGCTTTTTCTATGGCTATTGCTTCAGCGGTATATATAGAACAGAATGTCGGGAGTTTAATTTTCAGGGATTGGTTACTGCGGGGAATGTAGACTGCACATCCAGCACCGCCGTCTTTATTTTTAGATCCATCCGTATAAAGTGTCATTTTACCTGTATAATCACTAAGTATGGATTTTAGAAGGATATTATTAATTTGTTGCGATTCCGAGTATTGGGGGATTAAAATTTTAGGTTTCATTAATAGAGATTTGTAATCGACGTTATAAATAGGCAACTTTTTGTTAGATTTGTAAATATTTGGAGTACTGTTTGTTTCCAGCAAATCATCTAGCAACGGGGGAGTTGTTTTGATTCTCCAGAATTTATTTGTTAAGTTTTCAATAGATAGCCCATATAAGGATTGGATTAATGTGGAATCACGAGATCTTAATCTTATTATGTATTTGATTGATAGAAATTCTCTTCGGTTTTCCAAAGGAATCTCTTTACTTTCAGCAAGCAATACTGGTGTTGGAGTAGATTTCATAGCTCCAAGACAAATCCTAAGACGTACTGAATTCAATCAACATTTATTAAATGGCATTTACTTGCTGATCCATAAAGAACGCAACCATAATCCAAAATAGATCATACATAAGTCTTGTAGAACATCAAAGCGACTTTGGGGTCTGCACCCCACCTTCTATTAGTTACGCATTTGAGAAGGTTGTTACCCTTTTCACATTTGCTCCTCACATAGCGGACATGTTTTGACCATAAGAGTTTGGGATCTAAGATAATGCCAAGATATTTGTATTCTCCGACAATTGGAATTACATATCCTGACAGGTTTATATTATCAGGCATACGTAACCTATGTCTAGTGAATATCATAATGGCAGATTTTTCAGGGGATATGGTCAGTCTGTGATCTATTGTCCAGGTATTTACAAGTCGCATGATGTTTCCCAAGACTTCCACGCAATCATCATAAGAATTTTTTGTCCGCGTAAATACAAATGTCATCAGCCTATTGTATACAAGTTATAGAATCCCCAAACATATCATGTAAACTTGCTGAAAATACATTGAAAAGAATAGGGCTTAATACAGAGCCTTGTGGTAATCCCATATGGGCTGTCCTTGGTCCATGCAAATGGTTTGAGTGAACTCTAATATAAATAGTCCTATTACAAAAAATATTTACAATGTTACTAGATACTTTCCGGGAAATGCCCATCTCGCATAGCTTTGTTTGCAATAGTGGAAGTTCTACAGAATCATAAGCCCCCTTCAAATCCAAAAACAGACACGCCAAATATCTGTTCCTAGAAAAGCTGGGCTGAATATCCGTTACAATGTGCGACACTGCATCAAGTGTGCCAAGTCCAGTTCGAAATCCATACTGAGTGCTCGGTAATAGATTGTAATATTCGACTAGCCAGTCAAGTCGTTTTTTAATTATTCTTTCAAAGTTTTTGCTATACACGACATCAATGAGATGGGTCTATAGGAAGAAGACAGTGTTAACAAAACTTATCCAAGACTGTTTTTGTTTTTCTGTAAATAGTAACTTACTTTTTGCTTGTATGTTTTTAAACTTTAGATAATTTTCAAGATTTGCCAAGGTTTTGTAGTTTCGATAAGCCTGTTGGCGTAAATTGACGATGTTTTTACATTCTTCGTCCCACCATATAGGAAGTGAATTTTTTGCTTGAAAAGGTTTTTTAATTTTCATAGAACTGGAACTAGCATAATTTATTGTTTCGATTAGTGAGTCAAAGTATTCAATATATGAACCGTTGTTAAAAGAAAATTTAGCTAAAAAATCTTCTATATGAGATTTAAAGATGTCCCATTTTGCGCTAGATTCATTCCACTTTGTTGACGGGAGTATTGTACATGGAGTGTATACCATATTTATAGCAATGTGTATTGGAATATGCAATGAATTTAAGTGTGTCTGATAAAGGGTTCCAGGAAGCATAACCCACAAGGTTGGGTGATATAAGCGTGAGATCAATCATTGAAGGGCGTTCATTAGGTGTAGAAACCTTAGTTGGTCGACAATTGTTTAACAGAGTCAGATTAACGTTGTCTAGTGCATCGACTAAAATGTTTCCTTGTGAGCTATCCTGCATGGAGCCCCATCGACTATGATGTCCATTAAAATCACCACCTACAAAAACTATACCGTTAAATTGCGACAGTAGATTTTCCCAATCTGATGTTGTCACTTTTATTTTAGGGGGTTTGTAGATACATAATATCGATAGTTTGAGTTGCTCAAGGAATATTGCACATGCCTCTATGCCTGGATTATAATTTTTGATAATTTTAATTTCTGAAAATATTAAGTTTTCAGCTACTAGGATGGCAACACCCCCGTAGCCATCACGTCTATCTACACGAACATTACAGAAACCTTTTATTTCGAAATATTTGTTTTGTGAGAGCCAGGTTTCATTGAGAAGTATGACATCAATTGTATTTGTTTGGAGTAAATTGAGTAAGTTGGGTTTATTCTTAGTTATGGATTGGCAGTTCCATTGCAAAATATTTATAGTTTGTTTAGTCGCCATCGCTATCTAGATCTGATAAATGGGTAAGGGCTATTCTAATTTCTTCTGTCGTATGTTTTTGAAGCTCCGGGGACACTAGGTTTGGGTCAATTTTTTTAAAAATATTGTTTAATACAGCAGATATTTTAATTATAATAGTGGCTTCAATTTTCTCTTTATAAGCCATAAACTCGTCTCGGTAAGGGTTAGGGATTATTGGCTGAGAGACAGGTGTGGGTTGCGTACTTTTTGAGAATGTAGGTGCTTTTTTTATGGTAGTTGGAGACATTGCTTTACGACTAATATTTGGGGTAATCATTCCACTAACGCGCGGCTGTAAATAAGGAAAATTACTTAGATTATTTAAAACACCAAATCTATTATTTGTTGTTATTTTAGCGTATGATGATGGGTTATTTGCTAATATTTGTGCTTCTTTGAATGTTGTATTTTCTTTGGACATAATTTCCTTAATTTTGTATTGCTGTTTATATGTTGGGCAATTTTTCGAGAGGGATGAGTGGTTGTATTCTTTACAATGAATACAATACTGAGAGTTCTGACAATCTTCATCACTTTCATGTGTTTGGCTACATTTTTTACACAATTTAGATGTAGACTTACATTGTTTAGCCGTATGCCCAAAGCGAAAACAACCAAAACACTGTACCACGGGGTAAATATACGGTTCAACTGCAAACCTAACAAGATCTATGGTTACAGTTTGAGGAATAATATTACCCTCAAATGTCACTATTAACATTTGCCTAGGAACTAGAACTGCTTCATTGTCTGAATTTAATACTCTCCTTTTCATTCTTTTGACTTCAATTACTTTTTTATGGCTGATTATATTTTCTAAAATATACGACTCCTCGAAGAAAGTATCTACTTCTCTAATAACTCCCTTTTTATGATTAAAAAAGGAAGGAATGTAAGCAACCAATTTATTTGATACCATAATTTCGTGATTAATAAGAGCATTTGCACAAGTATAGGTCTTAAAAATTATTTTAACTTTACTTCGACCTACAGCTTTTATATCAGTAATGTCATTCTTAAATAAAGTGTTATTGAATAAATAATGGCCCACACGGACGGGCGATAGGCGATTAATATTTTTATCAGCGGGCTCCACGAAAACGTAAAATGGACCGGTATCGCTAACTTTATATTTATTATTTAAGTCATAATGCAATTGTTCCTCTGTTGCCATCTTATTTGATTCATCAGGGGGTGGCTTCTCGCCACCCGAGCTGTCCCCCATTCTAAATTGCTAAACTTACCTTTATTATGTATTTACTTCATTTCCCAATAAACACGACCAGGTGAATTTATATCTGCTATACACTCGCACACGAATTTATACGATCCGCACTGGTTGAATGTATGTTCAGAACTCTAATAAGTTTCCCTAGGGATTGGTCGATTTTCAAAAAATGCATGGTTGTCATTGGATATCAGACATGTGACAGTTGTGTGTAATAATCACTTATAATACCATGAGTAGTCAAAGTTATGTCGACTATTTTTGCGGTGGTGTCAGGAATGTCCATTGCGCTTTGGTACGATTAGGACGAGTGCGCTAGCACGAGTCCTAATCCAAATCGCAATGGACATGAGTAGTGATACCACCGCAAAAATAATCTACTTAACTTTGACTAAGAATGGTATTCGAGGGACTATTTAATGAACCAAACTACTTTTTCAAATTAATTTTCAGTAAATCTAGCAACAAACTACGCAATTTCTATAGTAACAGAACACTAATATTGACTTTTTCTAATAAAAATTGCATTTGTTAAAAATAGTCGCTTGAATACCTTCTAGGAAGATATATCCACTGATATTTTTTTGATTGGTCAAGAAACGTCAGAATTCTGGATTTTCATTGGTCACTTTTTGACAGATGACAGGTGAATTGAATAGTCTACTTAACTTTGACTAAGAATGGTATTCGAGGGACTAGTTAATGAACCAAACTACTTTTTCAAATTAGTTTTCAGTAAATCTAGCAACAAACTACGCAATTTCTATAGTAACAGAACACTAATATTGACTTTTTCTAATAAAAATCACATTTGTTTAAAATAGTCACTTGAATACCTTCTAGGAAGATATATCCACTGATTTTTTTTATTGGTCAAGAAACGTCAGAATTCTGAATTTTCATTGGTCACTTTTTGACAGATGACAGGTGAATTGAATAGTCAAGGGTAATACCACAAGCAGTGGATATATTTTTGACAAATATTTTGTCGTTTCCATGTAAATTACTGCGTTTAAATTTCACGATACAAAATCACATAAATGTGATTTTGTTGAGTGAAATTTAAACGCAATAATTTCTATGGAAATGGCAAAATATTTAAAAAATATATATCCACTTCGAGTGGTATTTGGGACGACTATTTAACAATATTAATACATAACGATTAACTTTATTGAAAAATAATCCAACAATTAATATAATTATTCATTCTCAATTAAATTCAGCGGAGTACTTCCAAAACACAGCATTTTAAAAATTTTAAAACAAGCCACACAGTTTGTTGGGGTTTAGTGTTACGTAACCTAGCGATATCAATAAGGACAGAACATCGTTGCTAAGCGATACTTCGCAACAAGGCTATTTATTTTTTGAGAACGTACATTGTTTTGTGAATATTTTGCATGGTGCCCAATATTCAGTGATATACTGCTGTTATTCGTTGAAAAAAGCAAATGTCTGCAATGTGATTGGCTTATATGTTATAGTGTTGAATAGTCACTAATATTTCATGGGTTAAGTATTCGTATTCATAACTTACGTAAGATGTGACCCGATACAACACTAACAGCACCATAAAACACAGTTACTCAAATATTTTAAGTAGAAAACTCAAATTAGCAAATTCTTGGAAGATCATTATCGGGCCTTATCGGTAATCCCAAATTAGAAGATCCGCATCAACGTAGACAAAACAATTTACTTCACTACTAGGTAACTGTATAGTTTGGGTTTTGCAAGCTTGCAAGTCGTTTGAAATACAAATAACTCTAAAGAATGCTATTCACTATTTTCTGCACTTAAGAATGGTATTTACTATTTACTGCACTTCTTAACGTAATCGTTATTGCTAAACTGAATACTTGCATCTAAAAGCGAGTAATGAGGTGACAATCCCGCTGTATGGGTTTACCAAATGAATTATCCAGATTTTTATATGGGAAACCAGGAATTAGGTCGGGAATGTGATGCGAATTCGAATAATCAAGATATTCAATTTATCGAAGTTCGAAATATGGAAGTTTGACTGTATTTGCAGTTTAAAAGAACATTAAGAAAAACGGGTATGTCAGATGAAGCAGATTTAGACTCCGAGACTTGCGTCCATTTATAATCCACACTTGTCTATAGTGGATGTAAAATTTGAATTATGGTATATCGTATTTTTTAGAACAATAAAGCAATAGAGATAATTTTTCACTAAACATTTCTCCATACTTTTCTATACATTTCATACGCTGGAAATATGCCTTTATGTGCAATCGTTTAAAAAATACCTCGATGCTGAAGTTTATATCGCGCCTTGCCGTTACGCTTTGCTTAAACAATTTCTGTAGCATTTGTTCAAATTAATTTCGTGATTAATTTGACATCATCTGAATCCAGAAAGAATAAGTTTTTCATTGGTTTAAAAATCATTGAGAAATATTCAAAACTAAGCTTGTGAATGCGATGTACGCATAAAATTCATAAATTTTTATAATAAAAAAAATCCGGAAAATATTTTTTTCTGCTTTTTTTGCAATCGCAAAAAGAATGGAGCCCTCCACATTCAGATCCGCCAGATCATTTCACATGGTGTACTTTTTTTTAAACTATTTCTTCGAGTGCACACCCTATGATCGAATTTATGGTCCCTGATTCCTGACTAGATTATAATAAGTGTTTTTCTCCAACCACACGGATAAGATGCCATATTGTCGAATAATTTTGTATAAAAAGTAAGTCATTTCGGGATGTTCTTGGCAACTGTACACTTTTCGATTCATATTTGCACTAGTACAAAAATGGACTCAAGATAGGGTTTTACATGTTAAATTTTAAATAAAAAACGTCAATATTCGGCATTCGCCGTCGTTGTTGTTTATTTTCCCCGTATAGTGATTGTTTATTTGAGCCATGACAGTTCTGCAATATAACCTACAATGTTTGATTCTAAATAATAAGTCATATTCCCGAATTTATGAGTAGTTGGAGAAAAAATAGTATGTTTCATTCGCACAAAAAATGCGTTTTCGGGACGCGTAAGACTCGCCGGACGACGCGCAGCGATCCGTCTTACTTGTCACGAAATCATGCATTTTTTGTACTAATGAAACAAATAACTATTAAAGGCCCATAAAAGCTTACATCAAGGGGTTGCACCCTATGGGTGCAATGTATACAGTCTGCCATCAATCGCCATCTTCATCCACGGCTACCCAAACCTCCTAAACCCGATCCTCCTGCAGCAATAGTCTTTCTTCCCTATATCCACCAAGTCACCGACCGCATAAGAAAGTTTCTTCGAAAACAAAACGTTAAAACAGTATTCAAACACTCGAGCAAAATCTCACAGGTTCTTCCTTCATCTAAAGATAAATTAAACACTATGTCATCTAAAGGTGTTTATAGAGTCCCTTGCTCTTGTAATGCTGTATACATTGGTGAAACAGGTCGTTCAGTAAAAACTCGCATTTCTGAGCACCAGCGCTGTCTATAGTCGTGTCTCGTTTCATCATCAGCCATCGCCGAACACCAACGCAATACTGATCATAAGATCCTTTTTGATGAAACTTCCATTATCTGCAAATCCCCATACTTTTTTAGCAGAAAGATTCGCGAAGCCATTGAGATTTACAAACACCCTAATAATCTCAATCGGGACGAAGGCTTTCCCCTTCCTTCTATGTGGAAAGTGCTAATTCCTAAGCCCCGCCCACCGCTACTGAACCGCGACGGCGCTTGCCTATAAATTCTCGCTCTTCTTCTTCGATAGTTAGTCGAGTTTCGCCTCTGACGTGGTTCACACGTTGAGTTACCGTGCTCTTCTATCCCTTCCCTTGCAAAGAGTTTCGCCTCTGGCGTGGTTAACACGTTGAGTTACCGTGCTCTTTGCTTTTTTCTCCTGATGATGCCCCTTACGAAAGTGGGCGAAACGTTGAGTTCTTCGATCTTAATCATGACACGGTCCAATCCCGGAAGTCGTTTGTTACCATTAGATTTTGCATATTCCATAACTTCGAGGCTTTTATGACTTCTGTATCCATCTAGAAGCAATAAAACTTTTTTTCAGTTGGCTTAACAAACTTGACGAAGTGCTTCATCCGTTGAATGAAAACATTAGAATTCATCCATCCGTTTTCTTGGGTGACTCCTACAACCCATACAGGTGCATTGTCCATCAGTTCCTGTTCCATGTTTTTCCTAGGGAAAATTAATCCTGGCGGCACGAAAGTCCCGACAGCATTCATACAACAGACCACTGTTAAATGTTGACCACGTTCTGCGCTTGTCAAAACTCCCACTTGCTTTCTTCCCTTTGTAGCGAAGATCTTACAGTTTTGCGCAGGGAGAGTGGATAAGCCTGATTCGTCTATATTCCATATTTCATTTGATTCGAAATTGTTCTCTGTTATTACTTTAGTCAATATTTAAAAATTTTCGAATTTATGCTTTATTAAAGGACCTTGCACGTGCAGCTGACGTTGATTCAGGTATTTTAAGGGAAATGGACGGATTTCTTTCCCTAAATCCTCTCGACCAATACCAACCTGCTATTTTAGCTTCATGCGAAAATCTATGAGGGATCCTTTTTGCCACTGCTATTTCGTAGGCCAATTTTCTGAGTGAAACTGTTATACCAAAAAACCTGCTTTCTAAACTCTTAAGGTTTTCAACAATTTCTCGTTCCAAATCTTGACTAAACGTAACCTTGTATCCGCCCATATAACCTTTTTCCCATCCCTTTTTTTTCGAAGCACTCCGTCGAAGAGTCGTAAATGGAACATTGTAGGTCTTCGACGCCAAAAGCCAACCCATTCTTTTTTCTTGGACAGCTAATATGGCCTGCTGCATTTGATTTTCATCCCAGGATTGCTTTGATGATTTTCGTTTATAGCGTCTCATATCGTAGAAAAAATAGAACGAATAAGCATAGGTATAAGTGTATGAAAATAGGTACGGAGGAGATGGCATACTTTGCCATTTCAGACTGACCTACGCATGCCATCTTACCACTATTTACATTAGAAAATCTCATTTCAATTTCTTGAATTATTTTAAGAACAGCAGCCAAACATTACAACTAGCGTGCTACTGAACGTACCCATGCAAATAAATTCATTTCAGTTTGATGATTAGACCTTTCTACGGAAGCCAATCAATTTTTTTGCGCACCTCAACCGAACAAAACTTCAGTGCGAACTAAATACGTTTGTGCGGCGATGTTAGTGCATTTGCAGATAAAATATGTATATTTAATTCTCAACGCTTTATCCACCTTCTACAGCAATTCATGAATTTTTATTCGTGAGTCCTTTTGAAATACTGATAAATTGCACTCCCCAATGCAGAACGTGATGATTCATCACTGATGAAAAAGTGACCTCTCGGAGTAAATCCTTGAGATTTGAAAACAAAAAAGCACTGGGAGCAAGATCTAGCGAATATGAAGGGTGAATGAGAGTTTTAATTTTGCTGTTTGCCTTTCCGCACCAACATTAATTTTTTAAGGCACGCTCAAAATCATGTCAATTTCAACATTAGGTAACTTCTACGGTAACAGTTTACTTTAGCTTGAAATGCTAAAAACCCGTTTTTTTTTAATTCCTAGAAAAAGGCAATGCAGGACAAAAAGTAAGTACAACGATGTATCCGGAAATGCGTTTTTAAATACAATCTCACTTAGAAAAATCCATCAAGAATTCCAAAGAACACGAAAATCACTGGCGAAATGACATAACGAAGCCATTTTATTTGGGTGCGCACGTAACGCAGAGTGTAGCTCAAATATGTCACTAAAGCTCGAAAAACACCAGGGGCGGCACCCAGTGATTTAAAATAAATAGAATGGGGGAAAACTGCAGTATAGTAGACCACAACCTTTTAGTCCCTTTTTTAGATACCTTAATCCAACAACTAACCTAGGCACCATGTACACCACTTTCCGCACAAGGTGTGGAAGAAATTTGAAACCTCATCATTTAGGTGGAGGGTACAGTTTTCCTGCCGCCTCAAAGAACGCGTGGACGAGCTTTTCGGTTCCATGCTGGCGCTTAAAAAGATACTCCGCCAAATACCCCACGAAGTGGTTTTCCTTCAGGCCGTAAGGGGGATTCCGCTACGAACGTTTCCCCATGTCCTCTCGATGTTCTGCGTGTGTACGGAGTCAATCGTGGGTAAAGAACTACCGAATGGTCAAATTTTAGGTGGCGGAATCCCTCGTTCTTCGGGATGTCATGAATTCCAACAGTCGGATATAATTGATCCGTGTAAAATCCAGTGCTTGATTACATCTAAGAGAGTGGCAGTGCATTGCAGGTACGGGCACTAGGAACACGTTTATTTCATCTCTAAAAACCCATTTACCTTCTATACTCCTAACCCTGTCATATTTCCGCGTCCCAAATTTTTCCTCGTCAATCTCAACAGTTATACCCGGTCGCCCCAACTTCTCGAATTTCTTCATGACCCAATCCACACACACTTCGCGGTAGAAGGACGACCAGTCGACGATGGTTGTAGAAGATCATTTCAACTCATTTATTATGTACTGTTGGCGTGGATATGGATGCCTACACCACATCACTACGAAGTATGCAAGTTCTTCAATAGGTGCACGACTTGCCGCAAAAAATGTGTCCACCCTTGTTGATGTTTAGTTTTTCACCATCTCCACAAGTAGAACTTTTCCTCTCCTTCCGGAAGACACCGTGATTTACTAGAAAATCAATCGGCTCCTTCCTGTCGGAAATCGTTTAATGTCGCTCTCCATGTGGTAATCTGACATGAACCACAGCCAGACCTCATAATGATAAGCCAACAAATATTTTGAAAATTTTACAGTTAAAGAGGGACCTATTACCAGCTTAAAGTATTTACTACAGGCCTCTATACTTTTATACTCGTTTGGGCTGCTTCACGCCGTTTAGGGTATTTTAACGACAGTTGGCAACGACCATTGTTGTAGCTGACACTTTTAAGTGTCAATTGTGATAGTTGAGGTTCACTTTAATTTTGTATTTACTTGGTGAAAATATACAACTTTCGCCTCTTCCGGGAAATGATTCGACGTTAACAGGCCGTAAACCATAGGAATAGTGCAAAACTGCGTTCAAAAGTTGCAATTTAAGCGTATTAAGCTAAAGTAAATAATTACCACTTCTACGAACAATGAGCCTCGACTTCTGTAAAGACAAAATGTAGTCGTTTTACCTGATCTGAGCTACATATACCTAGCCTAATGTATGAAGTACAATAAAATGGAATGCATATTTGGTATGTAGGTACTATCACGGATAAATGTATTTGCCAGTCTGCTTCTTGCAAATGTGTGCATAGATAACTCCCTTAACTGAAGAGCTTAAGCGGTTGCCAAACACAGCTTTTAAAAAGTTTGAATGATTAACGTAGAGGTTGGTAGTACTGTTTCAAATCCATAGCGGTATCTCAAATTATACAGATAAAAGGCGCGAAATTTGAGTTGGTGTTGGGCAAACGAATGCTTTTAAGTTTAGTAAAGAAAATGATAAAGGAATAACTCAACACGTATTTTTCGGTAGTATTGTAATTTTAATGAAAATAATAATTTCAATTGGCCAATCACGGAACATTATAATAGAATAATATATTTTTGTTGTAGTAATGATTCGCTTTCTTTGCAGTGTTTTAAACATATTGGCGTAATTTTTTTTCAACTTTAACCTATAACAATAATTTCAAATTAATTTTGAGACACTCTGAAAGTAAATTGCGTCATATATTATTATATTGAATACTACAACTTTTACTTTTTATGTAACGTAGAACGATGGCCAATACAGCATAAACAAATTAGGAAGGGCAGTATTTGGAATGTGAACTTTCTAACTAGCATAGTTGAAGGTATTTAGCCAACATTCTTTAGCCCACTCAGAGCAGTATTGAGTAATATGGGCTTCAACTCACATTTTAACTATTATCAACTATAGTGACTGTATAAAGACAGTGGCGACAACGGAGTATAAGCCCCGCCCATCCGCCATATTGGCGCAAATTTAAACACGGCAGTATACTTACAATTGTGTTATTTGCATAATATTTGACTAGTTTACCACTTGTCTGGACAAATAAAACTATAACCAACTGTCTCTTATGTCCATATTAAGTAATAAATTGCCAGAAATACATGTTGTTCGTTAGTAAGAGTATGTAAAAGGCCAAGTTACCGATAGTTTTTTAAACTCTCTGTGAAGTAGATTAGTTATAATATATCATATTATGTTTAATGATCCAGACTATTTTGTGTAAGACATTTCTTACAAGTTTGTTGGTATCAAATGCAATGCTGATTCTTCGGTTGCAAGTTTTTGACGTACTTACCTGTTTTGTTGATACAATTGTTTACGGAAAAAAACCCGTTGAAAGTATTTTTGAATGGGTTAAGTAAAAAAGAAAACACATAGAAAAACAAAGAATACATTTATTTAGAATGCCCTGCAGCAGATTTGCTGGCATAAATTGAGCTTGCCTTGCTTTTTTTAAACTTATTTTTAATCGGAATGTAATAAATCTTTTAATAAATTTCAGTTTCAATTTATGGTAATCTGGTACTACAAAAGGTTGGGACGTCATTTTGTCTAAATAAAATTCCTTTAAATTAACATTTTGTACAGAAATAATTGGCAGAAACTTTCGGAATATGCTTTATGACTCCAACAGAAAACAAAAAAAAAATATTCTGTACAGAAGAACAGTGTATTATCCTTGAATCTTTTTAAGTTTGTGCATTTAGAAAATACTTTTTGTACAGGTTTTTTAGAACCTATCGCACTAACACATTTCACACATGTTTTTGACGTTTTCTGTACACTTTGAACTAAATAGCCACAAATATTATATAATGAGTTCAGCTCGCTGAAGTTCAAGTTAAGCCCACCGTAAATAGTCTCTTCGGGAATTTGAACCTCATCGTACTTTGGGAGATCTTTATTTATTGTCTCTAAAAAACCCGATAAAAACTCCCTATCATCTTCGTCGTAACTGCTTTTGCTGGGATTGTTTAAATATCGGGAAACACATATTAATTTAAGATGGTTCTTAACTTGCATTGCATTTGGGACAATCTGCTTGCTTCTCAAGACACAAAACAGGTTTTCTAAACAGTCCTGGCTAAACCTACTAGTTAAAATAAATTCATATTTTTTATCGTCCAGTAGATGTTGCTGTAGCTCTAAAATGGACTGTGTACAAATGAGTACGCCTGTTTGAGATGGCTTCCATATCTTCTTCTCTCCAACTTCCAATACACTGAAAAGTTCCATAAATTCTTGTAAAAAGTTTATGGAATCATTATACACATCCAAATTAAATCTGCTCAGTGCACTGGATGGATGTCTGGACGTCATTAAAAAGAACCATCTTTCGACTTGGTCCAAAAACCACGCAGTAGTTAGATAAGCAGGTTTTTTTAATTCATCTGCCAGGAATTTCAGCGCACTGCTTACAGAATGATTTATCACATTTGTCGACGTTGAAACCTTCATTTTATCGAAATGAGACGGTAATAAATCGTCTTCCGTCAACCTTGGAGCTAATTTGAAGCTGTGGTCTTTTTGATGAGCAGCAATTTCAGCAATATGGCTGGCACAAATTTCATTTTTCGGTAATCTATACTTTTCTTTTACTTCATTGGGTATTCTCATAATTTTGTTGCTTATCAGCATTGCTTTTATGTTTTTAAAAAAATGAGGCAAACAGCAAACATAAAAACAGATTTGCTTTTATGAATTGGATGGTCAATGCTACTTTTTGTTTGTGAATGCCTACCTGCCATTACGCCCCACGCTCTCCACAATGCCTGGTTACAGGCACCCATATCTGAAGTAATGCTTATTACGTTCAACCCTAACTCTTCAACACGTTCAAAAATGTTGACAATAATATCTTTAAAAATAGCCCCCTTTACTGAGTTAGAGGTGAAGTAATAAGCAATTACTTGTTTCCAGCGTGTAGTAACACCACCCAGCATAAACACCAAAACATGCGTTGCTGTTCCAGTGTGTTCAGGCAACGTGACATCACCGAAATATTTGGATAGAGACGAATCATAAATACTTCCTGGAGTGATAGCCATCTCACCCAACACCAAAACACAATGTTTTTCCTTATTTACGAATGAACGGACTTTAATTTTCAGAAATTTGAAAACTTCATCAAGCACGCCACTGTCAAATTTTAGGTTTTGCAGTCTTCTCTGCAGAGTCCGTACCGAAGGAAGAGGATACCCTTGGCTCAACATTTCATCGCAACCACTTCCTCCACAACTAAATTTTAATTTTAGGGACTTTGTTATGGTATTGTCTGACCACTTCGTTATTTTTGCTGATTTTTTTGTTTTTGTTTTTTTAAGACTTCAATTTGGTCGTCATTGAATATTTGTTTTAGCAGTGGATATTCCTCATATTTCTCACAAGTTTTTCTGCTCCTCTTCAAATTCCGTAGGATTCTCTTATATCTCCTAGCCTTCTCCCTTTCCCTCACATACATTTTCTCCTAGCGAAGAAATTTTGAATTGCAGTTTTCATGACCATCTGTATTCTGAACTATATCGGTTATGCTTTCGTCCGATGATTCTGACAGAATTTCTGTCGGTGAACCTGCTGAAGTTGACGGTTGTGGTTCAATTACTGAAATCACTTGCTCTGGAGCTACAATAAAAAAATCACTGTACTTAACTACTACTAATACATTAGTTATTTTAAAAATTTAATTTACTTTTTGAAAAAGGTGATATAAAAATATATTTACCCAAATTCCATAATCATTTTTAAATTAAATAACACTTACTTGATTCAGAAACAGTCTTTTGTGGGGTTAAAGGTTTTCTTCTAGTGGGAGTTTTTCTTTTCAATGTAGGCTTGGAAAAAACGAAAATGGTTGGGATAGCATCGGCTTTCAGTTTGCCTTGTCCATCAACGCGGGTCTTTTCCCACATTTCAGGGGCAAAGTGAACCCATGAAAACAATTATAAAGTTACGGACAGGTTAAGGTCAACATAGTACCTGTAATATGGTGAATATGTATTACTACAGACTGTCAAGCAAGTTGACGAGCAATGCGTCAACATGTTGCTACCCAAGCTCGACAGTTAAGGAACAGACTGTCGAGCTTGTTGACAAACCGCGTGTCAACTTGTTGCTACCTAAGCTGGCTCTAACATGCTCGATAGTCTGTGGGCAATATGTGGTGTTTTTTTTTGTGGTGAAGGAGGGGAAAATCTTCAAAAGACCCCTGGCTAGCCAGGGAGTGTTGGATTCGACTGGGAAGGAGGCCCAGTCGCCTACCAACTAAAAACCCCCCCTTCTTACGCAGGGTAGTCTGGATCCGTTTCTCAACATTCCTACAGATCTACCTTGCCCATCTGGTTCTACTAGTTCCTTTCTTGTTCTCATCTCCTTTCCTCATCTTCTTTTTTACGCATTATGTCGGTGATCATACTCTCCACTGTTAACCATTTTTCTGCTGTTTCCAGCATATGCGGGACCATGTTGTTGGGTGTTATCGCCTCCCCTATCTCCGTGTCAGCTCTATTTCTCTCTTCATCCCAGCGTTCGCACTCAAAAAGGCAATATGTGGTGTAGAGCATGCTTTTCGACTCGACCGGAATGGCCATCTTTGAAGTTGTATAAGTTGACCGCGAAGCATTCTGGTCGGAATACATGCTCGACACCAAATTTCGCCCACTAACCAGCAAACACGTTGACGCCAACTTAGGCAGCAGCAGGCTGTGGTGACGTTTTAGATATGAAAAAGCAAAGATACTTACGGAAAAAAATAAACTTACGTCACACAAGCGTGTACTATCAGTGGGTTGCCAGTTGTCTCTTTTCATTTTAACAAGCCATTACTTTCTCCTTGTGGGGTCTTTTGGTAGGCGATGTGTTATAAATCCTTTCTTAGTATAATTACTACAGCCTACAGCAGCACAGCCTCCCATAATAATCTAAAAACAAGTCACATGTTACACAACAATAACAACATGTAAATTATTCAAAGTTGGCTTTAATAATGGGTGGTGATAAACATGCGTTATTTTAATGCATTTTGCACGGTAAGTTCTGCTCGCTATATTTATTTATTTATTTATTTTAATTTACACTGTTCTACAGGTAAAACCTAATTACAGAACAGGATAATAGGATTTACAATATTCTGTGCTAAATAACTAAACTACACAAACAATAATGAGAAGGTATAACAGCAATTACTCTAAACAGTAAGCTTTGATTTTCTGTAAGCTACAGTTATAGATGTCTATATAACGGCTAATGTTATTATAATTATTAGACATGGCATATATCGGTGAATTTTTTAAAATATTGGTACGAGGTGTACTTAGGTAGAATGAGTCAGCGTATCTGGAAGCTATTCGAGGCACATTAACGTTAATTTTTGTAAGCAATTCAGGGCAGTCAATTTCACTATTAATAATTTTATGAAGCGTAACAACGGAGTAATATTTTCGTCTTACATCGAGACTTGAGAAACCATGCCTAGACAGTAACTCATCATGACATATGCCGATGGGAGGATACACTCCATCAATTCTATAGCTAAGTATTTTAAGAAACGTCTCTGCATGGCTTCTATTCGATCAATATGAACTTGATAGTGTGGACTCCAGATGACCGAGGCATATTCCAACTTTGATCTTACAAAAGCATAATAAAGACACTTTAAGGTCATAATATTTTTAAAATCCTGGCTGATTCGAACTATAAATCCATACATACGATTGGCTGAATTTATAATGTTATCGAGATGAATATTAAAGGAGAGGTTAGAGTCAAATGTAACTCCTAGATCAATAAATGTTTTAGGCCTTTCAAGTGAATAGTTACCAATACAGTATTGAAAAATAATTGGATCTGTTTTTAGCGAGTAAGACATCACCTTACATTTAGCACAATTTAGTTTTAAATTATTTCTCCTACACCATTCAACTACACGATCTAGATTTAATGAAAGTCTCTCACAGTCTGCAACATTTTTAATTGAACTATATATTTTTAAGTCGTCAGCATATAACAAATAGTTCACGTCTATTACATCACCAATATCATTCATAAATATATTGAATAATAGTGGTCCCAGGTTGGATCCTTGAGGGATTCCCGATGTGGCAAGGTATTTTCCAGATTTGAACCCATTTAGCTGAACATATTGAGTTCGATTATTAAGGTATGACCTGAATAAATCAATCAGACTATTGGAAAGTCCAAAATCACCGAGCTTTTGTATTAATATGCCATGGTCAAGTCTATCAAATGCCTTTGTAAGGTCTGTATAAATAACGTCAGTCTGCATTTTGTTGTCAATATTTTCTGCTATATGCTGAGTAACAACAGAGAGATTTGTTACAGTTGAGCGACCTTTCATAAAACCATGTTGTTGAGGAGAAATAAAATTATTCACATGGTAGTAAATTTTTTGTTCCAAAAGAATTTCAAAAATTTTACTAAAATTACAAATAATGGAAATTGGTCTGTAATTCTTAATGTCTGTTCGGGTGCCATTTTTAAAAACAGGACAAACTTTAGAACATTTCCACAGCAGCGGAATTGTAGCAGATTTCAGGCAAATATTTATTAGTATCGTTAGGGGGACGCGCCAATACATCAGCACAGTCTTTTAATATAAATGCCGGTATATTGTCTGGCCCCGTCGTTTTTTTTTTTTTTTGGTTTAATAGATTTTAAAACACTTAATACTTCACTTTCATTAAAACTATTAATATTAAGGTGTAGAGGTTGAATGTTTTCTAAGCTGACATTAGCCATTTGTGAAATCACATAGGAGTTACTAAAATAATCTGCAAAGCTATTTAATATATTTGTGGGATTATCTAAATGATTGTTATTATATGTCATTGTGTTAGTAACTTTGGCTGAACATTTTTTGTTGTTAACGTACGCCCAAAATTTATTCGCGTTAATGGATATTTCAGATTCCGCCTTTTCAACATATTGTTTATAGGCGTTATCTATTGCAGCTTTAACATCAGCTCTGATACGTTTAAACTCTTCAAATGCTTGAAGATCATTATTTCTTTTGTACAGGCGCCAGCACTTTGCTTTTTTATGAATACGAAAAATTATACTACCGTTAAACCATGGCGGATATTTTTTCTTGTTACTTATCGAATGTCTCGGTACATATCGATCCAGCACATTATACAGTTTCCCGTAAAAATACGTGCAGGCATCATCAGCACTAGTAAAAGTCTCCAAGAATGTCCAGTCAATGGTAGACATCATGTTATACATGAGTGGAAAATCAGCTTTCCGAAAATTATAACAGTTTAGAAAAGAAGATCCGAGTTTCTTTTTATTATCTAGTTTTTCATTTAATTTACAGCTAATCTCCAAGGCAGGATGGTGACTATCCTCTTTCACCAAAGGATCCAATGATTTCTCAACAAAGCATGTATGATTGTAGAAAACTAAATCAAGTAGTTTATGAAATTGATTGTATACCAAGTTGCTTTGAGATAATCCTAAAAACTCAGAAAAATTAATTAAAGCAGTTACCCTCGCATTTGTCCGAGTATTATGGGCATACTCAGGAATATTAAAGTCACCAATCATTAAGACTTTACAGTCGTAAAGAAAATGCAATGACTCTAATGCCTCAAAAAGACTTATAAACTCGTCAATAGGTGTATTGGGAGGAATATATAAGTTAATTAAGTAGATACCGGACATATTTAGTTGAATCCTGACTATAATAATATCAATAAATACAAATTGAGGGAAAGCGTGGTCATCTAAATTAATTTGTGTCGAAAAAAGTTCTTCATGTACTCCAATTAGTACACCGCCACCTCTAGTATTATCTCTTAATAGATCATTTCTGTCTGCCCTATAAACGTAAAATTCATGACAAAATAACTCTGAACTGCTAATCGACGAATTCAACCACGTTTCAGTCAAAAGCAAAATTTTAAACGGACTCTGCAACACACTATTAAAACCCTCAACTGTTTTTGATCTAAGACCCCGGGTGTTTTGGTATAGAATTGATAAAATGTTTTCACACTCCAAACTGGACGAGACTCTAGTCGTGTTTACCGGGTGCGGAGAACAATTAGACAGTGATTGCTATTTAACAGTATTTATATTGTAACGTTTCGCCCTGAGATTAAATCCTAGTAATGCTCAAAAAGCATTTGAATTGAATTCAGCGCGCTTTTTAAACGTTACGGATCCAACCGACGATAAGCCGAACGACATCCGATGCCGCAAGTTACGATAAGGCGGCGCGCAAGCGAAACTCCCCTCCTACTCTAATCGCCACCGGAAGCAGCAGATAAGGGACCCCGATACTATAAATACGAAGGCCGCCCAACTGCCGCTCTCTCTCTGTGACCGATCTTCATCCGATAAGAAGATACCTGACCTGATCCGTTATCTAATCTGGCTGCATTTCCTACCGCCATTTTGTCGTTACGAACTGTTAGCAAGATTAGAATAATTCACACCCGTTGTAAATAACCTGTACTGAACGCTATTCTATCATGTCGGTAAATTTCTGGTTAGTAGTGTAGCGTTTGAATCCGAAATATTGCAAGTTCCAGCACACGCTGTTGAGATCTTGGAATATTTTACAATCTCCACACCCGAACGTTCCCGTGTACTCATCGACTGCGAAATCCTGTTTATTCGCAGTGCACAAAAGGCCCACAAATTGCCCGATTTCCGCGAAGACTAATTTTGTGTGATTCACAGCATTTTACTGCGCCGGAAGCCACCGCCCGATCTGCAAGACCTGAAGGTAGCATCCCCCGTCCGCAAGTCGCATCGAACGTAAATAAAGTCGAAGCAACGACCTGGAGCGATAGCGCGCTATCGCGCCAGCCGGACTTCCCGATAAGCGCTCCGTTCTACCTGCGAGAGGTCAAAAACTATCTACGCACCTGGAAATCGCGTGCTACTGATTTGCGCGCTGAGTCCACCTAGAGGAGACACCAACTTCCAGGAAGGCGTCGCACATTAAACTCTAAACACACAAACAATCTCCAGGTAAAGCTTGCCATATATTTTAATTCGTAAAATCCGCAGAAGGATAGTGCCTGCAAGCACAATTCTGAGATTTCCGACATCGATCGGTTTCGAGCGGAGAATTCTCGCGGATCGGCGCGGAAGGAGACACTCGCTGCCCGTCCGAGGAAAGACATCTCCAAGCCTCGTGACCTCCTCCGCAGAGGTGCCTTGTGGGCTGCCTGCCCCGCCAACAAGATTTCGACGTGCAATTGATAGTATTTATAATTTCCGTATTGTATGATATACAGTTCAGTTCGCATTTATGTAAGATACAGTTACAAACATTATACTGATTTATTACTAAATTATCGTTGTTGTTGTATATATTTATACTCGAGTGTACCGAACCCCCTTCGACAGTGAGTTATCCCGCGGCTAAATTTAATACACCCTTAAGAGAAGGGTGGAATATTACAATATTAGGCCTCTGTTTATTCAATGTCTCAATGTAAGCCGAACACTGAACTTTATCCCATACCGCATGATTAGTAGATACGCCTTTATTTAGCTTTACGCAATTTGTACACTTTTTTGTATTAGACTTACAATCTTTAAGATCATGACCGTCGCCACAAATAGGGCAGGAAATCGGTTTTTTGCAATTTTGTGAAGAATGATTAAATTCATTACATCTGAAACACCGATATAATTCAAATGCATCATAAACAGTGCAGCTATCATAAGCCGCAAATAAATTACCTGCGTTTAAAGCTTTATCATACACTGACTTATCTACCTTTACAATAGCCTGAAATATATGAGGATTTTTTTTGGTAGGAAATATTTTTATGATTTGACATTCTGAATCATTTGAAAATATATTTTTGTTGCCAGCCAGAAGGTAACTACGAAGGTCTTCAGGTGAATAACTTTCTGTCATACCAACAATGCGAAGTTTTGGAAGAACGGCACCAATTTCCTTTACGCTGTAAGAATCCGACATTGTCTGCTGCACAATAGACCTCAGTTTTGCATTATCAGCTTTTCTTTTACATCCTATTAAGATTCCTCCATCTTTAACCGTCTTAACTTTTGCTAACTGAAGATTTTCATCGCATGGATTTAAGTTACGCAAAATATCAGCTTTCGTGTGACTTGCAGGCTGATTATTATTTTTAGGATGAATTAAGATGACTGGTTGCGATTTATCTCTCAAAATATCTGCATAACTCGCTTGCGAGGTTGCGCGCTTAGGCTCTGAAATTTGACTGATCTCTGATGTTATCGAATTTATCTGATTTTTTAAGGAGCCCAGAGCATCATTTAATTTAGTCTTTACTAAATTGTGAATATCGGTAGGATCAAGCAGGATACAATTTTTAGTGCAATCGGAGCACTTCCAGGACAGCCCCGGTATATCGTTCAGTATTTCAATAATATCGTGATTTATTGCTACGCAGATAGCATGGTACTCACTTTTACATCTATCACAAGAAACTCCAGGCCTGTTGCGACTGATAGCATTTAAACACGCAGTGCAATTAACCATAATAAACTATTATTTCGTACTTGGACAACTGCTAACATATTTCACCTCGCACAAAAATTGCGGTGTAACAAACGTAGCACTTCACACAAATTTCGTAATTTCCCTATGATAACAAACCACAGAAAAGAGGTATTATATCGGACACGATGTGAACCGTGCCAATAATATGGCACTCTTATTGGCAGAGTTGAACTCTATTTAACCGAAACGACCCCCATCGCCAAACCAATGAAGCGACTTTCTGGTGAGGATTTCTTAACAAGAATTAACGTTGGTCTAACATGGTCTTCCCTTTTCTGTTAGGCCCCCCAAAAAGATTTCATTGCAACTCCGGGTGACTATCCTACTGGATCATGATGTCCCGTTGCTCAAAGGTAGCAAGAATAACAGGGGAAACAAAAAGCTAAACCAAAAACATTCTCCATTAAGATATGTACAGATTGCCCTATCTATTTACATACCAGCTAATTCGCAACTGATTTTCTATAAAGATACTGCCCAATGAATCAATTCTATTTGCCTGAATATCATTATTTCTTAATGTACTGTAGAATTATATCAATTATAACCTTACAGCTGAAAAGTTTCCCATTTTGTATCCTTTTAGGCTGGGATTTAGTTCTTAATTTTTTTATGCTGGACGCTATGAAGCCTTAATCTCTTTTTTATTCAAAACAGGAAGTGGTTTCTCTTTTATTATTAATTTGAAAATATCTAAATTAGCCACCTATTTTAATTCAAAAAAAAACTAGATGATAATTATGCAAACTGTATTTCTCCTAAGTACTGTAAGTTGCGCAACTATCAGGTTTTGTGATTATCCAGATTTATTATCTCTTAGTAGCTCAACTTTGAAACGCTACACTCGTAGATATCGCGCTACTACTTCGCACTGGCACTCGATTGATTCTGTTAGTTCGGAAAATATCCCGTATCTTTTCCCACGCTATGCCACTGTTTTGGGTCCTTGGCTTAAGCGATGGGCCAATCCGGTGGACTTATTTTGGTCTTTACGCGATGCGCTGCTGCCGGTATAGCGGCTTTCCCTCTTATTAGTAGCTTTAATGCCACTATTTCGCGCGACTTTCGCCCGTTTTTTATCGCAAACTGAGTTTTAATTGACAAATTTCGCTTTATCTTCTCTAGTGTTCCTTTAATTTTTATATTTTAGTTCACTGCCACCACACCCGTTATTTCCTTTGTTTTCACTTTTATAGATCACAAATCCCTTCAAACCACTGCAATGTTGACGGAGCCTATTGTAGGTTATCGCATGGAACACTTCACTGAATTATTACTACACAGCAAATAAACTACAAAAAAAAAACCCACCAAAGATGGAAACCTGCCTCACGTAAGTTTTCGGAAGGACGCCGCTTGAAGCGTACGCCTTATTTGTCAACAGAAACAAATTACAGAAATCTTGACCAAGCCATTCAAATCCCTCAAGAGGCTTGAAATTGTGCGGGGATCACAGCCGTCCCGACGAGTGCTTATAATAAAAGAAACTACTCGCAAAAATCCCATTGTAGGCACCTCCGTTGTCAAAGGTCGAGCGCCTTTTTGGAAAAATCAAATTCTTTCATTCCGCGCTCGCCCAAAAGGAGCGCGCGAGATATAGAAATTAGAGATGCGAGCCGACTCGAGGAACGAATCGCAAAAGAACGCACAAATGAAATGAGGCGTCACAGGCTAAGGAAAACTTCAAAAGAATGTTCTACTCTTATCCAGCGAACCAGAAAACAGTGATAACTACAATCAGTGCAACCGTTTAATATGCAAAATGATCAAGTAAATATACATATATCTCAACGAACACAATTATTACAGAACAATATTAAATTAGTATGCTGTAGTCATTAGCAATTATTAACACAGAATCTAAATAGATAGCTCAATTAGCCATGTACCGGGTGACAATGAGACCAGGGCCATGCTTATATCTTCTTTATTTATGAATCGATTTGGATAAAATTTTATATCAAGATACTAGACATAATTTATGATTGATGGATAGATACGTTATAGTCAGAATGGCCGACTTCCAGTTTCACCGAAAATGACAACAACTATGGTTTTTTAAATAAATCACCCTATATATTTTATTTTTTGAAATCTACAAGTTAAATTACATACAACAGTCTTGCCAAATTTTCATTTCTTCAAACAAACAAAATATTTTTTTTTAATTTTATTTTTTACGATAGAGAGCCGTGACTTGGAAAAATCTGTTCCAACTAATTCTAGCGACTCACAATAATAGCTAATTTATCAATTAATTTATCATAAAGATCAATAACAAACCCTTAATAAAAGAATAAAATTTGCTACACGTTTTTTTAAGAAAAATTCACTTTTTTAAATGGCACCTACTAAGGGCCATCTTGCTATTAGATAGAAAATTTTATTATTTATCTATCTTTATGCATCATGCACTACTTTATCTTTATCTAAAATTGGAAAATATTTAATAAATTTTGTTTAAATTGTGTGTAACACCTAAGCAAATTTGGCACCACTGTTTCGTATGTAATTTGAGTCGTAGGTTTTGAAAAACATACACTATACAGAGTGATCCATTTAAAAAATCAAAGTTAGTGTTATTTCCGATGAAACAGGAAGTCGGCCATTTTGATTGCATTCGTGTCTCAATCTGAAATTATGTCTATTATCCTTGTATAAAATTTCATCCAAAATCATTAGTAGTTAATAACGGAGATAGTGGTATGGCTCTGGTCTCATTGTCACCTAGTATAGGAATGTATCGCTGATCTGACTTAATCATATTTAATAAAAAAGTTTGCAGCAACATGTTGCCCATGCATATCAAATAGAAATGATATAACTTAACGAAAACTAAAATGTGAAAATCTCTTTCTATACTTACTTGACCGGTGAAACTGTAATAACTCTAATAACAACTTATAAATATGCAGTACATTACTTAACATTTACAACAAATATTAAAATTTATTGTCCATACAGAATATTACATAATTTACAATTAAAGGGATGTTTAATATTAAATTAAGTTTTATAAATTAGAAATAGAGGGATATATATGCAGCCTCAAATTTTCCATCTTGATGCTGCATGTAAATTGCCTGGCTTTGTGCTCTATGGCACATTTCTTTCCTTAATCTTTTCTCTTCTGAACAGAGTTGCCTGAGAGGCTGCTTCAGGACTCCGTTACTTTGCGCTGATTCTATCCCTAATTTTAAGCGCGTAGATGAGACTGCATCTACGCTTTAAGCCAGCTTAGTCAATGGCACTTAAAGGGACGACGGTTAAACCACTTCTGAGATGCAGCCTCACATCTCGACAGTATTATGGCTTGGTATAGAAGTGGCGACGTAGTGAATGAATCAAACATTAAATGCAGATTGATTTTTATTATGAAAATAGACTAGTATTTATACAAAACTAAAAATGCTTAACACAGTAACAATATCAAAGTTCATATATACAGTTTACTAGGTCAGAGTGTTTAAATTACAAAACAGCAGATAAGCAATTTGTGCAGTTTTTATTTCCTGCTAGAGCGAAGGTCGCCCGTTGAACTTACTACTGTAGGTCGGTATTGTGCATGGAGTGCAGAATTGCATTTTCCTGGTCTTTAACTCGTATGATTGCGTAATAACACTGGCTTTTAAATTACGAATAATGTTTCGTAAATTTGAACTGAAATATATAGTTTTTAATCTAATTTAAACATATTAAATTTAGTAATTGGTGATTGCAACATTAAATTTTTCTTGCTAATAAATGGGAATTGCATTTAAAAACATGCAACTGGATTTCGTAAATTTTAGAAAATAAAATTTATGAGTGTTTAAATCAAGTTTAAACACCTCTTATATTTTTAAAATGCTCATCATAATTCCATTTTCTAATTTACTTTAATTTCTACGCATCGACTTTACATATTTTGAATCTTTCTGTGCCAGTTTTACTTAATATGGGTTCGGCTTCTATTTTGCCCAAACCTTTTATATTTTGCTAAATTTACATTACTGATTCCAAATCTTTGAAAATCGAGTTTCATTCCCTTCTAGCTTATTCAAATAATTCGAATGTTAATGGCTAAATTTGCCAATGTATTCAAACTGACAAATTATGTGAATTTACACAGTTGTGAGAATCATCCCAACTCTGTGCTTTTGTGATTTAATCTTTAATTAGTCTGCACTGCCACCAGAGCTGAGTGGAGGGCTAAATACCATTACACTACATACTGTTTTTAGATAACTTTAAAGCATTTATATATTATGAACAGGAAAATGGTTTTAAGCTCAGTAAAACGTGGAATTCTGTGATACACGATCTAAAGCATTACAACGACTGTGCATCAGACGGCCAGGCCTCACAGCTTCAAACTGCGCTGCACTTGAACGACCAATCAGAGTTACATTGCTCCGATGGCTGACACAGAGAACTATAATAGCTCCACACCGACCTTCAGTTCTTAGAGCAATTTTCACTCTGATGATATAAGCTGCAATGTCTTGTGAAATATTTGTCAATATGGGTGCACCAACAGCAACAATGCCAAATCTGCTAAGTATCCTTGTTTTCAAGATACTCAAACAAACCCAAGCCACTAAAGAGCATGGCAATCGCATGGATCCTTGCTCAAGTTCACAAAGGCGCATTAAGCCAGAGAATTCTGCATGTTTATCTGCAATGACTTTAAAGCAGTCAAGCTTTTGGTAAACGACAACAGAGCTTCAGATTCTAAGGTATTTTTCTAGTATGTCCTGTTATATGTTTAATTAAAGTGGGTTTTGTTGTTGCTTTGTATTCGCAAATAGAACATGAATAAGGTTTTTCTCCTGTACCTGAATGTGTTTTCATATGTGTAACTAAATCTCTTCTTCGTGCTCCCTTTATTCGCAAATAGAACACGAATAAGATTTTTCGCCTGTATGCCTCTTCACATGAAGCACTAAATCATCTTTTCGGGCTGCTTTATGTTCGCAAATAGAACATGAATAAGGTTTTTCCCCTGTATGCATTTTCATATGTGCAACTAAATTAGTTTTATGTGCTGTTTTATATTTGCACAAAGAACATAAATAAGGTTTTTTTCCTATATGCGTTTTCATGTGGTTTATTAAAAGACGTTTTTGTGCTGCTTTGTTGTCACAAATAGAACATACATAAGTTTTTTCTCTCGTATGTGTTTTCATATGTCTAACTAAATTACTTTTTTCTGCTGATTTATAATTACAAATAGAACATGAATAAGGGTTTTCGCCTGTATGCTTACTCATATGTATAACTAAATTTCTTCATTGTGCTGCTTTATATTCGCAAATAGAACATAAATAAGGTTTTTCTCCTGTATGCATTTTCATATGTCTAACTAAATTACTTGTTTCTGCTGATTTATACTCGCAAATAGGACATGAATAGGGTTTTTCTCCTCTATGCGTTCTCATATGTCGAACTAAATTACTTTTACTTGCTGCTTTATACTCACAAGCAGAACATGAATAAGGTTTTTCCCCTGTATGCGTTTTGATATGCATAACTAAATAAATTTTTTGTGCTGTTTGATATCCGCAAATTGAACATGAATAAGGTTTTTCTCCTCTATGCATATTGATATGTTCCACTAAACGCCCTTTTCGTGCTGCTTTATACTCACAAACAGAGCAAGAAAAGGGTTTTTCTCCTGTATGCGTACTCATATGTTGAACTAAACTACTTTTACATGCTGTTTTATACTCACAAGTAGAACATGAATAAGGTTTTTCTCCTGTATGCTTCTCCATACGATTCACTAAATCACCTAGAAAATAAGATTTTTCACTTGTATGGGTCTCGAAATGGTTAACTAACGTACATTTTACTGCAGTTTTATCTTCATAAATGGTAGATGTATAAAATTGTTCTGTATGAGTTATATGTTCCAAAAAATTACTGTCCTCTTTTGCTCATTATTCACAAACACTGCAAAGTAATTGTTCTTCTACGAAATTTCCACTTGCTGCATACGAATCAAGCAATTCATCCTTTATCTCAACTTCCTCCTGTTTAATATCCAATTTCTGATAAGTTGTGTTGTCGATACTGTCTTCAACGATCTGTTGCTGAACATGTAAGTTTGCAAATACTTTACTTTCATTTTTTGTCAGTGGTTCATGTAACATGCTGGCTACTACATTAGGCAAATTATAGTCAACTGATTCATGTTCCACATCCATTATTATGAAGAATCCAGGTGTAATAAATATAATATCTGAAAATACAACGAACAATGAAGTTCGGTTAGGTAAACTTAGATTTGCTTATTTAGAAAGTATTAGCAAGCTTCCGATCCTTACATGAAATATTAAGAAATTTTAAGAATTAACTTGTTTAGAGGATTAGCTAGCAACCAAAACAACATTCATTGAACTACACAACCAATATAACCGGTCATTACAATCTGGCAATATCATACATAAAACACTTTAGATGGGAGTTATATGGGTGACCTTGGAATAAAATTTGGTATAAACCACGTGCGATGCTGAGGTAATAGTCATTTCCCGCAACTAGAGACCCTGTATATTAAGATTAGAGATGGGACATACAAGTGATCAATGCTGATAGGTTGGAACCAATTTCCATGGCCTGCTGAATTGTGTGACAAATGTCAAAGTGACAGCCGGCCATGGAAATTATTAATGTCATTTGACGTTTGTAGTTTTTGCTGTAATTACAAGTGGCATTCTCTTTATTTGAATTTTTATTAGTACATTCTATTCATTCATTCATTATCTTTAGCCTTTAAGTCTCAATCTAGTAACTCTACCATAAATGAAGTGCTGTATTTAAGGGCTCTACTTTACCGACAAACTGACGAATAACGAACGTTAAAGTTTCAATTTTGTTGTTACTGTGTGCTGTTCTTGCATTTGTGTAGATGCCGGTGCGTTATATTCATTGAACATTTTGTCCAAAGTGTGTTCTAAACGTTTGCGCTGCCCTGTGTGCTTTGTTTGTGCCAGCTTTGAGTAAGTAGTTCATTGGTACGTTTATTTTATTGACTTGAGCGATTCGGTTAAGAAGTATTTTTGTCTTTCAGTTTCCACCAATTTGGTGTGAATGGTAAGAAACATAGATTACCCAGAGAACCTGGTTTGGTAATCTTGTAGTTTACGTCCCCACCTGTGCGCACTTTTACTGCGCCGATTATTTTAGGTCAAATGCCAAACATTTGTACTTATAGTGGAACAGCAATTTTCCGCTTTCATTGTTACTACTTTCGTGACAGCAATCGAGGGCATTAGACGTCCACGCCAGCGTTCAATTGTGGATGCAGGTGAAATTTTAGCGCTAGACGCTGTTTTTCTTATGTGTTAGCTACATGCAACTTTCCACCTCATTTATTATCGTTTAACCTCAACTTATTTATTACGAAATTACTCACTAATCCGGTGATTTTTCATGCGCTTTCACCACTTCCCGATTTGAAAAACCTCTGCTTCTTCTCTTCAACTTCCTTCTTGCGTTTTAAATAACTCGATATGGCCCAACCAGCTCAGTGGTGGAGCCTCCCTATTATTATTAATAACTATAGGTACAATTTGTACAAACATCTGGCAACAATGTAGCTTATTTGACGTCACTTTAATCGGCGCAGTAAAAGTGCACACAGGTGGGGACGTAAACTGCAAGATTACCGCACACATTATATTTGGGATAGGCATTTTGCCCGAGAGTACTTGGTTCCGGGCACAAAAAGAGGGCTTCTAAAAGATGCAATCCCCACACTCTGTTTATCTGGTAAGGAAAAGAACTATTCATGTTTTTTTGTCAATGCCAATTGATAACTTATAGCTATATCGGAAGAAATTGATAGAGATGATGCTCCAGCTGTAGACCCTCCACAAGAAACAGCACCAGATGCGAATGTAATAGGAGAATGTACACATTTGTTACCACAAGCAGTGGCGTAACAAGACGGTTTGGCGCCGGTGTGCAAGAATAAATGATAGCCGCTGTAGAAAAGAAGTTTTAGAAAAAATAGGGAGGGAGAAGGGCAATTTTTGGTCATGCTACACTTTAAATTTAAAAGAAATTTAATAAGCTCTTTTCTTATCATGAAAGATTACTTACTGCAAAATAAAACACATTTAGATGTTTCAATCTTTTATTAAATATAACATAATAATAATAATAATAATCCCATTATTCCCTATTGGAACATAGGGTATTCGTATATTCTCTCCAGTTGTCATTTTCCTTTGCTATTTGGCTCAGTTGTGCTATAGTCTTTCCTGTCTCTTGTTTTACAGTTCTCCTCGTTTTTCGCGGGCATCCTCTGTTTCTGAAACCCTTAAGGGTTCCAATCAAAACTTTTCTGCAAATTTCAGTTTCATTTTTTCGCAACGTATGCCCTAACCATCCATATTTCCTTCTCTTAATTTCTATATTAATGTCCACCTGATT
Organism: Agriotes lineatus; assembly: GCA_940337035.1. Taxonomy (NCBI): domain Eukaryota; kingdom Metazoa; phylum Arthropoda; class Insecta; order Coleoptera; family Elateridae; genus Agriotes; species Agriotes lineatus. The sequence goes on from CALNHX010001436.1 coordinate 53,868, forward strand.
TGTTTGGTCAGAAAGATAATGACTGGCCACCAAACATATATTTACAAACACCTGCAATTTCTGCTTTACCAGTTCTGTAACCGTCCACGATTCCGACCCATAAAGTAGAACAGGTTTTACCGTTACATCAAACACAAAATATAACATAAAACATTAAAATACATATGAAAATACAAAAATAAAAACCACGTAAAAGGAATAGAAAATTAAATAATTCACAAGAAAAATAAAATATATACCAGGTGAGTTATTTAAAGTGTTACAAAGCGATATCTACGGTTTACAATATTTTCATGAAATTTTTGTGAGGCAATGGGCATGGGGGGACATATAAAAACATATTTTCGACATTTACCTCTTTTTTGTGTTTTGAGGGGAGGGGGGTAACTCTCTTTCGGTTACAGAATTAATGTGACTAAATTTTGATAGAAATTAAAAAATAAATACATTTTACCAATAATCAAGTTTACTTATTTCAAAATTAAAATTCGTTTTCATAGAAATGCGTTGGTTCTACTTAAGTAAGTTGAGAATTTTTTGAATTTTATAACCTAATAAATCCTAATTCCGTAAACAAACGCGAATCAAAAAGTATTTTGTAGACATACGTAGTCTGTTACGTAGATTCGAATTTTATAAACAAAAGTACATCATCCTATTTAAAATTCCAGAGTTACCCCACAACCCTCAAAACACAGATAGGAGGTAAATGTCAAAAATATGTTTAAATATGTCCCCCCATCTCCCTATTACCTCACAAAAGTTTCATGAAAATATTGTAAACGGTTTTCGAGATATCGCCTTGTAACACTTTAAAAAACTCACCCGGTAGATAATATAAATATGTAGGTATAGAACTTTAATTAAACTCTCTTTTGCGAGACTTTGCTAAAGCATATCTATCAGTGAATTAAAACCAAGAGTACTGGCTCTTACTTTCTCGATACTCAGTAATACAAAACTCTTTAGGCGTATTTGGCTCATCTTACTTAGCAAAAAGTTTTTAAAATTTTTTAATTTAGAAAAATATCTTTCAGTGGAGGCTGTAGTGACGGGATGTAAACAATAGGATATAAGCTGTATACACATCTGGAAAGCTAGCCAATGATGTGTGATTAGACAGACACTTTCCTCCTACTTCCTTCACTGATGAAGCAAAATTTAATACTAGTTGTGTACGAAGATCGAAATTGTACAATTTACTTTAGTAAGCCGTCATCGAGATCAGTTTCATACGTAGTTTGAAGTAATTTGGCACCCTCTATTACCTCTGTATCTGAGGCAATCGTCAGAAATTTGCGGTTTAAAACTTTGAATTTATAGTATGTTACTGTGCACTATGCACTATGAAATCTAAGAATCACAAACACACACTAGAGCTGGAACTTCTAATCTACTCAAAAGGAGAAAAGACTGCGCACTCAAAAGAGCCCAGTGGCGCTCACGTATCATAGTTTGTTGCCGCTTTGAACCACTATTCTAGGAAAACTTTTATTTTCACTAAAAACTCCGCTACCGCGGCGCCCCTATAGATTCGGCGCCGAGGTTCTTTGCACCCCCTGCACATATGATAGTTACGCCACTGACCACAAGAGGGTAGTTCAGTGAATGTTTGCACCAAGGTCCGTAAATATAGCAAGCTTTGAAATATAGGTCATCCCATGCATTTCCACTATGGAGTGGGAACCAAAATGGCGCCAATGGCGGGAAATTTAAATCTTGTAGTGGTGTTTTAGAATCAGTCAGTTGTTTGTTCGTTGGAGGTTAGGATTGCAATTGCACGTTTGTTGCGTTTCCGTTCATTTATATCCGTGTTTCTGCCTGTGTTAGAAAAACAGTATTTTTTAAGACTACATTTTCCTGATCCCGGTGTGATACGGTAAGTAAACTATCATTTTAATATACCTCACTAAAAGAGGTTATTTATACGTTATCGGCAAGGATGTCCCCATTTAGCGTGCTACAAGTGGTACCGTTTTAATTGAGATGTCTAATTTACTATTTTGTGCTGATTCCGTCGTGATATTGTAAGTTAATAGGGCCGCTTAATGAACGTTTCACTAAACCTGACATTTATTTTCATATTGATTTAGTTCAAAATGTTTCTAGAACACAGAAGACACAACTATAATATCTATTGGGCACTAGCAAACTTTCCTGTTATTACTCAGTCTGGTGAATGTTATCGTATTTGGAATAGATAGATGTATAATAATGAAAAAACTCTTACCTCACACACTCTTATAGTATATTATACATCAAGGTAGCGAAGCGCAGCATTATAACCTGAGCGCATATTAGATACTGAGCGCGCAGCGCGAAGTATCTAAAGCGCGAAGGTTATAAGACGATTCGCTACCGTGGTGTATATACTATTTTTTGCACTACCAAACGGCTTAATACCTAAATTCTCAACAAATTTCGAAAATATTTTAACTGTCAACCTCACAATACAGCTCTTTAAAACGTCAAAATTAAAATAGTCATATTTGGTAACTTAGCAATTTATTAGTTACCACGGTGAAAATTGTTTATTTTACTTTCTCTCCCTTGGTGGAGAAAATCAATTTCACAACCTCAAAATAGGCCAATAACGGTGCGTTCTGAGACTAGTAGTGCAAAAAATATTTTGTTGGCTCGCATTGATCGCGACCACAATTTTTAACCCAAATTTCTCGCCGTTTTTGGTCAGCGGGAAAACGAAATAAGCGAAAACCATGTCTTGAGTGGTTAGTGCAGTTCAAACATGCACACCCTGGCATTTTGAAATCATATAACCAAAGACAAGAACAGACATATAACCTCAAATACACACAAGCGGTGACGTTTGTCAGTGGGCACCAAAATGTCGTTGTTGGGATGACCTATATTTCTAAGCATACTACGAATATATTTACAGACCTTGTGTTTGCACTGCTTCGACCAGTTCACAAGATTTAATAGACACTAGTGCAAGTTGCAGTACTGAAATATCAGCTGTTTGGCCTCTTAATGTAGCAGGTACTTATTAAATTAAAAAATAAAATTGTATTAATAGTACACAGTTACAGACAAAGCTGGTACAGAGATAGAGAGAAGCCGATCGTCAGGCGTTACAACAACGCAAGAAGGAAGTGCGTCTACAACCATTACAACTACGAGCAAAGACATTTACTCTTAATGAGAAAATATTGTCGTTGGCATTGTTTAAGTCCTTTGGGGGTAAAGGATATCGCCTATTATTGAAAATATTTTGTTTGCCAGTGTGTAAAACTTGAACCAACATGTTAAATAAAATTCTTTATCTACAACAGTGTGTAGTTGGCAGTTTTAAGTTTGTAAAACTACTGTTTAATAACATATTTTCATTAGTTTACGTCGCCAGTAGTAACTTGTTTAAAAGATTTCATTCGGCACTTTGTCAGTAGCTACGTGTTTTAAAATTTTTAAAACAGGCAAAATTACGACCCGTTGCTGGTAATCCTAATTTACATCTATTTTTTTGTATATTTACCGTGTTTTCTAGATTCTATTGTAGATAAAATATTGTACGACACACATGTGTAAAGCATCTTTAGTCACTCGCTCACTTGCGTTTTAACTCTAGCCCACTCGTGCCTAAAGAGTAGCTTTACGCACTTGTATCGTAAATTACTATTATAAACCATGAAGAGAATTTTAATAGTTTAAAATTGGCAGTTTCAAATTTCAAAAACCTCTAGCATTATTTTTTTGACAATTTTGAAGATATGAATGTTAATAATTTTTAAAATGTATTGGCTGGTACTGGCAACCAAATGTATTTGAAGTGTGTGTTTTATTCCTTTGTACTATAGATAATTGTGCACATATTTCTATCTACTAATTTATTATATTTTTATATAAAATATTTATAACAAGCTATAATTTCATCTTACACATATTTTTCAGTAAATGGTCCTATACCTTTGTCGTATAGTATTTTATATATATGATCCAACAATAATTCTCTGCTGTGTAAGACCTCATAAAGTGTGTGATATGGTTTAATTCTAATATATAATATATAATTTTATATTAAAATATAATATTAGTTTTGATAATAGCAACCAAATGTAAGTAATTTAAGTGTGTTTTTATTCCTATGTGCTGTAGATAATCTTGCACATATTTCTATCTAATAATTTATTTATTGTTTCTGTGTATTGAATATTTTTATATAAAATATATTTAACATGCTGTAAATTTGTTTCATTAATTTGTCGTTGGCAGTAAATATAGTTAGTATTTACAATTGTGATTTAACTTTTAAGTCGAGATTTGCTTTACAGAAGCTTTGTATAAGTATTTCTGTAAAGACAATGTCGACTTAAAAGCTAAATTACAATTGTGCAATTTATTAAATGAAAAAATATTCGCTGCCACGAATTTGAATTTCGCGCCACGTTTTACTTTTTTCTCGCAACTGTTGGATGGCGTTAGCATTTCTGTCCGGTAATACAGGACTTTCCCATCTAAAGTGCTTTATTTATGGCAATATGAGTTAGATCCAGTGTTGCCAGATGGTCCATTATAAATTATGGTAGCAGCAACATCAATTTTATAGTATTTGGAAACAAGTCATGGTTTAATCAAGCTTTATTAACACAAATATTATATGCTTATATCCGTGAAAACAAAATACCCAAATTAGTTCGTTTAATCACTATACAGGGTGCCCAGATTTCGTAGGGACAACATGGGTAACTTTTGTATTTGAAGAGATAGAGAGATGGTTAAATTAGCAAAAAGGTGCAGGTTTGAGAGCTCATTAAGAATCCATCTTTAAATTTTACTTGTCATGGTCCACTTGTCTAAAATTAAAAAAAAAACAACATCTAATTTCTTTTATATGCCGTAACTTTTTTGTTACTTAAGATATTGAAATACGATTTGAACTAATTTGCATGGTAATTTAAATACATTTAATGGCACTTAATAAAACCAATTTTATTTGTGCAAATTTTTAGTAATCTAACCTAACCTCAAAATTTTAAATTGGTGCCGTGCAATTTTTTTGGCCCTTTTAAGAGAGAATTTTTTTCTGAACGCAATGATGTATTACATGATATGGAAACTTTTTCAAAATTTTGAAAAACTGAGCTTATTCTTTTTACATATTACATGTATGCTTTTCTTCCCATATTCCTTTGTTTGATTCCAGAGTAGTATCCACAAAATTATCTACAGATTCTTTTATAATATAAACAGAAGTTTTTATCCGTGAACTACAATTTAATATATTTATTTGGTCCAACGGCAAACAATTTTCTTCCCCATCTTCTCTCACTCCTGCATGGATCAAATTCTTTTTATAAGCTGCAGCCGACATGTTGGGTTATTATTCTAACCGCCATGTGATCTAATTGACCCAAAAAACATCTCTAGGTGGTCTTGATTACATTTGTAAACTGGTAAGAACTTTAATAAAGGCACTTCCACATCAATGTACTTCTCGTATATATTAATTATTGTTGTTAAACCAGTCAGAAAGCCCAAAAACCAGTTTTTCTGTTAGAATTTATTATTGGTGTTCCATTATTTAATTTTACTGAACAAATATATCTCTGAATTTTATCATAATATTCTACAATACCCCTAATATTTTTCTGACATAATGCTTGCTTGTAACCATATGCATTCAACTTACGTGCATTTAAGATACCAAAAGCATCATTCATAAATTATATTATATATTATATTATCAATGTAAGTTTGATGGTGGGTTCGCAGTTACGAAATTCCTCCATCTTCAAATGATCTTTACAATATAACAAAGCTTTCCCTACAGACGTGTTCAACAACTGTGTGGCAAGCTTCACTTTCATCTTTTGCTTGAAAAATATAACATCTTGTTGTCTGACCTTATTATTCTTGTAATTCATGTATGTAACCATAAAATTAAAATATATATATAGTTATTGTCATAATCTATGAGAGTTTTAATTTTAATTACCAAAACAATTTCTAATTAACTTAATTATATATGCGTTTTTAAATTATGTAGTTCATTAAAATTACAATCTAACAATCGACACATAGTAAAATTGGTGGCAGCACCGTCAAATCTTAAATTCATTATTTTTTTACCACAGTTTTGAACAGCACTGATGCACTGCCTTATAAGTTCAATTTTTTGCTGGCTGTCAAGGTTCTTAAGAAAAAAGTAAGTTACATGGGTTTTCCACATTTCCTTAATAGCTACCACCATAGTAGAGTACCTACAGGCGTTCTGGACCAAAATGTGTCACTGCGCAGGTTTTCTGCGCAGGTGTCTGCGCAGGTCTGCGCGCGCAGGTTTGTCAAGGTCGTTGGTCTAGCCGGGGGTCACGGGTCTAGCCGGGGTCAAGGTCACGGGCCTCACCTAGGTCACGTGCCACTTCCGGGAATGTTTTGGGTTAAAAGTGTAGTTTTTGAAATTTTCCCACGCTCGAGCGTCTGAGTACGCAAACATGTCTATTCTTGCAGGATGTTATCAGTAAATCAGAAGCTATTGTTACGCCTATCAAAATTTTCTCAGGCTCGACCGGATGTGAGTCATCGTCTGAGTACGCAGACATGTCTATTCTTGCAGGATGTTATCAGTAGAACAATGGCATCCATTGTTTTAAAATCAGCACGAAATTCAAGAACAATGAAGCCATTGTTGTCTGGAGATTAAAATGTGCAAAGCTGGTAAATAGAACAATGACATCCATTGTTTTAAAATCAGCACGATAATTGGACAATGAAGCCATTGTTGTCTGGAGAAATTTTTGCTGACCGCCATTATCAGATAAACAAGCTTCAGACATGTCCAGACATGTTTGAGAAATCTGCAAAGCTGTTAAAAATTGAACAAAGGAACCCATTGTTTGAGGAAAAATCTGCACGACTGCTAAATTGAATGCTGCCTTTGTCTGAATTTTTTTGCTGACGCAGGCCTCCATTATCAGCTGCGACGATGAATAAATAGAGCGGCTCAGCTGTCTGCAATAGTTAGTATTACAACTGCACGCGCGCGAACATGTCTGCAACAGACAGCGTTACCGAATTAAGTTCGAACTCAATAAAAACCATCAGAGACGCGATAGCGATTGTAAAATATAGTGATGAAGCTGAGACATTGATTAAACATGTAAATAAAACCATTTTAATTGTTAGTAGATTTATACGTAAGCATAGTTTTAAAAATGAAAATCCATTCAGGCTAGAGGCAAATTTAAGTTTGTTAAAGGGGCAACGGCAATTATTGCGAAATTTAAAAGCAAAATTAGCAAAGAAGGGAGCGGGTGTAGGGAGTGGTCAACAACAACAACAACAAAAGAACAAGTTGATATGGGAAGATGTAGAATCTTGTTTTAACAGTAGAATAAGAACAGGTATGATTGTAAATTTAGGTTATAAGGAACCACAAGAATTTCTTGCAAAAGCATACAGAAGTTTCTCAATAAAAGTGAAACAAATTATAAAAGATAAGTTAATGCTTAAAGCTAACGTAATATTTAGTGCATATTTTATAAAGCCTAGTAGTGGTGAGATAGATTTAAAAACGTTTGGTACTAAAAATGAAAAAATTGATTCTGGCACCAATTTAAAAGAGTGGTATGCGACTAATGTTGAGAATAAGTTGTTGACGAAATTAGAAGATTTTCAAGAACGTGATTCAGGTTGGAGTTTGCTTGAGATATTACATTTAAAAGTAAATTTAAATCATTACACGCCGTTAACAGTAGGTAAATATATTGAGTTACCTAAAGATATTAAAAATAAAAAGGCTGTCATTAACGTAAAAAATGATGACGAATATTGTTTTTTGTGGTCGGTAGTGTCAGCATTATATCCTGCAAATAAGCATTCTGATAGAATATCTTCATATCCAGATTTCAGTGAAGTTTTAAAGTACTCGGGGCTAGAATTTCCAATGAAATTAAAAGATATATCAAAATTTGAAACAATGAATGATTTACGTATAAATGTATATACACTAGAAAGAAAAAACAAATTTGGTAAAAATTCAGTATTGCCCATCTATATTAGTAAAAATACTCAAATTAATAAAGATGCTATACATTTACTAATGATATCCAACGATGAGGGGCAGTTCCATTTCTGTTGGATAAGAAACTTATCGAGATTGGTTACAACTCAACTGCATAAGTACCACGCTCAAACTTTTGTATGCGATACATGCTTAAATCATTTCGTAACTAAAGAATCACATTTAAGACATATTAGAAATTGTAATAGTGTAAATGAAACCAAAATTAAAATGCCCGAAGAAGGTACAAAAATAGAATTTAAAGACTATAAATACCAGGAAAAAGTACCATTTTCAATATACGCGGACGTGGAGTGTGTTTTGGAAAAAGAACAGAACGTTGCAGGGGTTTATCAAAAACATGTTCCATTTAGTGTTGCATATTATTTAAAATGTTCATATGACGATAGTTTATCTCGATTTAATATATATCGTGGTGCTGACTGTATGGAATGGTTTGTAAAAGAATTACAATCTACAGCGTATCAAGTAAATAATATATTGTCAACTATAGAGCCTATGGATATTAGCCAGCAGGAAAACGATTCATTTCAAAAATCGGTATGCTGTTACATTTGTAAACAACCTTTCACCGATAAAGACGTGCGTGTACGTGATCACAATCATCAGACAGGTGAGTATAGAGGTAGTGCTCATCAACACTGTAATCTTAACTATAAAGATGCACATTATATTCCCGTTCTCTTTCATAATCTCAGTGGTTATGACGCTCATTTTATTATAAAACCATTGGCAAAACTGATTATGGGAGATATTAAATTGTTGCCTATAAATAAGGAAAAATTTATATCATTTACAAAACATGTGGATGGTACAAATATTGATTTCAGATTTTTAGACTCATTTCGGTTTATGGCTAGCAGTTTAGAACAATTGTCATTAAATTTACCGAACAATTTAAAAATCATTACACGTAAATTTTGCAAGAGCCAAGAAGAATTTGAATTACTATTACGTAAGGGTATCTTTCCATACGACTACCTAGACAATTTTGAAAAGTTGAATGATAAAAGTCTGCCTGACAAAACACAATTTTTTAGTCAGCTGCATGGAACAGCTATTTCAGATGAAAATTATGAACATGCACTGCGTGTTTGGAACACATTTAATATGCAAACTCTAGGTCAGTATGCTGATATGTACCTTACAGTTGATGTTCTACTCTTAGCTGATGTGTTTGAGAATTTTAGAGAGAATTGTATGAAAACGTATGGATTAGATGCTCTACATTTTTACACAGCACCAGGATTGGCATTTCAGGCAATGTTAAAAACTACTAAAGTTAAACTTGAGCTGTTGACAGATGTAGATCAACTGTTGTTCATAGAGAGGGGTATTAGAGGAGGGTTAGCACAGTGTTCGAATCGATACGCTAAAGCTAATAATCGATATATGGGTGAAAAATTCGTAGAAGCCGATCTTGAATCGTATATCCTATATTTAGATATTAATAACATGTACGGAGCCGGGATGTCTGAATATCTACCGTATGGAGGGTTTGAATGGGTAAATGATTTAGATATTCCTAAAATTGATCATTTAAATACTCCGACAGATTCTGAAACAGGTTATATTTATGAAGTCGATTTAGAATATCCTCAAAATTTATTTGAACTTCACAAAGATTTGCCTCTATGCCCTGACCATTATACACCACCAACATTCAAACAATCAAAATTGACAACCACTTTATTTAAAAAAGAAAACTACGTAATACATTATCGCAATCTGCAGCAAGCTGTAAGTTTAGGGCAGAAAATTGTAAAAATTCACAGAATATTAAAATTTAAGCAATCAGCTTGGCTTAAACCATACATAGATTTAAATACAAAATTAAGACAAGCCGCCAAAAATAATTTTGAAAAGGATTTTTATAAACTTATGAATAACGCTGTATTTGGCAAAACTATGGAAAATGTTAGAAAATACAAAACAATAAAATTAATTTCTAAATGGGAAGGTAGGTACGGAGCCAGTGCATACATATCAAAACCAAATTTTCACAGCTGTACTATTTTAGATAAAGACTTGGTACTTATAGAATTAAATCAGTTGGAAATCGTTTTTAATAAGCCAATATTCGTTGGATTTTCAATCCTAGATATTTCTAAAATTTTAATATACGATTTTCATTACAATTATATTAAACAGAAGATGGGTAATCAAGCAAAACTGCTGTACACAGACACTGATAGTCTCATATATCACTTTACCCTTCCAAATATATACGATTTTATACGGGAAGATATTCACAAATTTGATACAAGCGATTATCCTCCGAACAATCCATATAACCTTCCACAAGTTAATAAAAAAGTAATAGGTCTAATGAAAGACGAAATGAGCGGTAAAATAATTACCGAATTTGTTGGTCTACGTGCAAAATTGTATGCTTTCAAAACATTAGAGGATGCTGAGAATGGAGAATTTAAAATTTCAAAGAAAGCTAAAGGTATTACCGGAGCTGCTTTGAATAGAATTACATTTGAGGATTACAAAGACTGGCTGTTTATTAACGAAACAGTATTTTGCGATCAGAGAACAATTAGATCAAAAACCCACAACGTATTTTCTTTAAAACAAAGAAAAAAAGCTTTAGATCCACATGATGATAAAAGAATAGTAAACTGTATGTATACTGACACTTTGCCTTGGGATTACTGCCCACCAACCACATTATAAACACCAGCTCTCTCTAAGATATCTCAGTCTGCAAAATGTTACCGTCAAATTCAAATATACTGTGGTTGAACAAAGATCTGTATGTTAAAAATAAAGAAATCTATAATTTCCATTTACGTAATGCTATAGGACGTAACGACTTGCAAACTTTGAAGTATATATTGCACAAAATTGGTATTGCTATACCGAGCAAAACTCTTATTTGGGCTACGCACTTTAAAAGTGTTGAAACCGCTATCGTAAATGAAATTTTAAAAACTATGTTAGCTGTCTTTAATGTTATTAGGGAAATTATTAACGAAGTAAGAAGAGGAGAGTTGAAAATTAATACTGAAACAGATCTTAATTTAGTCCTTTCAAAATTATCGTTACAGAACATTACTTCCTACGAGCAGCATTTTCTTATTGAAACAATATCATCTGGCTCTCGAATCGAATTTGCAACTTAAGAGCAACAGCAATATCCATATTTTCTTCATGATGCTGTCTTTGAGGCTGCTTATTATGCCCACAGCAAGTTTATAGAAGACGTGTTCGAATATTTAAATACTAACCATATAACTTATATATTTCAGCCTAGCGTTGTACATCACCACACAGATATTTTTAAATGGCTTCAGGAAAATATCAGAAAAGCTGAAAATGGTGAAGCTGTTGGTTGGAGAAGCGGTCCATGTTCCGGTCCCTGGCCTTCAACAACACCTCAAGATTATATCGATACTTACACTTTGTTAAGTTCTGTTTCGCTTATGTATAAATAATATGTATATTAATTGAATAAAGCATATATTTAAGTGTACATTTATTCTCCCTCTCCTTGTCAAGTTTTGCTTTGCATATGAGATAAATACGGTGTATATATTAATGAAATAAAACACATATTAAAAATAAAATGTCTTTTATTTTAATCTTTAATAATTACATGTATAAGTTTATTACCTAACTTAATTTCTATCTTTATGGGATTTAAATCTAGAGGCAGTGTTGGTTCAGGAAGTGTAAAACTATATGTTGCTTGAAACGAAGGAGGTGGTGACGAGGGTGGTGGTGATGGTGACACCTGTTCCAGTTCGGGTTGCTGTAGTGGTGCGCACCCCTCAAAATTTTGTGTTGGGCTTAACCACCCCTGAATGTTGGCACAATTTATACAGCTGCAGCCCTCCACCTTTGTTATGTTAGACGACCAGGAGTGTGGTTGTCCCATTGGAGGAGGTGGAGGAGGAGTATTTTCTTCAGTCTCACTCCAGGGTATAACCTCCTCCTCCTCTTCCTGGCTCCACGGATCGTCAGCCCATGAGTCAAAACCCCAACTATGATTTGAGAAGCAGTCTTCGGTCATTGTTATCGTAAAACTAATATTTCTATGATTAGTATTCTTATATATAATATTTTCCCCTACCTTACACCGGCTGCAGGAAGTGTTTGCGTAAGCTATAACAGGTCTGGACAAGTCTGAACATGTCTGGACAAGTCTGAACATGTCTGAACAAGTAGACAGCAGACTGCGATTAATGGTTTTGATTATACCACTTGTGCAAAATGTGAACATTTTGTATGGCACATTGAACCCGTGTACCAATATGACGAGAACAAAAATTAATATAATTATACAAGATCTTTAATTGTTTTATATTTGGGCAAGCTGGTAAATCGATAAATTTTACATTATCACTTTGTTCTTCGATCAGCATTTTTTTAAACCATCTTCTTTTATCTAACCCTTTGAGAAATATGGAATCACCGCTTTGTATGATCTCTCCTATGTACAGAGACAATTTTTCGTATGGTATTGTATCATGTTGATTATTATTGCTCCATTCTAACCCGTGCAAATTAGTTGTAAGCCAAATCACTTGATCTTTTAGAGAATTTGAAAGGTGTTCGTACGGTATCGGCGGTTCTACTATCCGATGGATTGTAACATTTGTATCACTATCATATACAGCTATTTCTTTGCAAATAAAGTTGCTATTTTTATATTGAAAACCTTGAATATCTATAAATTTCATCGCTAATGTTGTCGAAAGAACAATCAATCTGCAACTAGTTGAACTAGTATCTAGCTAACTATTTTTATGTCACTGGTAAAAGGATTATATTTCACTTTTCTATCGAATAAAATCAATGCGTAAGCTGAAGTGTTTTTCGGTATATCAGTATTGGCTTCGAATTCCAGTCGAATATCTACAGCACCACCTTTTAATGACTCATTTTGTCTAGAACAATCAATTACGGCTAGCGGAGCTATACTTTTGAATTGTGCAGGCGTAAGAACAGGCTGATTGTCATGCTCGTAGTAAGATGATTGAAAACCTGCAAACATTTCATACAATTGCGCATATCGATTGCTGGCAAATTCCAGATTTAAATTATCATAGGGATATCTTTCGGAATTGAGATAAAGTGTAATATTTCTTAAATCGCAAGAATCAAATTGGGCCATATTTTTAACAGTTTTATTTTTTCGGTCTGTTTGGAAACCTACGATAATGTGACGCGGAGTTTCTACTTGATTAACATTTTTTATTGCCCAAGTGTGTCGTTTTGTCTGTTGTAATGCCGGATACTCGTGTAATTCCCAACTTCTAAAATTGATTTTCAACTGACTACTTTGTTCAATGTATTTTAGTAATTTTAAACGATTTACATCAGCTACCGAAATGTGCGGTACTCTCCAATAGACTTTTGTTAATTCTACTTTAAGTTTTTCATCGACCGTATTAATAACAGCATTTAAATCTTGATTGCTTCTAATAAGTACTAATTCTTGTCGAACGTTTAGTAAAATTTTTCTAAAGTCTTCAAAAACTCCCATCAACATTTCGCAGGGGACAAATATCTGAAAATTACCTTTTGAATCGACCAATCCGTCAATAGATGTTTTGGTAGGTGTCCAACCTGCATTCTCCAAGCGAATACTTTGAGTCGAATTATATGACACGTAGGCTTTCATAGTTGCAGTTATACCAACATTTCTTACACGATCAACCACTACACCATTAAGTTCATATCTAATTTCATCTAGTAGGTGAGATATGCCTAAATTTGTAAATGATCCTGTTGCAGTAGCTTTACTATCTGCATCCTTTAACAATTTACCTTCGAAACATATAACACTCTTGCACGGTAAAGTGTACACATCTTGATGTAAAATAGGTATTCGTATTTCATCGTTATTATTAAATGTTGTAGAAGAATAGGGCTGATGTGTATGTTTCTCCGCATAGACAATCGAGTTATCTTGAAAAGCTGTTTCAGTAACGTTTAGTATTTCAGAAGTCGTCATTTTTATTTGATGTAAAACAAGCGCTCTTAATATTACAGAATATTAAAATTTTTCGAATATTAACAGTAAAATTTAATTTAATAACAGTCCAGATGTTTTTTCTTTTTGATTTCCCCCTCGCCGTCACTTCTAGTAGCAGTTAGCTTCAAACCTAAAGATTTTAGAAACAGTTTATTGGCAGATGTTAATCTATCGACTGCAGGCAGCCTACTGATGTTCGAAACAAACTGATCATCCCTAATATATGTTTGTTGCGGCTGCTGCTGCTGCTGAGAGTTGTATCTAACCACCATTTTGTTTCTTGAGATGCAACCTTACCGTGATGGCTTCTCCGCAGAAATTGACCAATTTACCGTTTTGATCCAGTATTTGTATGACAATGTTATCAATAATTCTCGTATTGATTGGTAGATATATAACGTTAGAGGGATTTTCTACAATCTTAAATCCTGGCGGATCTGTAGGGAAAAATTGATGAACTCTGTGTACAGCATTGCTGTTGTGATAAGTACCAGTTACGATATTGCAATCAATACATATAGTATTAACTTTAAATATATCTACAGGATTATCGGAAATATATCTACCATAAGCTTTCAATTTCTTAGGTTTGAACCCTAATAACTGTCCAATACTATCTTTAGCAGTAAAATCGATTGCTAAGGACGATTTAATTTCACTCCTGAGCGTGTTATTATTAGGCTTAATATGTAGCACAGGTTCTGCTTGGTGCTGCACAATATTTTTTTCTAGTATATCATTAGCACTACCTGCTTGAGGGGAGGGTGACTTTGTTACACCTATACCCAGTTCATGTCTAATATATTGACTTATATCGGCAACTTCATATGAACCGTGAGGTATTTCAATTACAGCTTGTTTACCATCAATATCAGTATAATGAAATTTATTATTATTCGAATCAATATTAGGTATAGTATTATAAGCTTCAAAACTGATTAATCCTATAACGTATTCAGATTTCGGATCCAGATGTATGGATGGATACTGAGCTGTGAGAACAGATTCATTTCCAGACAAGGTAAACGTCCACGACATGTTTAATAGTAGACGGTTTAACTAGAACTGAAACAAAACATCTAGAGACCTTTAATTTTAATTACATTCTCCTCCTCTTCCTTCTCTAAGAATCTTACTGGAAATAAAACAACTTTTATTAAACAATAGGTTTTATTTTTCCTTTTACATCCTTATTCAGTATACATTGCAATTGTTTATTTAAGATAGGTTCTAACAATAGAGACATTTTATCTATTCTATTCTTAAACCTCATCCTGTCGAGTGCACACAACTGCCAGTAATTGTATGGAAGTTCATCATCCTCCTCTTCTTCTTCTTTCTGACGAATTTCAACAATCGGGTCAAAGTGAACCTGCTTGTTGATTTTACTTCTGGCGATCTTTGTCATACAACACCAAGTCATGTTTAAACTGGGTTATTAACAAGTTCAGGTCTGGCTGCCGCTCGCTTAATTTCAAACAAGAAAGTTCCTTTGAAATATCTTTTAATTTACAATATATTTCAATATCTCTGTTCAATTTCTCCAGATTTTTAGTAAAGCGGTTGAACTGCATTCGATATTTATAGTATCGTTGCTGCTGCTTCATAATGCCAATGTGTACAATTCAGAATTCCCATACTATAAGTACATCCTCAGACGATGACGTCATCCCCCCCACATCTGCAAGTCTTGACAAGTCTGGACAGGTCTGGACAGGTTTTTCTCGCAGTAAACTGGTAGGAAGCTAACACATGGCATCGTGCAAAAATTGTAAACATAAATGCCCGCAATTTACAGAATCATAAGTTTGAAATGCCTGGTGATTATATTTAATAGGATGACAGCTGCCATTTTTGCCACTTGTCAAATATTTCACAATTTCTATTGGAGGTTTTAAGTCTCCAAAACTGTCAAAGTAAATTGCATCTTTCCCCCGTTTTATGTAAGCCACCCAATGTGTACCAAGATTGGTTTTATCATCCAAATTTACAATACCGCATTCTATATTTCGAACCTGTTTTGGTAAATCATCTCTCATAAAAATGCCGCGAAAGTTAGGAATTTTTAAACGTTTAGCGTATGATTGTAAATCGATATTTGACAAGGCCCGGTTTGGCAGCTGCATTACAAGTTTTTTGTCGTGAACAATCCGTATCCTTTTTTATAAGGTTTTAGATATAACCCTTTACCTAAAGTTATTGCCTCCATCGTTTTATTATGTCTTTCAGACTCTGCTAATTGTTTTTTTGCCGACTGAGCATCTTTAACCACCTTTGCAATTCCTGCAGCTCCACCGCTAAGAGCTCCTAACGCGCTAAGTCCTGCAAAGATTGGAATCAAGGGTAACATTCCACCTGTTTTTGGCACACGTATTACTCGAGGAGTTTTAATAATCTTGTTTCTCTTTATTTTATTAATTGTCTTAACAGCAATATTTGTAGCATCGCTTAAGTCTCGCAGCAGTCCTCCTCCTCCTAATTCAGTTCGTGCTTTTTTCACTACCTGATTGAAAGTAAGCGTATCTCCAGGTGTTCTCTTTCTCTTTTTACCAGTTTTATTTTTAGCTCCCAACCCCATTTTTACTTTTGCCGTCATAGCTGTAGCTACTCCTGCAGCCGAGACACGTTCACCTAAGCTAGCGTCTGAAGCTCTAATACGTCCAATAGCATTTTTAGCTAAAATTCTGTCAGCTTTATGTCGTTCCTCCATATTATCAGAATGTTTTGCATAAGCCAAATCGTGCTCACGACACGCTTGATCTAATTTGTTAATTCCAGGATCTCCTCGTGCAATTCTTTTCTCAAGTTTTGTGCCAGGCCCGCAATATTGATATCCTGGTATGTGCAATTCGAAAGGCAATTTATTAATGAGCGTATTGAGTACACCAGCACCTCGTCGGCGATGGACTGATTTGTTGTTTCGACCTCGAACCATTATATAGAACTGAGAACTGATCGATTAGGATCTTAATATATATAGATATGCGTAGCAGTTTTAGTATGAGTTTCCAAGTAGACGTCATGAGGGTAGTTAAACTAAAAAATAGTTTGCCAATAAAAAATCATGACAATCATACTGCAACTCTAAGCAGGAGACACGGACCGTTGTTACCTTCCACAATACGATGTCTTATTCTAGGCCCATCGAATTGCGGTAAAACAAACATCATTATATCGCTAATAAAAGATGTTAATGGAGTACGATTTGAAAATATTTATATATATTCAAAATCGCTGTTTCAAGCAAAGTTTGAATATCTAAGTATGTTGTTTCAATTAATTCCTGAGGTTGGCTATTATACATACAGCGATGGTGTGAACATTGTACCACCCGACCAAGCTAAATCTAACAGCATTTTTATTTTTGATGACATTGCTTGCGACAAACAGGACGTTATGAGAGAATATTTTAGCATGGGTCGACATAAAAATATAGACTGTTTCTGTCTTTGTCAAACATATGCATGTATTCCTAAACATCTTATTCGCGATAATGCTAACATGCTGGTGCTGTTTAAGCAGGACGATATGAATTTACAGAAGGTCTATCGAGATCATGTTAATACCGACATGACTTACGAACAATTTAAAGAAATGTGCGCATATTGCTGGAATAGTCATAAACACGGATTTTTGGTAATAGACAAAGATAGTGATTTAAATAATGGGCGCTATCGTTATGAATTTGATTCGTATATATACATTTAACAATTCTGATGTCTATTATTTGATAGAAAGCTGTTGACGTGTGAACTAGTTTGAATCTGTCAGTCTGTCTAACTGGCTGTTTACCTGTTTACCTATCTAGCTGTCTACCTGTCTACCTGTCTAGCTGTCTAGCTGTCTACCTGTCTAGCTGTCTACCTGTCTAGCTGTCTAGCTGTCTACCTGGCTACCTGTCTAGCTGTCTACCAGTCTACCTGTCTAGCTGTCTACCTGTCTAGCTGTCTACCTGTCTACCTGTCTACCTGTCTATCTGTCTACCTGTCTAGCTGTCTACCTGTCTAGCTGTCTAGCTGTCTACCCGTCTACCGCTTACATACTTGCGCCGATAATGAAATCGAATGTAGCGACAGAACTTATTAAAACTAAAAATATTATAAGACAGAAAGTTCGAGCTCTTAAGGAGGGTAAGTTGGTGGAACAACAGCTCCTCGGTAAATTTTTTAAACCTGTTACCGAACAAATGCAAAGTGTTGCAAAAGTGATAAATAAAAAAGAGAATCTCCCATCTTCAAAACTAGAATTATTTACACCAAAACCGGTTGATGAAGTATTGTGCGAAACCGCCGAAGATGATTCTAATACGACTATAGCAAACAAATTTCAACCGTCTACCAACATAGAACCGCAAGCTATAAGTTCTTTCTTAGAACAGTATGATAAACTTCCTAGGAAATATGTAAGCAATTATCTTATAGAAAGACCAAATCTAGGGAGGTATGGAATTAGATATGATTTTGACAAAAACCAATTTTATTTTGGTGGAGATGAGCTAGATATAAAGGGTTCTGATATAATTGTAAAAAATGTTCGCTATGAAGGTACGCCTGGTTTGTACGAATTACTATTTAAAAACGATCCTCAAATAACTCCAACGTCGACAGATAGAGCAAATTATAATGATATCATAAACAGAACAGGTGCGGCGCATAGAAATTTTGATAAAAATGTGCAGAAGGTAGGTTTCAACCAAACGAAATACAAGAAATTTATAAAATCTAAACTGTCATCATCACCCTCGTCTTCATCAGTGCCAGTAAGAGCTAAAAAGCGTTCTGGTAAAGGTATGCAGCAAATGTATAAACAAGTTAGCAATAAACCGATGGATTATGTTTACTGGGATGATCCGAACGAGTTAGTCAATCGATTAAAGTTACTGTATGCCTCTCAAGCATCCGGTCACACAAATCATAGAAATGAAATTGTTAGTATAATAGAAGAGTTAAAAGAGGCGGGAATCATTGAATAAAGTCAGTTCGACAATGTCGAGAGATAAGTTCGGTCGTCACATTCAGCACAGAAATCTATACTTTTACGATGACTGTGAATATTTTAATCTTCAGCATAAACGATTAGTCAATCTTGCGCAATCTCTATTGGAAGAGGATTCTGTCAACAAGACCCTCCTTAACAAAGAACTTAATAAGATTATTTATCGACTTTCCAAACACGAAAACTCTGCTAGTACAAATATAGAAATAGCAAATGAAATTATTGCAGACATTCAAGCTGAAATTGATCAACTCTACTTTTCTCTAAAACTAACTAAACCTCCGCCTAAACCTTCAGTTAGTGAAACTGTCTCATTTAGAGAGGTTCAAAATGACTCGGAAGAAAATAAACAGTTCGATTAAGGCTCAAATAGTAGATGAGTTGCATAAGCCTGCACGAATAAATTTTCGAAGGCGTCGTGTAATAGTAAAAGGATTGGATGATCTTCATCAGGCTGATTTAGTAGAAATGATACCATACTCTAAAGTAAATAAAGGTTATCGATATATTTTAGTAATTATAGATGTATTTTCAAAATATGTTTGGTTAGAGCCTATAAAAACCAAAACCTCTAAGGAAGTTACTAGTGCAACTGAAAAAATACTATCTGAAAGCGGTAGAATTCCGAAGAACTTGCAGACAGATCAGGGTAAAGAGTTTTTCAATAAAGATTTTCAAACACTAATGAATAAATATAAAATTAACCATTTCTCAACATTTAGTTCAAAAAAAGCGTGTGTCGTTGAAAGAGTAAATCGTACACTTAAATCTATTATGTGGAAGATGTTTAGTTTGCAAGGTTCATACAAATGGCTTTCTCTATTATCTCAAGTCAGTCACACCTACAATCACAAAAAAACATAGTACAATTGGTAAAAGACCGGTTGATGTGAATAAGAGTAATGAGAAGGAAATTCTCAATCAAGCCTATAATCATATAAAAATGACAGATTTAAGTAATGTAAAATTTAAGGTTGGCGATCCTGTGCGAATTAGCAAATATCGAACAATATTCGATAAAGGATATACGCCCAACTGGACTAATGAAATATTCACAATCGATCAAGTTAAATTAACTAATCCTATTACCTATCTACTAAAAGATGCTTCCCATCGGTCTATTCAAGGATGTTTCTACGATCTTGAGCTTCAAAAAGTTAAATATCCAGACATACATCTCGTTGAACGTGTAATAAAACGAAAACGTAACAAAGTATTTGTAAAATGGCTTGGATTTTCAAATCAGCACAATAGCTGGATTGATGCTAAAAATATTGTCTAAATTACCACGTTGTGATGACTCATCACTTAATTTTCCTCGGTGCTATATAAACCTGATGTGCTGTAGTATTTTTATCATTCTCCTGCACACGTTCCTTCCAAAAACATGGCAGATTTCAACCAGAAACTTTGCAACTTAAATGAGGTTAAAGAGTGGGGAAATGTACGAGATTTGAAGATTGACGAAAAATATCTAATAATAAATGTGTATCGATGTCCGACTAAATACGTCAATAAAGTGGCGGTGGAATTGGACAACTTCAGATTCATTCTACCAGCACGTTACGATTGCCTAACAGATGCTGACTTGCAACAATTAGGAAAACGTCGCTACAATATCATCTCGGGTGGCAAGTGTGGGAGCAGCACGAAACTTGTCTTCAAGGAAATCGTTCAGACAGAGATGACATCCGTAGCACAATAATTAGCTGATATGTATTTATAATAATTTTTATACATGTATGTTTTAGGTAAATAAATACAAATATATTTACATTGTTGTTTTATTACACCATTGTGCCCGATTACAGGAACATGCCAGGTTGGCCGAGTGGTCTAAGGCGCCAGATTTAAGCTCTGGTTCCCTAAGGGAAGCGTGGGTTCGAACCCCACACCTGGTAATTCTTTTTTTGTTTGTCTAACAGACATCAGTACTTGACAAATTTATTTCAAGATCATTTTTGCAGATCAGCACATTTTAATCTCTAGACTCATCAGCTGTATTAGCCAAAAATTTCCACCTGTGTTGATTTTTCTAAAACAATGGGTTTCTTTGTTTGAATATTTTGCAGATCAACACATTTTTTTAATCTCCAGACAACAATAGCTTCATTGTTCTCGAATTTCGTGTCGACTTTAAAACAATGGATGCCATTGTTCAACAACATCCTGCAAGAATAGACATGTCTGCGTACTCAGACGATGACTCACATCCGGTCGAGCCTGAGAAAATTTTTCATTGTTCTATTTACTGATAACATCCTGCATGAATAGACATGTCTGCATCCCAGACGCTCGAGCGTGGGAAAATTTCAAAAACTACACTTTTAACCCAAAAAATTCCCGGAAGTGGCCGAGGTCAATGAACCCGACTAGGCCAATGACTCCGACCTTGACCTAGGCTAGATCCGTGACCTAGAAAAAATTCTCGGAAGTGGCCGAGGTCAATGACCCCGACTAGGCCACGCCCACCGGCTAGGCCTGTGACCTTGACCTCGGCTAGGCCCGTGACCTTGAAAAAAGTTCAAGGTCAAATGTGGTCCAGAACGCCTCTAGGTACTCTACTTGAACAATTTGGTGTCATCAGTTTTGGATTAGTAGAGAATCGTTGCATATGCACATTGATAAATTTTTTTCCTAAATTTACTTAATTTTAATTGCTCAATTCGTAATTTGAAGGATATTTACCTTCATCAATAATTAACCCTTCTTGCTTTCATTTTCAGTTTTATTATGGTTTCATTTTACAATATATCTGACCTATTTAGAATATGTGTATGTGGTACATCACTACACATTAATATTTAATTGCTTCAGTTTGGGTGCAGATTCTTAGTCATATTTTCTTAACTTTCAATTTAAAGAAATGTATTTATTGCTGTTCCTATGTACTTTACTCATTTATAAATTATTTTGGTGTAAATTTTTACAAAAAGTTGTTATTTATACTTCAATTATATAAGATTCAACTGTATGACTGTTTTATTTGTTGTGTGACTTGACATTACAATTTGCAGGGCGCATTTGTGTCCTATTCATCCAAGTAACCAAAAACTTTGTACGCCAACTTGTTGTTGCTATGTGCTACATAAAGTTACTGCAAGAGTAACACGGAGAATTGTGCTTGTCATATCGACTCGAAATAGCCGTCCTTATTAGTTACGAAGAGTTTTGGAGAAGACAGAAGAAACTAATTTTACTGACTAAAACGCAGTCGTTTCCACTAGGGGCGGTTCTATAAATCGTTGATTCCTTGTCAAAAACATTTCGCTATTAATGAAATTTATATAGCTACCTGCTGCATAAGCTGCCTTCTAATGGATGTTAAGCAAAAAACTTTTCAGCAGCATCATTTACACTTGGGTCTGAACCTTTCTGTGGAAGGTCCTTGATGACAACATGAAATGCATTCGAATTTTTTGTTGCTTTGACGTGTGTATTTAATATATGAAGTAACATTTTAGATAGTTACCCTGTATACATATTCCTATTCAATGTGAGACATAGTTTCTAACATAAAAGAAGTGAAGGTATATTTACAGTTCTAACGATTACTTGTTAATAAAAAGCAAACAACCCTATTATCAAGACTACCACGCACTGAAATGGCGCTTAAATTTTTTTTATTATTCATTGTACCATCTTGTCGGCCTTGATTTGAAATTGCACAGAATGAAAACATATGATCAACGGCGCACCAATCTTTGTTTTCCTTTTGTTGTGATTCTTTATGAAAACTTCCTAATACAATTACTGTTAACGGTCTTTGCGAATAAAGCTCTTCGGGATGTTTCGATTCCGAATTTCGTGATAAAAATATATCATAGCTTTGCCGTCGGATAATCGTAAAAACAGTAATGCATTTTTGTTGTTACACAGTTTAAACGCTTTATTTCGTATAGACGTTTTATAAAAGTATTAAATGACATAAAGGGTTAGGGTATACGACTTATTTCTACCATTCAGGTAATATTAATACAGTTTTAAAGGTTGTAACATTTCAGAGATACTTGTTTTTATTTATTTATTTATTTATTTATTTCGCACTCAGCCAACAGCCGTTAGGCCAATTATAGGCGTCGCTGTGCATTTATGGGGACTTCCAACCCCAGTAACGACTGTCATGATGTTGTTATGACCGCCGGGACCACCTATTTCCGTGACAGCCTTATCACGAGGCGCCGAGAGGTGCAGCCGTAGAACTCCCATCCAAATTCTGACCAGAGAGAGCGTTGCTTAACTCTGCTGATCGAACATAAAAGCTTGTTCAAGTTACACCACCCGGGACCTATGCTAAGCTAAGTAAATACGTGATGTATGAGTAAAATCGTTTTATTCCTTCAACCAATCGTTTATCACGTTGGTGTAATACGAACTAATGCTTTAATTACTTTGTGTTCTAGCAACTAACCGATACATTTCTTAATATTGTTATTGATTGAATTTTTGATTAAGTTTGACTTTCCGCATCGGTTTTATCGACAAAATGAAATATTTTGTTTCCAGAAAAATATCTTTCTAGTATCTAAATGTTAAGGGTACTAGTAGTTGCTAACATAATTTGTTCTACTCGATACTAAACTATGTAAAATAAGAAGAATTAATAGAAACGTTAATGATAATTTTTCTAAGATGATAATCGTTTTAGATCTAATTATATCGATATTAAGATATAGTGATGTTTTGTAACATACGCAATGCCAATTTCAATGATCTGACTTGGGCAAAATTAAAAACTGTGCTTTCAAAGCAGCAATACAAATCAAATACAGAAAAATGCCTTTGACTCCTTAAATATCGTTTACCAACTGCAACCGGCTTTGAAGGCTGCACGCGGCTACCTAGTGAGAAGGTGGGGGAGGGGGGAGGTTCAACTGACCGAACAGGTGCTTGCTTGCGAAAGTCAAATCAGGAGGTAAGTCGAAAAGAGGCGTCACCATTAGCCGGTGAGTAACATAGGTATAGTATTCCAACCAAAAATTGGAAAGCTACTTAAAATCAGGTCAGCATTAAGAATCGTATGTCACTTCGTAATTTAATTCATAAAATTACCGTTTGAATGTCGTTCAGTTACACTTCAATAATAACTTTCGAATTTGACTTATGCATTGGAAATTTTGAAAAACATTTTTGCAGCATTTTCTATGCTAGTATACGATTTTAAAAACTGAGATTAAACAATTTAGTACCTACTGAAATCATGCAAAATGTTACAATGCCTTAACAAAGCAGTTACATGTACAATGTACAGAATGAATGTCATTACTTGAAAGCTGCTTGACATTAGAAAATTGTTTAGTGATTGTATGAACCCAACTTAGACATGACTTACACATTCCATGATGTACTTGATAGTAAATAGCTTTTCAGTTTTTGTATGGAATACTATACACCTAGCCTTAAATGCAGTCGAAATTGGCGGTATGAGACGAGAGACTAATCGGGTGAGTCTCGGCTCCAACGATTATCGGAAAAGTTGCGGGCTAATATAAGTGTCTAACTGGTCGATTTGAATAACTTCCCTCTTCTCCCGCCGGTTCGCTGAGACGATAATAGGGTGGTGAAGGAACAGTGGGGGACAAGACCAAATAGAAAACTTGCTGAATATCGAAATTGAAAATGAAATTCCAGGATACGTCAACGGAACGAGAACAGAACTTTCAGTAATTTCATACCTTTCATACCCGGGGGTCCCGAGTGGTGTAGCTTGAACAAGCGTCCACGTCCGATCAGCAGAGTTAAGCAACGCTGTCTCTGGTCAGAACTTGGATGGGAGTTCCACGGCTGCATCTCTCGGCGACTCGTGGTACGGCTATCACGGAAAAAAGTTGGTCCCGGCGGTCATACAACATCATGACAGTCGTTAGTGGGGTTGGAAGTCCTCATAACTGCACAGCGACGCCTGTAATTGGCCTAACGGCTGTTGGCTGAGTGCAAATTAAATAAATAAATACCTGGGAAGCTGTTTATATCCGGCCTAAGCCGTAGTTTGCTACTAAGACTGTAAAATGCTTCCAAGACTACCATTCAATACTAATTTCTAGACGACACACTATTGTTGGTATGATGTGGCAGTAAGCTCATTTTCGTTTGCCTTTCCAGTTGTAGGTTTACCTTGTTTACCGTTAGATGATAAAACAAATCAATTACTTTTGGAATGCAGAACGTTAGCTTTATTTTTCATAGAGCTTGTGTTTATTGCTGCACTCAATACTAAATGACTAAAACAACGGGGTAACTTACGAAAATCATTATATTGAAACGTGTAAGGTACAAAAGCATTATATTGACAACCAGATTAAATGTGAGCGCGACTATCGGTCACATGAGAGGAATTCAACTGTTGAAAATCTTTTAATGCTGTGCTGTCCAATGCCGTATTTCTTTGGACTTTGCGACTTCAATGGAGTAGCTACAAACACTGAAATTTTTGGGAAAGCTTGTGGTATCACTAAGTTGTTGCACGGATCGTTGTTATATAATCAAAATTGCCAGAAGAATTTTATACATTCAGTAGAAGTAAGTTCTCTATAATTCGTTTTATATTTTAGTGGCTGATTTCTGTTTCCAGGTCTATATGACGGTTTTCGGCTAACAAAAGGCAGCTGTTGATCATTAATTATACTCTAGCGAACTGCAGCACCAAATATAATACCACTTATTTCATTGTGGCGTATCTGCCTATAATCTAAGTAAACCTGCATGCTTCTCATGTAAAACCAATCATCACTAGAATAAATACACTTTAATACTGAGCTTGCTTTGGGTCTCCAGTTAGTATCATTTTATCATCCTTTTTTAATTCTGGCTTTAATTTAAACTATTAAAACGTACCTTTTTTTACTAAAAACAATAAAACTCTTCAAATTTGATCAGCAGTAGAACATATTCTTCAATTATCCGATAAGGACACATTTTTAATTTTTGTAAGGATAGTGCTTATTTCAATATTTGTAAAATACCTTACTATACTAAATTTCAAATAAGCGTGTGGTATTTTGAACTAAGTAGTAATCATAACTATGGCAGTGATTGGTCAAAACAAAGTCATCATTACAACCATATGAAAATCAAATATTTTTTCAAAACTGTCAATTTGACATTGAGTATGAATCCTAAAACTGTAAAAGGAAATCGATAAATAGTGGACAAAATAGGCTGGCCTATAATGTTTACTTGAATTATATAGTACAAAATTAATGTGAAACATGAGTAGACAAACAAACTTATATTTTTCTGGTGTGAAACTGAGTTTGAATTTAGAGCGCCATCTACTGCATTCTTATTTGAAATTTAGTATAGTTTTGGTTATTTGTTAAGCACGAGGGCAGTCTCAAATTGACCTAAAGGCTGTCGCGGTCGTAAATAGGTTAGACTAATTCACTATGGAAAATACCTCGTTTCTAGTAGTAATGTAAGTAATCTGACATAGAAGACCAGGAAATATATCCTTCTACATGCTCATAACATTTGAACTGTAGACTGTAAGTTTTGTCTCTATATAACGTGGGTCGCTCATTCTATGGTTAGTGCAAGTGCGGAAAAAAGTGCATAGAATCTCCGAATGCTGCCTTATTAGCAAAGTATGGCGGCTTTGCTGCTCAACCTGAACCCCTATCACTACGTGTAGAACCAACCTTACACCAGGTAGGCTACAGAATACTATGTTCTCTCCTAAGCTTTATGTGACCTGAAAATCTATACATTCTTTTGAGTAGTTGGCTTTATTCAGACTTCCATTAAGACGATTTAAGTATCATTTGTTGTTGTTTGTATTGAAACAAGGAGTCTGTTTCATCTAAAAATAGAGTAATTTTAACGAAATTTAATCGTTTAGACCAGTGGTTCCTAAACTTATTTGGCCTACCGCCCCCTTTTCAGAAAAAAAAATACTCAACGCCCCCTGGATATCTATATTCTTTAAGCGAACAAACAGAAAGAAATTGTAGTGTTAGCTTCTTGAGACTCTTAATTATCTATAAGAGTATTTCTAGGTAGGAAATTATTTTGAAAGAATACATTAATTAGCAATTAAAAAGTACAAGGAAGAATTTATACATTAAAGTACAACATAAATATTTGAGTATTGTTTAATGAATGATACATTAGATACAGTTACTCTTAAATTGCGAATAGTTTATTAAAAAGGTTCGAGCATATAAGTTGATTTAGTTGGGATATAGTTGTTCGATAACATCAGGCTTAGATTTTAATTTGTAGGTATTAACTGACAATCAGAAAAACTAAAGTGAAAGCCAAACTCAAATGATTATCTGAAAAAGTAAATTATGAAATGTTATAATAAAATAAACCATATAGAAATTTTGTATAAATTATTAATGCTAGAGAAAATGATATTTTTAAAATAAACAAATCTTTTCTGAATTTGTAACCTGTATTTTGAGTAAAAGCGAATTTTAATAATAAAAGCCCTTTGTTATAATGATATTTACTTTCTGGATGGTGTGTTAAAGGGTGTGATAAAGTAAAATTAAAGAAACGGAGAATAAACAGACTGAATAAATCAAGTAATAAACGGTATGAAGAAGAATAAGAACATTTAATAATGGTAAATAGTCTTCATGGAATAAATAAATCTGTTACTTGCATTTTGTGAGTATATTTGGAAAATAATGTTACACTATGTTACACAACAGATGAAATATGTACGAATGGTTTTTCTAAATCTTCACTTCCTTCTTTAAGATTTCACCGCCCCCCAAATGCACCCGAGGCTACTATCGCCCCCCTGGATCGTTCCAGCGCCCCCCAAGGGGCGATATCGCCCACTTTGGGAATCACTGGTTTAGACTGATGAGAAAAATATTATGGCGAAATATGAATAGTTTTGACGTATTTTCGTTAAAAGCAGTATGACAGTATGAGATTTAAAAGACATTTTAACGAATGCGCGTAATTTATTATAGTTATTTAACCAACAAGTGTGTTAATGAAGGCGGTTAATAATTGAAACTGTTTAAAGCACCAACGAGCGATAGCGAGTGAGTGCCTTTAATAGTTGAGATTATTAATCGCCCATTAACAAACGAGTTGATTACAAAATTTTTTCGTTGACCGCAAAATCTTTTTTTGTAGCGAAAAATTTGATTAATACAACTAACCTCCATGCAAAATATCATCAAAACGTCAAAATCACAGAAACAGTTAATTAATGAAAAAGAGTGTATTAATCAAAAACAGTGTATTAATAGATCTATTAATGCATCCTTTTTTAAAAAAACAGTTAATTAATGAAAAAGAGTGTATTAATCAAAAACAGTGTATTAATGACGTCTATTAATCCATCCTTTTTTAGGAAAAAGAATTCATTAATATTGAAATTAACAAGCTGTCAACGAAAAATGCCTTTTAACAATACGAAAGTTGTTTAGGGGGATGCAATATTGAAACGGTGTTTTAATGATGTGAAACGTTGTTTTAATGATGAATTAACGTGGTTGCAAGTGTAAGTTAAACCCAATTTAATCATTTAAACCAGATTTGAAGTCTTTTAACGATAGGAATATGATTCAAAGGAAATCAAATTATTGAAATGATGATTTAATGATGTATTGGTATTTTTGAAAGATATGGTACAAAGATTAAATACGGTTTAATCATAAAGTATACCAAATATTGCTTACATGAGATAGAGGTAGTTTCGTAAATCATTTTTAGCGATGCCATCAGATGTTTTCATATAGATGAGCAGTAGTCTAAATGAAATGTTATTGTTTAAACTGGATTTAAATTATTTTTAACGTACTGCATAGTTTTCAAATTACAACTAATTGTTAAAACTAGATTTCAACCATTTTAGCGATACGAATGTCGCTTAGGCAGATGAACAGATGTCACTAATGAAATATTGACGGGGTTTAAAGTTAAAGTGCGAGAATTACACTTGATTTAATTGTTTAAACTAGATCAAATTAGATCATATATTGGTTTAACGAGTTTGAAGTAGTTTAGTTTCGTTTAAAAGTTAATTTAACGAGTTTGGAAGTTCTATTTAACGATATATAATGTATATATATTTGAAGTAATCTAAACGTGGTATTTTTTAAAACTAGATTTAAATCACTTTTAACGTCATGTGAATTTTTTATAGAAAAATAGAATGAATGAATAAGTCAGTTAAGAAAAAGAAAGTGAGAATCACATATTTATTTGCCAAATTTATACCTAAGGAACATAAACTATAGTTGCCCGAAAGACAATACTTTAGTAAAAGGGATCTGTTTTATTACTACTACACGAAATAAAAATATATATTATAAAAAAATATTAGTTTACTCACAATCGGTTAATAATAGGTACGGTTCTAACCATCAAACCAGTAGGAAAGCGAGTCATTGTTTACTTTACTTTCCGGCTAGCCGGGAAAGATTTTCCCGGCTAGCTAAACGTTACTTTCAATAAATTTGTCATATTACTTAGCAACAGCGTCGCAGTTTCCTTTGTTAAAGTGACTTATTAAACTGCGATATAAACTCGTATGAATTGAAACTTACCTATTTAAATAAATCATGACAAAAACCGATTGTGGGTAAAATAGTATACATACCACGGTGAAAAGTTTGTATGTAATATACTATTGTATACCAAATTTAGCTCTTTATCACGAATGTAGATTTAGTTGCCGAGGCCCGTAAGGCTAAGGCAAATAAACCACATGAGGGATAAAAAGAAACTTCAGTGCGGAGGAGTACCTTATGTTTTACTTGAAATCGAGAAATCGTAAAATTACAACATTTTAACCAATATTTGTAGGTTATGTTAACGTCGGTTGACGTTTATCTGTCGCCTCGCCACCTACAAGAAAGTCGTAAAACAATGAATTACTTTACTATCGATTTCTCGTATTTGAATGATGATTTTGAGGTACTTTAATGCCGATTTCAAGTAAAAACACTTTTCTTACTTGAAATACGAATAAATACTTGGTAAGTTATTATTCTGTATATATTTTCACGTAAGGGGTATGCATTAATTTAGGTATGAACTTAATGAACTTCATTGGTTTAATTGTGATTGCCCTGTTTATAGACTATCTTGAATTATGCAATAAATATTTAAAGAATTACTTTTGTTCAGTATTATATTAGTTACATTTTTCTAAAATAAAAATGTACGTTTGTTCAGTTTACAAAAATTGAAATAGCAAACGACATATAGCATCATGATGTTATTGACTAAATTTATTATGCTACTGCACAAGTAGAGCTTACTAGAAATGAAAATATTTAGTTGAAACAAGAAATACAGAGGTTTGCATTAGCACAAAGCACAACTATCACACAATCAGCACTGTAAAACTAGTATTATAGAATGACATCTATAATATAATTTTCCTTAATATGTGTCCGTGAGTCCGTGGCACATCTCACGTTCCGGCTTCACAGATGTTTATATTTGTTTAGGTTTTGTTTTTCTTACCTGAGCGCTCGGCTCGGGGCGTGACCTTTCGCGTATCCTATTTCACGTGCGCGTAGCGCTCCCTTTGCTTGTATTATATAAATTATAATATTATCTGTAGCTACTAAGTAGCATTCAGAGTACCTTGCAGGTAATTTAAAATAATGTTTAGAAAACTCTTACAAAACAGCTAGTTGTAAATGACTTTAATAATTAAATAGTTAGTCATATTTTTATGGAAAATTCGCAAACACAATTTTAAAGGCTATTTACAGCTGCAACGTCGGTCGCCTGTTTTAAAATTGGTTTTGTTGCAATCCGAAGCAATTGACCTTAATTTATATCCACAGATGGGAATTTCATAATACTGGAATTTATTTGTAGGTTATGTGGATCTCAGGGTCGGGAAGCTACAAAGTTTTTGCCTAAAAAATGTTTGAAACTTTTTCATTCACGTTAAAACGTTTAACTGTAAATTATTAAATTTACTGGTTTTGTTTAGGTATCATTTTTATTTATAAAACTGAGTTGGGTGTCTGTATCGAGTATTCAATATTCCGGTCAATGGTTATAAAAAAATTTCTACTAAAACTATCCATCTGTACAATAGAAACATACTAAATTATAGATAAATACTATTTTGCTTCCCAATTTCAAATAACAGTTATTTACTATATAAGTGGGATAAGAGCATCATTAATATACGTGTGTGTAAGTTACAAACGAGTGCGTAGCACGAGTAATGTAAGCACACAAGTATATTAATGATGCATTATCACACATGTATTGTACAAAATTTTATCTACGACTGCCTAAAATTGAGAAAAGTGCATTAAGAGAAATGTCAGATCTGTCATTTTCAAAAATATTTTAGTAGGTAAATGTTATGTCATTCAGTTGACACTATTTCAGTTAGGTAATGAAACCATTACACCACTCAGTTATGTAATGGCTTCATTATATGAAGGAAATAGTGTCAAATAAGTGACGTAATGGGTTAACTATCCCACTGGAGTAGATAATAGGTATTTATATATCAAGGGAGCAAAGTGTATAATTTCCTCCCGCGGGCAAAGTTTGCGGCCCGACGCAAAGCGGAGGTAATTGCATCAGAAGACAGTGGCAACGAACACGGGAACCACAACACAAATTAGCCCTTACCCAATTAAAGAGACAAGTAAAATGGGAAATTGAAAATTACAAAATCTCATCTTACAAGCGATTCATAGGTGAACTAGGAACGGTAGATCCAACCATGTGGAGAGTGGTCAAACGTATGACCAATCAGAGACAAACGATACCTACTCTAAAAGCAAACAACTCTCTATATTCTAGCAACCAAGAGAAATTCTAGGCCCTAAGCAACCACCTTGAACAAGTATTAACAGTTAAAACCAGCAATAAAAACATAGATTCCAATAACTCTATTGATGCAACTGTAACCCAACACCCCCCTTCAAATGCACCAAATGTTCAAACAACAACTCCAGAAGAAATTGATTCTTTAATCCAGCTCCTACCAAACAAAAAAGCTCCTTGCCCAGATATGATAACAAACATAATTCTTAAAAACTTCACACCAAAATGCCTATCATACCTCACCTCTCTCTTCAATGCATGTTTATCCATTGGATATTTTCCTAAGAAATGGAAACATGCACATGTAATGCACTTCCACAAACCTGAAAAATGCAAAAATAACCCAACCTCGTATCGGTCAATAAGTCTCTTATGCACACTAGCAAAACTACTCGAAAAAATCATCTACAACCGTCTCAATAATTATATATCCCAGCAGTCGATACTACCACCATTCCAGTTTGGCTTCAGACCCAATTATTCCACAATACACCAGCTTGTCAGAATCAATGGCCAAAGGCCAAAGGTTTTGAAAACAAACAATATACTACCGTTTTGTTCCTAGATATAGCTCAGGCTTTTGACCGAGTCTGGCACAATGGCCTCCTTTACAAAATGATCCAGCTGAAAATCCCCGAATACATTATCAACATAACTTCAACCTTTCTTACTGGAAGAACATTTGCAAGCAAAGTTAATGCATCCGTATCAGAAACCAAGAACATCAACTCAGGGGTTCCCCAAGGATCCGTACTTGCACCTCTACTGTTTAATATATTTATGCACGATATTCCTGTACTTCCAGCGTGTTCGCTGGCGATGTTCGCTGACGACACTGCCATAATTACTCAAGATCACGACTTAAACGGCACAATACTAACACTTCAAAGAGCAACAGACCAACTGCAAACTTGGTTCAACCGCTGGAACATTACCTTAAATCCAACAAAAATTATTGCTAAAATTTTCACGCTTTGAAAATACAATAATCCAACTCCCATTGTTATAAATGGAAATCCAATCCCGTGGAACCCAAAAGACGGAGCCGTGAAATATCTGGGAGTCCGCTTGGACCAAAAAACTGACATGGGGAATTCACATTAACACTAAAATAAATGACTGCCACAACAAGATGAGACTCTTATATCCAATATTAAATAGAAACACTCCCCTGAAACTTGAGTGTGCCATGCTAATATACAAATCTATTCTGCGATCGGCGCTTATGTATGCCTGTGTAGTATGGGGAACTGCGTCAAAAACACACATAAACAAATTACAGGTGTTACAAAACAAAGTTCTCAGAATGACAACAAATGCAGCATGGTTTATAAGTAACGACCAGCTACACCATGAATTGAACATAGCTCTATCCAGGACTTTATAAAAACCACCACCAAAAGATTCTTGGATAACCTAAGGACTTGCCCAGCTACTGATCACTACATGCTTGGACAGAACCATAAACACTCGCTTAAAACCAAGACTTCCACAGGACGTTCTTTTAATTGACAGCGACTAATTTGTAGAATATCTGTTTAGTGTCTTTTAACTAAGTCTTTTATCAATATTTTATATGTTTAGCTATGTATGTAATCAAAACTTAATTTAGTCTTACTGTGTATGGCCCTAGTGTGCCGATCCGGTATAATAAATAAAATAAGAAAAACAAAAAATAATAATAATAATACTGAGGTTAGCAGACAGAAGAGAGAAAATTTGTGCTAAATTTCTCTGGGCGTATGAAGGATCATATAAAATAAGCAAAATATTGAGTAATAATAATACTTATGACATAATAAATGAGAAGAACAATGAAATCAGACGACATTTTCATGTGTCAGCAATTTATCGTTACATAAATAATGCATAGTAACTTTATTTAACAATGTTGTAATAGTCGTCTTGTATAGAATAGGTTGGTTGGTTAGTGTTAGGTTATTAATAAAACTCAAGTTGCTAAATCAGGATAATTAAAAACAAATTTATGTTGAAAAAGTGATTTTAACTAAAAAGACTATGCATGCAACCCGACATATGTAAAAAATTAATATTCATGCATAGTGGTTTTAATTCTCAAAAATTGGAGGAAACATGTAATGGTATGATGCTTACAACAATTGTGGCTGCATAACTAATTCACCAATTATAATGAAAGATTCAAATGAGCCCAAACTTGGTATGGTATTTATTGCAACAACAAAAGTCACGGTTAACCATTGATAATTACATAAAACATTATTAGCAATAAATATAATTAATTAACAGAGGTTAGTGATTGAATAGAACAATATCGTCAGGGTTTGCGTTCTGATTGTGTTCAAGTTGTGCTCAATATGGCAAAAGGAGAAAATTTTATGATGAATGACAGATTAATTGTCTAACATTATTACGCGATAATAAAATCGTATTAAACGTGTTTCGAGGCTCTACACAGCGTTTGCAGTCATATCGAAATGCCAACAATCGATGAAGCAGATAAAGGGTTATAAATCAGTGTAAGAAGGCACAGAGACATACAAAGAGCATATAAGAGGCAATCGGATAATTAATGAAGATAACAAGAATGTGCTAGTGGTGTGAATCAGTGTTTGTTAACTAAAAGTGGAAAAGTGCAATCAATTGTAAGATTGTAGTTTCTAGACTGACACTTACAAAAACAAATAATTGTAAATCATGTTGCTATGGTGACCTAGAGTATCGTTTGTTGCTTTTGGTAGGGGAAGCTAAGCTCAAAGCTTGTGTGTTATTTGGCTCCGCGATTTTGATAAATTTATCCGATAAAATTAAATAATTTGTACCCAGTTGTTGCGTTTTATTTACTGCCTTTGTGCGGAGGGCAGCTGTGGTTGTTAAATTGGCAGTATTCCGAAGTGAAGTTCCAGAGTAGATTGGACCTGGAGCTTCGCCTTTATGTGATCGTCTTCGAAGCTTACATTCGACAAGTTTTGGAGCTCAGATCAGCAGACAGAAAGCTGCAATGCCTAGAAATGGATCGATTCGTACTCCAGAAGCAAGCAGCAGCCACTCAAATAGCGCCAGGAAACAAATACAAGCTTGGCGTGCTTTCCAACCCCGGCCTGTGCGAGGTCGTTTTTCGAGCCAAATTCAACAAGACTCTGAGCTACGATAAGCGGACAGCAAGGTACAGGACCTGTGGGAGCCTGGCTTTGTACTCCAGACACAGGCAGGAGCAGCTGAAACCGTTCCAGGAAGAAGCTACTGGCTTGGCGTTTTTTGCGGAGTCCGAAAGCGAGATAGGGGTGCATCAGAAAAAAAAACAAATGCAAGTTGGCGTCATTTTCCACTTGAAAAACAAATTTCAGGTTAGTCAAACGTACTTGACTATTAGAAATTGATTTTTGGTTAATTTGTGTTCAAAATACACTGAATTTTCTGTGTTTCGAACAGCTTTCTAAAGTGTAATAACCTAACCCTGTAAATATGAGTCTCAATTGCTGGCCGGTGCAAACGTATTTGATTAGTTGCAAATATACATAATGTAGAAGGCAACATACCATTCTGAAAGTAAAGTATAATTTAAATAATAATTTTTTTATTAGCCATAAGAGAGAGGCAATATAAAATTCAAATTAAAGCTATTTTGTGTTTGTATTTATTTAAAAATAAATATTACAAATAATAGTAAGCCCTACTGTGTGAAGATAGGCAGATCAACATAGTATATGCAGTGACATTTTGAGCATTTTCTTGTACGATTTGTAAGCAGACCAACATTTGCAAGGATTTTCGTCACCAGAAGTAGGTACCAATTCTTTAATAATTGTTTTGAAACCTTTCTCCGCTACTGTCGCTAGTGTCAGGTTGCATCGCTAAAATGCTATCTTCATAGAAGTCTTAAATACACTGTGGGATTATCATTTGTAAAGCACAGACCGCCAAACAAGATAAGTTTAAAATTTTTGAGCCGACAACCCCATGTTTTTCATCGTCGATGAGGTTTTTTTCTGGAGAAATTTGCCCATTACATCACGGCAGACAAAACTCCAGGTAGCACCCTACATTTCATAAAAACAAGAATTTGTCCTCGGATCCAATAGTTTGACTATCACAAGTGAGCCTTTACTCTTTCACATTAAAACTCCCGACATCACTGCGCTACCGGACCCCTTTTCAGTCCTGTTGGAGGTCATAAACGTGGTTTCCCCTGTAACATGCTATTGAAATTTTAAGTGTTACTCAGTATATTCCTATGCTATGTTGTTTTTACCAACTGTGACAGTTTGTAACACATGAAATTATAAGAATTTATAAAAGTACAGTTAATTCATTTTTTTTTATTAGTAACTATACATAAAAATTTGTTCTTCTTAACATGGAATTTCGGCTTAGACCGCGTAGTATTTGTATATGAACACCCAGCAGTTTCTAGCTTAATGTGCCTTGCACATTGTATTTTAAGAAGAGCGAAACCGCCCCGCACCAATATCAACAAAGGAGAGAGAGAGGCAGCTAAAGTATTAAAGAAGAAGGAAGATATTGTCGTTCTCAAAGCTGACAAAGGAAATGCTACTGTGGTAATGAACACTGAAGATTATAATGCGAAGATGGAGGTTTTACTATCTGATACAACTTACAAAAGTCTAAACCGAAATCTCACTACCTCTCTCAAAACAAAGATAACGTCTGCCATAAAATGCTCCGATAGTATCCATCCCACTTTAAAGCACCGATTGATTCCTAGAAATGCCATAACTCCTCGCATGTATGGTCTACCTAAGATACACTAGCTTTTACCCGCGACTTCGTTCGCGCGAGGTTCGTTATTTGTGTATTAAATAATGTTCCGCCCCGCCCCGCCCCGTCTCGACCCTTCCCGTCCCGTCCCGCCCCTTTCCCTCCCGTCCAGTCCCGTCCCTTCCCGTCCCGTCCCGCCCCTCCTCTTCCATCCCATCCCCTCCCCTTCCATCCCATCTTTTTCCTTCCCTTTCCGTCCCGTCCGTCCCGCCCCGCCCCGCCCCGTCCCGCTTTGCCCCGTTCCGTCCCTTCCCTTCCCGTCCAGTCCCGTCCCGCTCAGTCCCGTCCCGTCCCGTTACTTCCCTTATGTCATGTTCACCGTCTTGGACTTAAAAATAAATGCCATTTTCGCAATCAACGTCCCAATAAACCTCAATAACGACACCCATATCGATTTTTAGGCTTACTTACCCCATTTCACCCCCTAAGGGGTTGATTTTCGGAAAATCACGAAATACGTGTTTGCTTATTTGTTTTTAGGAGTACTCCTACGAAGTTTCAAGTCGAAATGTCTATTTAATATTATTTTTCCATACAAAATTGGAACCCCCATTTTACCCCTTTAGGGGTTGAATTTCGAAATATCCTTCCTTATTCCTTGTATACATCATAAAGGGAACCTCTGTGCAAAATTTCAGCTTTCTAGGTCCAAGGGTTTGGGCTGGGCGTTGATGAGTCAGTCAGTCAGTCAGGACTTTTAGAAATATATATAAGATAAGGAGAGCGTCCCATTGAGACCAATTGTCAGCGCGATCAATTCTCCTACACATGCTTTGGCAAGACATTTAACCAGTATACTACAGCCTCTAACTGGTAAAACAAACTCCTTTGTCAAGGATTCAGCAGATTTTGTCCAGAAACTAAAGAACATAAAGTTAAACAAAGATGATCTCTTAGTCAGCTTCGACGTAGTATCACTCTTCACGAAAGTGCCGGTTGATGAGGTGCTAGTAATGCTCAAAGATCTCTTGCCTACAGACCAAGTTGAACTTGTCGAAATTTGCCTGAAACACACTTACTTCAGTTGGAACAATAAAATATACGAACAATTCGAAGGAGCGGCTATGGGTTCACCGCTATCACCTGTTATCGCTAATATCTACATGAAGGCCTGTGAAACCAAGGCTCTCAAACAAGCGCAGCTAAAACCGACTTGCTGGTTGAGATATGTAGATGATACCTTTGTCATCTAGTCACATGGACGCCAGACATTGAATCTGTTTCTAAAACACCTGAATTCTGTACATCCCAACATACGGTTTACAATGGAAGTAGAGGAACATTGCAGTATTCCGTTTCTAGACGTCCTGGTGAAACGTAAATCAGATGGCGGTTTAGGACATGCAGTCTATAGAAAGAAAACACACACGGACAGATATCTAAATGCTGACTCACACCATCATCCAATGCAAAAAGCAATAGTTCTCCAGACTTTGGCGACAAGAGCCGTTCGTATCTCAGATGAAGAAAATCTAGAGAGAAAAAAGCTACATCTGTTTGACTCTTTACAAAAGAACGGATACACAACTACCGCCATACGAAAAGCACTAGACAAGACTATGACACAAAAGGCTAAAGAAGAATCTCCACCTCTGGAAGGCTTAGCATTTCTACCTTACGTTAAAGGCTCGACTGATAAGAGAGGACGTATCCTGCAACGATGCAACATCAAAACTGTGTTCACGAGCAAGGAAACTTTGGGTAACGGCTTCAGATCGGTAAAAGACAAGATTTCAAGTTTAAAAACCGATGGCGCATATCGCATTCTTTGTTCTTGCGGCTCGAGTTACATTGGACAGACTGGTCGTTCAGTTGATGTAGGACTTCAAGAACATAAAGGCGATTGCAAACACAAATGCATCACAAAATCAGCCGTAGCTGATCATACGTTTACAACTGGGCACACTATAGAATTTCAGCACGCAATAGTACTTTCCAGAATACCTCACTACCTCCCGCGAGTGATACGTGAAGCCATACAAATATAAAAACATCCAAATAATATCAACAGGGAAGATGGCTTTAAGCTTAGTAAAACGTGGACCCCTGTAATACACCATCTAAAGCATTACAACCACTGTGCGTCATACGACCACGCCCCACGGATTACGTTGCACTCCGACGACCAACCAGCGTTACGCTACTCCGCGCGCCTGGCACGGAGGACTATAAATAGCTCCACACCGACCTTCGGTTCTTAGTGCGACTTTCACTCTGATGATGCAAGCTGCAAAGTCTTGCGAAACGTTAGTGAATATGGATGCACAAACAGCAAAACGGCCAAATCTGCCTAAGTATCCTCGTTCTCAAGATACTCAAACAACACGAGCCACCAAAGAGCATGACCATCGCGTGGGTTTTTGCTCGACTTCACAAGGTGCAAGGCACATTAAGCTAGAAACTGCTGGGTGTTCATATACAAACACTACGCGGTCTAAGCCGAAATTCCATGCTAAGAAGAATAAGTCGAGTAACCGCGAAAGCCTCAAACAGTATATAAAAATTTGTGTTTAAATATGTTTTACAGCAACATGGCACTATTAACAACGAATTCAATTGAAAAAATATAGATTCGGTTACTCAGTGTTGCCGCTATTGATTAATATTTCTGAATTCTTAAGTTTCTATTAGCTTCTACTACATCAGGGAAATATTAAAGAGATTTTTTTTGTGTTGATGTAGCACTGATATATCTTAAGCAATTTTATTAAAAAGCTGGCAGGATGAAATAGAACTACAGAAGTACAATATTATATTAGCCGGGTCTTTATATACCTAATCTTTCTGCACAAGAATTTTTCAGGAACACTTACAAACTAATTTAAGATGGGAGTTATAATGACTATTAGCAGTTTTTCTGGAAGCTACAAATTTCCTCTCTCAACAAAAAAGTAAAGTATGTTCCAGTAATTGTTACGTTCTTTAACTAATTTAATAAAGGTATTGAAACAGAAAATTAATAATTATTCGCGCACTTCCCGAGCTGAAAGTGGGTGTTAAGGAATTGCTACGGCCGATTAACGAGGTCCCTGAAGTTAAAATCCTGGAAAAGTGTAAATGCCGCTTATAAAAAGGTTTGAAAACAGGAGAACAAAGACGCTGTATTTTATTAAAAATTCAGAGGGCCCTGTAAAAAGCGGCGAATGGCAAGCGGAAGACCGGCATGAAAATCGAATGCGACGTATTCGACGACGTCATCTTCGCAATTTTAATGTGACACAAACGAACGAATTTGAATTATGTATTTAAAAATTTCGCATTTTTTAGTCGGAGTTCTTAGTCGCGGAAGCAGGAGATAAATCAAAAGCAGAAAAAACTGACACGAGAGGATTCCGCAAGTAATTGAAAACAAGGCCGAAGTAACTTACTTTGTGTCACTGCAAACATTCTGCCCGTTACAGTTTATAATATTAATCCCAGTTGGGAAAAGTCAACCGCGTTCGCGCCTTTCGCCTTTACAGACACTTTACCGAGAAGTTTCGTCGTAATTCGATTCCGATTTATACTGCTCGGTCAACCGGTAAATTCTGATGTATAAACGGATTAAGATTAAAGTGTTAAGGCATAGAGCAATCAATAGCCAGGCTACGGCACCCTTCAAATCTGATAAGATCAAAATGAGGCGGAAAAAGATGACAGATGTACACCCGTAATATCGTTTTATCAGCGATTGAGACTCACAGAGCTTTGCCATCGAACGAAAGGAGCAGTCCTTTGCATGGCTATGATCAAGCATCGCAGCTGGAAACTAGTGCAAGTGGAACATATCAAAACAGAAATAGATTTTGTAGAACTAGCACTGGCATTTATACTCAGAAAGATCGTTTAGTGGTGTTCAGTGAAGCATAACGCTGTCATATTCACTTCATAGGGCTTTAAATTAATTTTTATTAATCATGTACGTAAATAGAGTTTATAATAAAGACCACTCAGTCCATTTAAAAGATTGATTCTTCAACTCGATTTTTAAACATTGCCATTTTAACCTTTTTCAATATGGCAGTACTGGCAACATTTCTTACCAATTTACCTTTCAAGGATAAGTGCATTCTTATACTCCTAATAAAGAGTATATTTAAAGCAGAAAGGGCGTGGTACACAAGCACATTTGCTGGGAGTACCTCTCATAAAGCAGAAAGTGTACTATAGAGCATGAAATGGTAACTTGATCTGGTTCGCCTAAGTGTGGATAGAATGGCACTTCGATTTGTACATAATATGTATTTTACTGTTGCTTCGTAGAGTTTAAGAACTAGTTTTGGCGACGGGAGTCGATATTTGAACATGAGCCTTTGGGAATGTAAATTTTGCGCCAAAATACTTGAGCTCGTTGTGCAAAAGTGCTCGACATGAGCGTTCTTTGCAAAGAGGGCTTCAGTATTAGTTTAACTAGAAGCTGGCCTGAGCTCACAAAAATATGTGTTTTGCAGGCGGACACAGGTAAACCCGCGTGACTAGTTTTTGGTCAATTATAAGTGAAAATAAGCTTTGAAATGATGACCGGTGAGCTGTACAGAGGTAACGAAGTCCTGCGGATACTGTAGTTTGGCGATATGGTGGCCAGGTCACCAAAAAAAAGCAGTTGAGCCATCAAGCGACGTAATAGCAAAAGCAGCGCCGTTGTAGGTCCGCAGCTGGCATTCGTCAGTCATCACTGAAGGTGAGTGATTTTATATGATGATTCAAGAGCGGCTATCGTAGACGGTGTTGAGCGATTCATGGTATATCCCGGAGCGCGGTGACGTATGCACTGTGTAATAAACAGGCCATAGAGACAGCTGTTGGTTGGTTGAACTAGTAAGTACCGCAATAAGTGTGTATTAGAGACAGATTTTTGCTTATAGATTGACAACATTTCTAAAGAAATGCGAAATAGAATCAGCTATTCGCTTCCTGCTTTAGTATTTAGATTTATTATTATTTAGTTGTGCCTTTTATAGAATATAATAGGTAGTTATTGTTTATTTATGTGCAAGCAAATTCGATTTTCATATGAATGAATTTACTTTCAGCTTAGTACAAGTCACATACTGGTCCACTTCAAAAGAAATTTTCCTTAACGACAGCTGTGGAAAATAAGGTCAGACATATCTCACTGAGCTGTCTGGCAATAATACAGACCAAAAGTAGTTTTACAAAACGTAACGGTGCAGAAGGTGCCTTCCTAAAAACAACTTTAAGTTTAATATCATTGTATGTTGTATGTTTCCCACCAAAGGTAAAAAGGATGTCCTGTAACTTAAAACCTTATAAAAGTAAGATGTTGTACTTTCGTCATATTATTGTTTTTCTAACAAATATTGTAAACAATGTATGCTGCAAGGAAAATTTTGCCATTGTTTGGAATGTCTTCGTCCTCTTAAGAATTAATAAATTGATTTGGAATATTGCTTTTCAACAGTATTGCATTTACCTTGCGTCTTTTCTTTCTTGTAGTCAGAACAGAACAATTAAAGTAAGACTTTAATATAAATAAATTATCTGCTAATAATGCCTTGTAACGTACGTTTTGAACCAGGGCTGCTAGCCAACTTGTCTCTAGAGCAAGGTTTCTATACCATTTAAAGATAGCTACAGATCAATATCTTAGCCTACTAAATGCAGAGGACGGTAATATTAGTGGACAAAGGAAAATGATTAGAGTTGCTTTTACCAAATTAATTAAGTTTTTCTATAAAACATGTACGTCAACTTTTGTTTGTAGCGTTTAAGCTGAGAAGACGAAGGTAATCATTAGCTACTTTATTTTTCAAATAACCCTTTATGGGAGTTAACCAAATTAAAGATAAGCTGTTTCACTTAAATGTTATTTTAGATAAACTTAG
Source organism: Agriotes lineatus (assembly GCA_940337035.1). NCBI lineage: Eukaryota > Metazoa > Arthropoda > Insecta > Coleoptera > Elateridae > Agriotes > Agriotes lineatus. Next base: position 96,250 of record CALNHX010001436.1, read on the forward strand.
TATACGTTTCCAGCTATATACAGAGTTATTGATCTAGAGAGGCGGTTACATTTGACAGTCAAAACAAGTTTTCTTAAACATCTGGTACCAGTTGCAGTCTCAAGAAGAGCAGTAATAATAAAATATATAAAAAAATTGTTTTTACACTTATTAAGCACTTAATATGGAAATGCATTAGATCATTTTCAGTAATCATTCTGAAAGTAAATTTTGAGAATATGAGATCATTACTATTAAGATCATAATAATCTTCTGAAATCTCGTACTGTTAGCTGCAATTTCACAAGTTTTCTACATGTTTCGGTTGCTGTATACACAGAGCGTCCTGTTTTTTCTTCCCGATTTCTTTTAATACAGTAAATATCACTACAAGTTTGGGTTTAACCATTAATGCAAAATAAATCTAGTCAAATACGTTTTACATCAACAAGGTGATTACATAAGGTACTTGTATTCTAAATTTGAGTGCAATTACAAATTCAAATGAAGAAACGTAATCTAGTTGCTCGATATAAAGTTCTTCTACCGTATCTCTCTTCTATCCATAACCCTTTAATAGGATTAGTAGCACCATACTACGAATGTGTTCATGGTACCTTTCCAATGTTTTCTGTTTTGTTTTATGTAGGTTTGGCCTGGTCAGCGTTTTGAAGATCTACCCCTGGGTCTTCTCTACCATCAGCAGTTGCATTGACTTTCTTTTTTTCACTACACGCCCAAAGCAGAAATGAGTGATTGTTAGCCTGTTTTGACAAGCGTTCTTGGATGTTTAGCTCTTGGGGAATTGACTTACTTTTATGACGGAGTAGTTTTTCTGATTGGAGTTATTAGATGAGCTCATTTCGACAAATATTTTTGTTTTTCCCAGGTGAACATATTAAGGGTTTTGATTATCACACAATGCATAAGCGCATTTCAATATCGAATTTTCTTGATTGCTTTTTCATCTGTCGAGCAATTGATATATTGTGTCTCAGTTACTTTTCCTGCCATGAAGCCAGTTGAGTTTTTAGCTATTTATAAGGGAAATGGTTCGAGTCGGTTATTAATAGTTTCTTGAAGTACCCTACAAGCGTCGGGTATTAAGGCAATCATGCGGTGGTTATGGCATTTGGCCGAATTGTTTTTGTAATATAGGAGGTCCAATGGCTGTTAGGATTTTGCTGTTATTCCGTCATTACTTGGTGCTTTATTTTTTTTTCCAGTCAACTGAACCTCAAAACTTAGTACACTCGGTCGCGTTCTTCTGTTCTTTGGGATCATTGTTCCAAAACACTTTATCTGCGCTAAAGAGATGCCTTCGGGATCATGTTTTCTTAATTTTTCCAACATAAATTTAGCGCGTATACCAATGAGGTCGTCCAGTAAGAACACATGAATGCGTCGGCGGTCTTGCCCTACGTATTGTACGCGGTAGCAATTTAGTGAAATTAATCAGTGTTACTGTGAAGAATCGGTCTTAAGCGGAGCTGTAATACACTGCTGAAATACGTTGGTCGATCTCGCCCCGTGGGTTCCTACCCGCTGAAAGCCAGTGAACGGCAGCAGTCGAATTTTTCATACACGCACAACAATACATTCTAGGCCTCTCTACGTGTCCCAGCTCAGATTCTCTCATTCCTATCGTCTCTGTCACTATCTTGAAAGATCACTCGTTCCCCAGGTAAAATTTACGCATCTTTGTCATTTCGACAAACATCTTAGGTCTTGCGGAAGCCCTATCATTCCATCAGGTATGCTTTCACAGGCAGCAGGAGCTTTTCAACTTTGCTACTTCAAGCTGCAGGTCGCTATAGCTTTGCGTCGGTATTGTTAACTATTTCCGGTCGTCTATATAGCTTCTAGAGAGTGTGTAGTTCCTGTAAATTTATATCGTTTCTGTATCCCACTGTAACTAGCTGAATGCACTTTTGGTTTAATTACTTATAGCAAATTAATTTTAGAATGTAGCCATCAGCAACTTTGAGTCGCTTTGGATCTCGAATAAGTTGTATAAAATAAACTCACAGGAGAGGTATTTATTTCACTTCGTTGAATAATTCACGTGGTTCCTTGTGAATGGAGTGAGTGCCTCTCTATTTGCGAGCAGAGGTCAATAGCTCGTTGGTTCTTGGCTTTCTGCGATTGTTACTTCCCTCGTCTGAAAGAAGTGTAATCACGAAAACATCACCTTCCGAGATATCTTCAGATCTTTATGTTTCAAGGTCCCTAGATGGCGAAAAAGAGGTTTTCTTAATTCCGTCTGTGTAACTGTCTGTCTGTCTGTCTATCTGTCTGTTGGCAGTATAGCTCAAAAACTATTTGTCGGAGAAAGACGATATTTTGCATACATATCATATATCTACCTCGCATAAAACCGGTACAATTTCATGCAAGTATATACAGGGTGAGCGCTTTAAAAAAGTAAAATTTTGTTTATTTTTGGGTTAATTTTGAATTAGAAGTAATAACTTTCACATAGGTTAGGCTTTACATTTGTCGAAAATAAGACACAACCGATGCAGGATAATTTCACCAAAGAGTAAAACCGTTTCAACCATAAGCCCGTTCTGTTCAAGAGAGGCGGGCGTCGTACTTATTTCTATAAGGCTTGATGGCGCAGTTGGAATTTCGCTGCAGTTACATCCGCTGCTGAGATACGGTTACGATCGCTATGCAGGTGCGGCGGGTTCAAACCCCAGCGTGATATTTTTTTAATTTTTAATTTGAAAATTGATCTAATTCGGGCGAGGGATGTTCTGGGTAAAGCCTTTTACAGATTTTTATGGTTCTATTCATTTCAGTCAGTTTTTCATCTTGTTTTATTAGATGCCTTGGGGATGATGAGCTGTTTGATAAGGCCAAGTGTCTGTTTCGTCCAGGTCGTCTCTTCTCTAATCTTTTGAATTTGGCTCTTGACATCTGATCACGCCTGCTGTACGTTTTGCTCTAGGTTTTTCTGTGATGTTGGTAGTACACATTCGTCAACCACTACTTATAAGTACAAAATCTATATGGGTTATACATTTTCTTCTAGGTTTTCTTTCAAACTTGGTAATTAATACGATATTGCAAAAATATTGCTGAACGATTGGATAATTACATAAGTAATTTCTTCCAGGATTTATGTAAGTTATACTAACTTAAGAAAGAAATTGTATTAAAATGCAAATATCAAACAAGAAAATATATAGAAATGTGAGGAAAGCGCTCTGCTCATTAGTTTAACTAACCCTTCGTTTATAATTAGTGTTGTGTACATTTCTTTTCAACACCGAACTGTAGTTTCTGCCCAATGTATAATGTTAATTTTAAAACCATATTTTGGCGATTGACATTAAGATTTAAGTTTCTGCTGAGCTTGGTTGATGGCACAAGAACATATTATTTCGAACACACAAGATTATTTTAACATTTAAAGTTAACAATACCATATTAAGAAAGGAAAAATATATTACAAGTCAGTCGCTACAAATTTGAGAAATGCCGAGGAGGAGATATTTGGAGAATGTCGCTGCCAATCGGGCAAGAAAAAAATAGACAGTGTAAGATTAACTTGAGTGAACAGTATTTCCTTAAGAAATAAAATTGGAAGATTATTTTATTGTAAATTTATTATTTTTAGCTCACGTATCGTGGTTACAAGGCAAAAGTATCTAAGTACTTCAATTAGAAATCTAGAGATAGCACGAATCAACGTGTCATTGTAGTCACGGTAGTTTTCAATTAATCTTTTACTAGCTTATGCTGCACTTCTGGATTAAGTAATTAAAACTGCGTTCGTTCCATGAGTGCAAAGTTTGCCTTTAGAAATGTTGCAAACATCCTATAAAAGTTGAGGGCTTGGAAATTAGCAATGGAGCAGAGTGGCTCTCTCAATGCACTTCAGCGAATTTTTGCAGTCAGCTTTGCGCGTAATGGCTTTTATATGTTATCTGCTGCAAAATCTATTAACATTTGTATTGTATTGCATTTCCAGTAGTTATATTGTAAACAACATATTGCCGTCTAGAGCAATATTTTACTCAGAATGTTATAGTACAACCCCAGAGTTAAATTTATGTATGAATTTATAGCCCCCAAATATAAAAATACAAGAAAAACATAAGCTTTTAAATTTAGGGTGAGCTATTGAGCTCTAAAATTGCAAACAATAATAGCTATTTATGAAACAAGTGGTAAAAGTGGCTAATGCATACGACATGAAAATTATGAAACGAAGCCGTAGATCGTAAGCCCGTAGTTGTCATAAAAATAATTAGTAAAAACTTTACTTCATTCACTACATGATGCTTTGATTAGTTAAAACCCTTTAAATATCTCTAAGAAAAGATTTACAACAGATTTATAATTTTACTTCCGGTTTAACATACGTAACTTAAATATCAGCTCTTTACTTTTAGCAAGTGCTAAAAGTAAGGACTGATTTTACTTTTAGCAGGTTGATAATAATATGTTATTTTTAGTTGGTGCAAAGCTAGGTTTTCGTGTGTGATATAGAAAAATGCAATTTACATAGTTGGTATACATTCATAACTATCGCAGGCCAGAGAGGTGAAATAAGTGTAGCTTTTTATTCATGAAACTTTGGATATGAATCCGATGAAATGAAGGAGTAACTATTAAGACTGCCATATGTTCTAAAACATATGTCTTGAACAGGACAATTTGAAGATAGGTGCATATGGTGTTAATAGTTATAAGTTTTCCTAATAAACTCAGGCCCTATTTGTTTAAATTGACTGACATAAATACTATAGAAAATGTTATTAATATCACTTAGGTCTTCAATCGTAGAAGGGGAGTCGGAATAGTACAGTGCTATCAAATCATTGATCAACGATGTTGCATATAAGACACTGACACCTCTTATAAGGCATTGTTACTTAAATCCACATAACTAACTATGTTATTAGAATTCGTACAATTGAAAGAGCAAACTGTTTGGGGGTCTTACAATACGAGGCAAGGGTAAATATAGAAGACCGAATTGGAGGAAAGCAAAAGGTCTTCACTCGCCATCGCTCAAGATACTATGGCTCACCATCAGTAGGGAAACAAGTACATCTAGCTTGCATTGGATTTGTAAAGATTTATACTTCCACTATATGAAATTGTATGTACACTTCTTGAGGTGAAAGACGATGTTGTTAGTAGAAATATTATTTTAAAACTTTAAAATTTAATAGTGATCATGATAGTATTCTAATACTTTCCAAGGTAGTAAACGTGGCTTCTTTTAAAGTAAAATGTTTCAGAGCTCCAAAGTGGGTAATCGGGAAATTTATTATAGATAATGTTACGATTTGCGTTGTTTAGTGAAATGAACTATGCGCGGTTGTAGGAACAGACTGTACTTTAGTTAGCTATAAGCCATTTGTGTCATAAATATTTTAAAGTAGAATTCGTAGGCAAAATGTCATATTAAAGTTACAACAAGCGAATGTTTAACCGATGTTTAGAAACGTGCTTTTCTCTGGGGAGCTGGAGATATTTCAATCTCAAGAATAGATTAGAGTAAATTTATGCTGTTTTGTAAATGGCAGAAAAATAAATGCAAGTATTTGTACTTAACTGCTCTTATTAATCTCGCAACAGTAGCTTTGGTGTAAGTGTCCAAGTGTATTTTAACTTAAAGGATTGCCAGTTACCCCGAATTTAGGCGTAGCGGGACAATAAATACGAAATGTCAAATCACAATCTTCAACTCCTCGCAATATCTCGGTGCCACTGGATAGACACTTTCAGACAACAAATGGTAACACGGTTTATTGAACTTAATACACATCCGATAAAGTTCAACATCATTCAAGTATTATTCCTCCACAACTGCTGCTGCTGAAGCAGTAGATGCATTCTACGGGCCAATAAAAACTGATTTAGATCAAATTAGAAGATATTAAGGCTAATATATTGCTATGAACACATTTAAAATAATAATTATTAGTAATGAATAACATAAACAACAAAACAGATATTAATTATAAGAACGTCCAGTACATGTAATAATTTAAATTTAAGATTTGTTATAAAATAGAGTAGGCCTTGAAGGTAATTGATAGTATGGCGTTTTTAGAATAGTTTAATCTTTGTTTAAAAACATAAACTCTAAACAAAACAATTGGGGTGGCTTCTTCAAGAGGTTTGGTTGTGTTTCGCTAAGCTTCCCCAAAATAAGAAATTTTGTATGTGCTATTAAATAGTTAACAAAAAGTAGTGTTTTATTGAGAGATGGTGTCCCGGGAAGGTGGAAGTTTTTCTTTGCATTGGGCTTCCGCATAGGTAAATAGGAGGCATCGATTTGGTCCAGTGGAAGCTATGGTATTTGGATGTTATTCTACGGAGGTCCACCCAGTTTTATAAGTTCGTGTACAAGTGTATAAGTAAGTAGAGTGCGTGTGGTGCTCGTAGCTCTAGATAAAGTCCCCCAGATTCAGTGAAAGTGATTCGGAAGATCTTCCAAAGTGGCAGCCGATCACCAGGTGGGTTCGAATGCAAATTTGTGCCTAGCTAACTGCTGGCCGGCAACAAAGGCTTGTCCAGATCATCCAGTGAGGTGCAGTTTGGGGCAAGTAGCCCTAGATTCATCTCAGAAGCCATCAAAATGTCAAATTTGCCACCTAAAGCTGTTAATTTGCGATTATGCATCGATTGGCATCCCTTTGAGTATCACTTCCGGCCGTGGCGTGGGTCGTAGTGTTGGTTTTTATGATGCGGAATACTTACGTTCGATTAGTAAATATGTAATTAAAATCGGAGCTTGTTTACGTACTTCCGAGACCAGGAAACCATCTTGAAATGTTGAAGGTCCCATCAGTTAGAAATCAGTTGTTAATTCCCAATAGTTAAATCGCAGCATACAGAGTGTTTACAAGCAAATGTTTAATAGGACTTTAAATAATTAATAATAGCAAAGTTGTAGTTTCAATTGGAAATAGCGACCTAACCTTAAGATATGGTCATTTAATTATAAATAAATAAAAAGTTTAATCAAATATTAACTGGAAAAATTCCAATAGTGGATATAATTTACGGCCGTTTTAAAATAAATTAATTTAAATATCCATTATACCTATCAACCCTAATAGATCGAGTTATTTAATTATAAAAGGTACAACAATATGTTGTGACAGCCCAGTAACAGACATACGCAGTAGGAAAGAATGGTAATCGTAAACAAAGTGAAAGAGGTGAAAGGTTAATACACTTTTATAGTGGAAAGAGTACTATGCGACGATATACTAGTTAATCTCGTAGAATGTAATTCCAAGCCTGACATTCTTACTTCTGAAATCCAAAAGATGACTAAGAAACTTAAAATAACAAATCCCCAGCTAGCGACGACATACAAGCAGAACTTGGAGATTCAGGCATAGGAGAATGGCCCCAAGACTGCGCAAGGTCGATATTCATTATCTTGTACAAAAAATATCAACGAAACAATGTGCAGGTTATTGGATGGTAGCATTAATTTCTTAAGCCAACAAAATAATGGTATATGTCATCAAGCAGCGCCTCAACAACTACCTTAACTGGCAGATGCCTGACGCGTAAGTCGATTGAAAGGTACACGGAGCAGCAGTACTATTCCTGGTGAACCATTAAAAGGATTTTGATCGTGTACAGTGGAGACATATTTAAGTTGGGTGAAAGGCGACGTATTTTGGTGTGATTTTACGTAATATTTAAATGATGTGCGCTGTCGTTCTGATTCAATTCGCTTTTATCGTGGCAAGAACCTTTCTTAGGTTCCAATTTTCTTAAAGCTTAGATGCTGTCATTTTTTAGCCGGATTTCGATCTATAGGGCTAAGCTGCACGTGGTCATTTGAGCATGTTCTCTTATATTTCCGAAAAAGTTTTGTGTTTCGGGGTTTTTCTATCAGTTTTTAACAGTCATTCTTCTGTTTTAGATCCTGTTTTGTTCCGGCCATTATTACCGAGTTGTTTAATTTTTTACCGACGATGTGCGATGTTTGAGCCGTTTGATTCAATCATGATCTCGTTCTATGTCGTATACGTGCTGTCAGGATTCCGTTTGATGCCTCCATAAGCTGCCGCTTACTCCGCTCGGTTGAGAGGCCGCCTTGATCTATTTAGAGGTGGGTTTTACAGATTGCCTAGAGCCAGTAATCTATCTAGGAGGAGTTAATACTTTGCTGCCGTCCCTAGAAGGTAGTAATGTCTCTATGAAGTTCAGTTTTGTAGTAGCTGTGTCTTTGATTTTTGATATTATTGCTGTCCGGACTTACCAGCGGCTTGGATTAAAGGATTCCTCGAATTTATGATGCTACCCAACTTTTATATTGAACGTTGCAGCTTAATGTCATTGAGTGTTAATCTTTAATCATCTACGTGGTTTGTTTTTTTAACTTAATTGTTATTGCATTCATATATTTGACTGTTATACTCTAGGTATTCTATTTATTGGGTGCACCCGGTGTACTAAAGGTTTGTATCCATGTGCAGTATTATTGACGATTAGACATTTTATGATGATTATATATGTTGTCGTTTCTGTAAAGTAAGCTATGACCTGGTTACGATATTTATTGCAATTCAGATTATGGTTATTTTGATTAAGCTTTGAGTTTATGACCACTCGTTTCTATCTGAGTACATTTTCGTTGTATAAAGGCTCATTTGCGTTACTTTTGCATTGATAACTAAAGTTAACCTTCTTTAAAGTACCGCACGCCGTCTCCATTGTTTTCCTAGCCGGCTCCTTAAATGTGCCCACGTAGTTCCGATGGGTTGATTTTTGCTTGAAATTTAGTACAACTATTTTTAGATATAAGAGTTTTATTGCACTTTGCTCGAACTATTACAAATCTGTATTTTTCTAGTACGGCTTTTGCGCACATAAACCCCGTAGAGTAGGTTCAATTCTCTCTTTTCACAGCCCTCTTTAACATCATTCTATGAGGGATATATAATGCTCAAGATATTCCAAAAGTGGTATGGCAATAGACAGCAAAAGACTGTACAACCTTAGATATGGAAATGATATGACGTTGATTGGCGCTAATGAAGTTTTGGTTTTTTCCTTCGTGTAGCTTCGAGCGACGCCGCTGAGTTTAGAACTGTAGAGAGGCATTGAATGCGAATCCGGCGTTCTGACCATCGAGTGAAGAGAGGTGGTTTTCAGTCAACAAAGCAGACCGGACGTACCGCTTTGGGTAGTGCCGTCTTACGTGTTCCCCAACAGTGATGCGCTACTGGGCAGAAGTAAATTGACGGTCGTACAGCCATAGCAGTTGTTACCCGATTCTTCAAGAACATCTGCACTGCTTTAGACCTTCGAAGTACCTTCTTGATTTTGACATACCGCTCCCCCCTAGAATCAAATTAAATTGGACCAAAACATTTTTGTCGACGTTGTTTCTTCTCAACTCATGGACAAGCTTTTCAAGTTCCAGGGAGTGGACCATATCTGCTGTGGAACTGCGTGGGTCATTCCGTTAACGTTTTTCCGTGACCTAGGATTCCGCATATCAGCACTCATCGAGACTACAGTTTCTAGCTGTTGAATCCACCCCTGCCTTCAGAATTTAGGTTTTGCTCAATTGCCTTATGCAATAATCGCTCCATTTAATGTACATGCAATTCATGAACGCCCGGCATTCTTCCTCGTAGATGAAACGTTTACCACGCTTTTGTTTCTAAATGACATGGTTTATGCTATGGCTGCATGTGTTTCTTAATTGTTTGCCTAACGCACACAAGGTTGAACTATTTCCCCATCTGGAAATCTAAACGCCATTTGGACACGTCGCCACGGCCGGTTTACTAAAATGATTTTGTTTTAGAATATATTACCGCAGTGAGACAAATACAGTCGCGTTTATAGTTTGCATACGCTCTCAAACAAAGCAGAATGACGCAACCGAAGGTGAAGTTTGGTACGCAGTCACTTGCGTTTCTTCAATCTATTCCTGAGTTGCGGACTTTCATAGGAGATTTCCCATGCTGGAGGATCTTCCCAGTCGGATTAGTGAATGTCGAAATTTTTCTATGTTGGATGATCTTCCCCATACCGGATTCTTCCATGCTGGTTTGCTGTCCATGCTGGATTTGTACCTGGTAATGCGAGTCGCCTCCGAGCTGCTGTCTGTTCACCTTGAGACCGCAGTCAATCGGAAGAACTCCGCTGAAAATTGCCAGCATTGCGGTCTCTGTTGACTAGCTGTTGCACAGTAGCGGTGTTACCAGCAGAACTTATGCAGGTACTGTATTTGTATTATTTATTATGCTGCCCCTCTGCAGTAGACTTCGAGGTTGTGTAATAATTTAATTACGTCGCACATACCGTACATGAACCAAACTATTCGAAGATTTACTTGGGACTTTATTATGTTCCGTTCGTAACTTAGACATTGCTAACACCTAACTTAAATCGTTAAGCACCCTTGTATGTGCCATGAAGATGGTTCTGTGCATTCAATTGTTGCTTCCAATTCGGATGTAATGCATTGATGTTTTCTTTTTAAATTTAGCTGTGTAAAAATTTGAATGTGGTTTAGATTTGATGTGGATATAAAATTTCGCCTTTTGAAGTATTCGCTGAATTCAATATTTGAAACTATTAGTTCTAGTTGATCATTTAATTTTATAGTTCATATTGTGAACTTGAACGGGATCTAAAATGCCACACGTACGAGTCATTGACAAGCCTGTTGGCTTACTGGAAGCGCCATTTTAAACAGATCTGTCCAATAAGGTTCACCCCCCAGTATCGTTCGCGCTCAGAGAAGCTAATTCAACTACTCATGCATCTTATAGCCATGTAGCGTGAAAACGCCGTTCGGGTGTATATGTCCTTATGTTGCAAACGTTTTAGTTACTTTTAATAATTAAATTAAAAACCGCTATTTAAGTAAATGTTATAAATCATTTTTTTAATATTTCAAATCGTGTTGTATTTACAACTGAATTGCATAATTGCCGTACGACTATATACATGCTGCATCAAATTTGGCAAATCACTTTCCTTATTATATGTGAAGTAATGTTTTCTGGCTTTTAGTTGTTGCTGTGGAGTGTCTTTGTTGTTACTGATGTTATTTAGGTTCGCCGTTACCAGTTTCATCAGGGAGTTTTACTACTGAAGCTGGACAACGGAGTGGCGCCCTTTTCGAATTTTCAATATCAGGTAATATTATTGTTAGTCGGAACCCACTTCTATCTGCGATTTGAGCTGTCGCGAGCGTAAGCTACCGTTATAGTCGACAGAGATTTGTTTGCAGATACGCAGCATTGTTAGCACTTGAAGTAACGGTATCAAGGTCTTTGGTCACATGGCACGAAGAGATAATATCATAAAAACACTAATGCTAACGGGTATGGTTGAAGAACGTTAAGCCCGAAAACGGTCCTCAATACGATGTACAAACCAGATCAATTTATAGAAAATTGAAAAAGTGTCGTGATACGTATAGGAGATAGCCAAAGGGATAGCGATTCTGAGCAATAAAAGAGAGAGGAAGGGATGATACTGGCAACTAATTAAGCACTCTGCTAGCTAGCGACAGCAATCCGGAAATAAACATTGCCTGTTCTACAAAGGGTTTTAGTTATCAAATAAAGAGCAAAACTGTCATGTAACTTAGAATGCTTCCATCCAGATCAGCTCTCATAAAGCTTTGGTCAGCTTTAATCTAGCAATTATATGTTTAATTACTTCCTGTTCCGCTTTAAACATGCTGTCTTTTATGTTTAATGTTTAAATAAAAGGTCTATATACAAGCAGCTTTTCCAAGCTAATGCATCAAACATTATCAGTCGCTTGTAACTTTAATTAATAAATTGTTCAAGCGCAAAGTTGAGATTACTACTGAATAGAAAGAGGATTCCAAACAGGATGAACGTTCCGTGCCTGGTCTAGAACTAATATTAGTATATTTTACTATGGTGCGATTTTTCTAGACATATTATTTCCCAGTCGCACACGAGAAAACTGTAGTTATCGTTTCCTTGAAAATCTTCGAAAAAGGTAGTTTAAAGTGAAGCCATGTTTCAGAAGTTTTATCTGCCATAGCTCTAATGCAAATGTTTTAATGGAATGTCCCGTTGTGTTAGACCTCTTTTCGAGCATTACGATGTGTGTATAATAAAAACATTACTAACTTTTATTAACCCCACATTCTATCCATTACATTTGCGTCCCTTTGGGAACATAATTAGTCGTAAAGTTCTGTACAATTACTCGTTATTAGCAAACTTTCAAGCCATGATCGAAAAAGCTTCATAATGGGGTTTCAGTTTTTTCAATTCTCGAAATCACAGCAGGAACGCATTATGAAAAACATAATAATAACCCTCTTTTAAAACGAACCTTTTTTCCAGAATTTAATTCATTTTGCGGATACAAAAAAGTAGTTCTATTGGATTCAACGTTTTTGATCAAAAACAGTTTACTAGTTGTATTATTCATAGGGTCGCTGCCGTGTTATTTTAGATACCGATCTCATTTTATTTTCTGCAAGCCCGAACAAGGCAAGATTAACAGCAAAGTTTGCAGATTATTAGAATGCTGATCAGTGCAAAGTGTAGTATACAGTAGTATGCAGTCTTGTTTCGTGCAGAATGCGAGTTTCCTCGGGAAAGTTTCGTATTCGTTCTTAAGGTCAGAGCTTAATAGTTTACTAGAAATTGACTTTATAAAATCGATAGAGTAGTAAGCAGTAACCAAACGCTGCTGAAACGGAAGCCTATAAAACTAACATTGGTTGAATATATTAAATGGAACCCATCGTAAAGTAAAATAAACATTGGTCGAAGCTGTTTGGAATTTCTGTCTCAGCTCTGGGTTAATTCTCGAACAATGCAATATTAACTAAAGCATTTGCCCTATTGATACCGACTAGGAACTACGACATTACCTCACTTAAGCGCTGCTCTATCTGCAACCCATGCGATAGCCAACTATGTGAATAATCCAGTGTACGTAAAAGGGTACAAAGTGACATTTGCAATGTTAAACCGAAGTCATGAGTGGAGGACATGGAAGTTTATAATGAATTAATGTTATACACCTTGTAAATATGGAGATTAAGAATTAAATTTTTACTACGTTCCAGTTTCCTAAACAACCACAACGTTGTGTATGATGTATAGTATCACTATCCACATATAGGTTTTGCCCTTCTGCACCTACTATTATAAATTTTGCTTTCTCAGTATTAATTGAAACATTCTGTTACACAACTTCAAGACAAATTTTCCATGTGAAAAGGGCTAAGGAAGGGGCGCTGTGTAGCACTAGTGCTACTCAAATGTGGGCGGAAAATAATATAGATGTATGTTACATGATGCGCCAAAGTCAGAGCAGTATATTTAGTGGAAAATCAGAACTGAGACAGAAACTTTACTAAAGTGATTAAATACCATACCGCGCTAGCTGTCCTATGTTTCAAGGAAATACGACATAGATAGTATATCATTACATCAACTTCTGTTATACAGCTTACATACAGCATAAGTTCCACCTCAAAGGTGAAAGCAGCAATGCTCCGGTTTGGTTGTAATGGAGATGTACATTCATAGGCAAGTTTCCATTGATAACCACCTAATACGATTTTAATTCTTATTTTTACCAAGGGGTAAAGGATATAATAGACAAATGCGCTTCCAAACACGTATATCCGGTAACGATTGATAGTGGAAAGTATGTTTATAAGACTTTTTTTATTACTTTGATCCCTGAACACATTATTCACATATTAGGCTCTCCTCGCCAGTCACTCTGTATACTCATACGCGGCATAATCTATTTTAAAATACGAATGTACACTTTTATGTTTGTGAAAAGAATTACAAACTTGAAACAATATCACTAGAGAAGTTGAAAATCCTTCTCCTTTCAACTTTTGGATGTACTCACAGACCAAACTACTCAGAAACCTCGGCGATTATGGTCCTGAGCCGGAATAGATAAATGACTCTAACAACTACTAAACAAAAATAGGATAGGCACCGGTTGTCGTATTGCGACAACGATAACTTCATTATAATCAGCAGTTCAAACGAATTTCACTTACCGTTGAAGATATCTTTCTCACACAAATCTACTCTTAAAAAATGAGAATGTATAGCTTGGCCAAATAAGGAAAATTATTCGAATAGGATTAAAAACAAATAAATGCGACACCTAAAAGGTTACATCAAAATTAGCATCGCCCAAGTAACAATAAGTTCGTTGAATTCAAAGTGTCTAAAAGTTACATTAATAATATGTAAAAATGCTCTATGGGATGAGTTAGATTCAAAGTGAACTCAGGAGTTAAATTATTAAAATGTAAAAATTACACAAAGCTTGTTACATTCAAATAGAACACAAAATTATTATTAATATAAATATATAACGGGTGTTCATTAGAATTTGTGATCTAGTCGGCTTTGGAACTGATGAAGTGATGTCGTGCATTAAATCATATGGCTAATAACTGACACTGGTGACACTGTAAGTCTATGTCAAATTCGATGTCAGCAGGTTAGGTTTTGCCCTCAGTTTTGACACAGACTGACGCAAATCCTAGCCTGCTAACCTCGATTTTGACATTGACTGACAGTGTCACCAGTGTCAGTTATTAGCCATATGATCTAATGCACAACATGACTTCATCAGTTCCAAAGCCGACTAGATCACAAATTCTAATGAACACCCTATATGCCGTTCACGATCTTTTTGGGTCAGGTGAGGCTATGACCATCTAGTAATTTTGTTGGCAGTACCTCTGTGGCAACTAAACTCCCTAATGGAAATTGACACTTTTTGTGTTAGGTTAGGTTGTTTTCAGTTTAAGGTTATATTTTCTGAATTTGGATAAGAATTGCGTACATGCTGTGAATATGCCACTTTATTTTACATGCTTGCTGAATGCTTGCTTGCTTGCTGGTGTGAAAGGATAAAGACGTCACAAACTGATGCCAAATAAATTTAGTAGAGCAATTGAGCAATATTGGTCTTATAGAAATTAACATGTGAAAACTGTAAAAATGTTGTCAAATGGATGGCTTGCTGATTTTACTTCATGTTGATTTTTACATCTGCCACATAACATTTCAACACTAAAATAGTAATAAGTAGGTAGGTAAGGTAGTAAATTATTATACATTACACTGCATTGTTTTTCCTTTCCAAAATTAATTTTTTTAACGTACAGCAAATATATTCTCTAGTCCCCACATCAACTCGTGTTTTTAAAAATCTTGTCTCTCCTTTTTAAAATGGAAGTAGCATAGTTTAATGGAAATTTTTTGTTGTAACAAAATTATTTTAGGCATTTTGACTTTTCCTTTGACAGAAATTAAAATTATTTTTACACACTTGATAAATCATTTATTTTCTTACGAATATTAAAATAATAAATCTGACAATGCGGTGGCAAGAAAAAGTCGAACTGACACTGACAAAAAAAAATGCATCCGCTACATCACCGAATCAGTTAGTCCAACATGAAAAGAAAAAATCATAGCCAACTCTGTCCCAAAAAGGTCGTGAACGGATTACATGCTACACCGTGCTTGAATTCAAAAATTAACTCGGAAGTTAAATTATAGAATCACTAAACTAGGCGCTAATACGTATAGCATGACATTATGATTTCGAAATAGTATGCGGGGATGATGCTAGTACTTAAAAAAATTAATACTTAGGCACTGGAATCGAACACAGAAATTACCCCAACTGAGTTTCAGTCTCATTAAGATAGACCTCAACTTACATATCGTTACACAACGCTTACCACAAATGCCTTCAGAGAGCGAAGTGCATTTGAAATTACATAAAATTATCGCTTCGCAAACATTCATCCCCTGGAAGTCGGCGTACGCTATCAAAAAAAGGTAGCCATCTCCTATCATAACGTAAAAAAATACGATAAATACTCAAAATAATAAAATTGATAAGCAACACTTCGTCAAGGATGCAAAACTCGTAAACTTCTTATAAAAATTTGAAATGCATTATTGCCTTTGGTAAACAACTTATTAGGTGTATAACCTCGATACAGTTATCCGTTTAAAACAAACGCACAGAATGTCCTCCATGGCTTCCTGTATTTCGAATAGAGTTAGCGGTTCTAATAGCTCTGGATGACATACGACATACGAAAGATAAAGTAAGGAACAAAGACATACGTAAAAACGGGGTAGGTTGTAATACAAAGGATAGCCAAATTGAAATGGCGATGGGCCGGCCATGTGGCGGGGCAGGGAGATGGAGGATGTACAAAAAAACCTATTCAGTGGAGGCCGAGAGCTAACAGGCGAAGTCGAAAGAGACCACCCACCCGATGGTCGTATGATTTAAAAAGAATATCAACAAACTGGATTGCAACTGCTCAAGACATAGAAAGTTGGAAACATCTAGAGAAGGCCTGTGTCCGACAGCCGATAATATTGGCTGGGTAATGACATACAGGGATGTGATAGATGTATAAAAAAACTTGACTTGCGTTTCCCAAGAGATAACCACCTCTCTGGAGGGCCCAAGGCCCATAAAACAATTATTAGATCTCTCAAAGAACGCCCTGAAACAGTGCTTGGACTAGGAAAGAAGGGCCTAAAACCGTTCATAGTAGAGTTTCTCATCACGTACCTGTAGGTGGAAAACGGCCACCGAGATTGTGGGCAAACCAAAAGTCAGTGCACAGCCTAAATGGGATAGAATAAACATCTGAAAAATGGAAACACTTCACTACAACGCAGAATCATGTCGTTTAAGGGAGTAACACTTCCTTAAGTCCAGACTCCGTCGAATTGGCTTCGATTGTGTGAAGAAAAACACCGGAAGACGTTCTGTATTCTGAATTTGATCGGTTGTAGGTTTCACACAAACTGGGTGACAATTTAAAATATGCAAAATTTCCTAAAAATTAACCAACAAAAATAGGTAGTCTGCTCCACACACATGCGTTTAAAGCGATCTAACTTGAAAAGAATAGGATGGTTGTATTTGGAAAAAGATTTGAAATCTATGGAAAACGGTAATCTGTAAAGGCATAAAAACTACAGCGAAACGGGAAAAGAAAACATTCTAAACCGTTAGAAAATTACAATAAAGTGTAGTTATCTAACGATTGACTAGCAAACTTGTCGATTTGTATCTATCTCTTATAACTGAAGTGGTGCATTGCTACTTTTTCGTGAGGTTGAACTTATGGTGTATTTAACCCCTGTGGACGCGCGCGGATATTTATCACATGAAGTCGCGCGCAGGGTATATTTTACCCACTATCTGTTAGATCAGTTTAGCTATCTTATGTTACAAACTCTAATTATTATTATGTATAATTTCTTGCACAAATTGTTTTTAGAAGGCATTAGTGCAGAAATAATAATATTTATTTAGTTTATTCCATTACAAACAAAATATTATAAAAATAAAGAAAACATTTTTAGAGAGAAACACAAAAACATAAAAAAGATCTAAATGTTTCTTACTCGTCTTCTAAATTTTCGTCTTGTTCCTCGATGTTCAAATTGTTGTCATTTAAGCCATTTTGACATACCAGTCACTACAAAAATCATGGTACAAGTCACAAGTACTAACTAGCAGCTTATAAAACGTAGGACGCGCGCCATGGGTTAAATTTACCCTGTCGTAGTTTATGCTACAGCTGACAAGTAGTGATTGCTCTAAAAATAACATGTTTCTAGGTATGCCTTCGGAACAGTCCATTTCGAAGGTACTCTAGGTGTAGGTATCTTTTACCCACTGCGCGCGTCCATAAGGGTTAAACTATGTACTGGTACTAGAGGATAATGTAGCGAGAACATTTCGTCTGCCTCTAGAGGTAAAAATAGACCCTGGGAACAGCTAGCTAGGTTTTTAATTAATTTTACATAGTTTGTCTTTTTTTTTTAGAGAAATGTATGCTTATTCTTAATTGATGTTTTGCTGATATACGCAATCTTTTAACAACTTTATGTTTACAGTATACGCTTTTGCCTGTGTATTGTTGTCCAAAATATTAAAAGGATTACTATGCCATGTGCCTACAAACAGTGATCTTGTTACAATGTCTATTATTTGCTTTATAACTTTGACTTCAAATCATTGTTCTGTCCTCTTTACAGTCGTCAGTTAGATAACTTCTACGTTTTATTAGATTTGTTCGTAGTTGTTTTGCCTTTTCTTCTTTTCCTTCAACGTCTTTTACAGATAACCGAAATTGAAATGCTTGTTGTATGCTTTCTTTTGGTTCCCCATTTTTACTGCTCCAGCAAGTTGGCTTAATTGAACCATACATTTCTGACAAGTTCTTTAATAATAGACATCTTCTGGATGTTTACAGCTAATCATAGTTTTTATAAAAATTGAAACAGATATGTTGTCCGTCTCGGCTAGATGACTTTGATGAACTTTTTTTCCTACAAAGGGGGAAAAGAATGTTGGTCTTAGAAGAAAATCATTTGATTCGACACAGAACCATTATATTTTATAATTTTGGGGTATTGTACGTACATAGGTACCAGCTTAATTTATGTACATACACATCAAAGAAGATTAAAGGCCACGTAACTAGTATCAGTTGGATATTTGGTGAACCTTGAAACCCAACGTCTCAAGCCATTAACCCATCGAAAGTGTTACAAAGTAGTTCTGCGGTGTGGACCTCACGGGGGCTTCGGTCGCCGTAGGGTGGTCTTCAAAATTAGTATGAAGTCGTTCGTATGCTTTTTGTAGTGCGTTTCATTGTAAGTTACTCAACGTCTGTGAATTTAGTAGCGTACGGTGTGTGTGTGTTGAACTTCCTTTGGTGGATGTGGATGTTGTAGCAGAACCAATCTTCTCTGTTGTATAGTAACACCGGTTGTGCGATCAACGCCTGGACGTATTCTAACAGAGATGTTTTCCGAGGTGCCAAAAATCCGGGAAGCTGCGGTAATTGAATGTCGTTTTGGCTTTTTTCCAATGCTTGTCGTTACGAGGATCTACGCTCCAAGCCCAGCTCATTTTAGTTCATTTTACAACGTCGTTTCGACGGCCAGAAATCTAGCTGCCCTTTTAGCCATCTGCAAAGAAGACAACGAGACGGAGAGGCCTTCGGTTGCAGGAATCAGCAACTGCCTGGGTACTTTAGAGCATCTGTGCGATGATCTTGTGTTGTCTTGTAAATGAGGTAATTTTATGCGTGGCAACAACCATATTTGGAAGCCGACGCGAGTGACCTACTTTGCAGGTTAACTATCAGTATTGTTGCGTCATAAGATATATAATTTTTATGCTGTTTGTTTACCACTGTCGTTTCAATGTAACCAATATACTTTTGTGTCACACCTATTAAGTAGATTTTAAAGTTATGAACCATCCTTTATAAAGTTCATGTCGGACATTTAACGGCATACTTAAATGTTAATATAGTTGAATTTGCTCTTAACTTCTTTTATTTATGAAACTTACAGGTGTTGATATATACTTGTTACGCTTTCTTATGTTTAATGATTGTGAGACGACCGTCGAAGCTAACAGACTAGAAAAGGTAGGTTCCAAGCAGCCGGACGTTCCACCCTTCCGTCGAAGTGGAGTGTCGTTCCCCTGACTTCGAATTTTTACGAGAGCCGGACGGAAAGTTTCTTCCTCATCCTCTGAATAAAATTCGTGGCGCTCCATTTCCTTCTTTATTTTGATTACAATCAACCTCTATTGTGACAGCAAATCGCTCTAAATTACGTCGTGTTGATCCGAACCGCCCTTCTCCCTGAGCAAATAGCCGTACAACCGTCTGTTACAGCCAGTTGTGGCGTGATTAGAGTAAGCTGTGTTTTTTAAGATAAACGTGACCTTGGAACCCATTTAGACTGTCTCTGAATGGTTTTAATGTTATAGAAAACATTATTTGATGTAACAAGAAACCATAAAAATAATAGAGAAATGTAAATAGTATGGTATGAATATCTTCGACGAAAAGAGAGGAACGAGCCAAAAGCTATGACAGTGGAAACCGAACCTCGAAAGAAAATAGTAACACCCAAGATAACTTCGGAGAAAGCCCTAATAGATATTACAATCGTTAAAAGAACTTAAAGGCGAAGATAACGCAAGAGAAACGCAACCTATCAAGCTGATTCCTTCGGCTGTTTGTGTATAATATTGATGCTAACAACTGGGAAGTTTATTTGGCTGGAACCGTAGCTTAGGTAGTGTTATTATGATTGAATGATCTTCCAAAAATAAGGTTTTTGGCCATAACTTTTCAAAAGTCGTATCAATCGAGAAACATATATTTTTTACTATATTATGCCTATTGCGATTGTAGACAACTTTTACTAAGGACAAAGCACTATGAACTAAAAAAATCTTCGTTTGAATAGTATTGTGTTTTATATATCAATTTAATTTAAAAACCCTTTCAAAATATATTCTATAATTGCTTCAAAGGTTGTATGCTTATTGAAGCTACTTATTAATGGTAAGCTGCCAGTAAATAGACCTTTAGTACTATGACACCCAGAAGTGGAGTAGAAGAACGCACCACTATGCTTATAATCAACGATGTATATTTCATTAAAAATTAAATGTTAAAATTTATATATGAACCTTTCCATTATGATTTAAATATATTCAAGATAAAAGAAAAATTCTGGCCTATTACAGGTGGAAAATGGAGATAATCAGATGCACTTAGCTCTCAATGTGAAAGGACCCGTTATACTATCTCCAAACTACATTTGTGTATATAATGATATATGTGGCATAAAAAGCAGATATTTTCAATTTTTATCTTTCAGCTGTGAGCGAATTGTTGAAGCAAAAGACACAATTTGATAAAAAATTTTTGTGTAGCTAAATATATGTACAGAAAGCTTTAGATAAATTACTGAAGGTGTCAAACATTAGTGTATATTTTCCGATAACTGTACAGGATGAAACAGAAGCAGTACAGTAATATAGCTGCTTGTTGGTGATATACACTTACATTTCAACATTTGAAATGCTCTTGGAATTGCCCAAAACTAAAATAAAATTTACTTAATAGGTAATGTAACACCGAAGTAATAAGCAACTCCGTAGAACAAATACATTCTTTGTAAAAACCTCCCAGTCTGACGCTAACTCCTAATTTGCATAATGGAATTGTAGTTTAATTGAAACTAATGCAATTAGGGGCAAATCATTTTCGTAAAAAGAGTTGCCTACCTTTGATCATTCAATCTTAAAAAATATAGAAGAGCAAAAAACAAAGCTACCTAACTGTACTAAAAATACAACCTTCATATATGTATGTAATATCAGTTAATGGCAAATCAATTAAAAGCTTTCACTGTACACAAACATCGCCTTTGTTATGTTCTGCTGTCGTATGTGCCTATCAGTACAGAACAAGTTACGTTTTCCTTTTCAGACTGAAATCTTTACGTTATCTCTTCCCGCATTACTTAAATTGTATGATTGTACATTATACATGTTTTGAAAGCATACGGAGAAATTTCTTGGTATCGGTGTCATACTCTTACTCGGAATTAACGTAAAAAAGTTTGTCAGTTGGTGTTTTAACAACACGCTGTGTATTTTTGCCAGTTAATACTGTAGCATGTAGATTATTATAAGATCTGTTCCAGTTGTAAGTCGCTGCCATTAAATTTGGATTGATATCTTTCAAGTATTGAGTTTTCCTATTTATTCATTTTAGATGCGTCAAGAGGTGGCATTGGAATTATTCTTGAAATGTTTGAAATTAATATAGAGTTTTGCATTTTATTTCAGCTAAGTTAAGATATTCATAAAGATATTTTAATTTAACCGGTCGGAATTTGTTAGCCGAAAATAAAACGTAGAATGATGTAGTGGATGATGCTCTTTCATGTATATTGGTCAGATTTGTCATTTTGTCTTAAAACGAAAACTTACTATGGCTCGCATGGGTGTGTCTAGAATAGCATATCAATATACAGTCGATTTGTACACGTTTTCATTGTTGTTGCATATTTACAATTATTTTGACGTTTTATTATAAGTCTTAAATGCCCGCCAGTGTTTTGTAGAATACACGTCCAACTGTGCACATGCCACGAAAACATAGGTAAAAGAAGCTGGTTTGCCCTGGCCGAGTAAAGATGCTTCATTCGCCTGTATAAGTGATCGCCAGCTGGTGTATACAAGCGCCATGCCAGTTGAAGGTGAGATTTCTGAATTTCTTGAGGAACTACAAGCAGAAAAGAGTCGAAATAGCAACCGTTAGCTGCACAGAGGTGTCCTGTAGAAATTGCAGTTTACTGATTTTGTGACCACGACAACAAAAAATGTGCGGCCAGGTCATCGAGTGACGCAGTACTAAAAACATCCCCTGTGGGAGCCCAGGTATTATGCAACCGGTATTCTGCAATTATCACTCATGGTAGGTAACTCAGACAACATTAAATCATTTGCATGTGGCTATTGGAGCAGCAGCAGAGGCTGAGTAATTTTTTGCGCGCCAATAGATTTATTATGGGTAGTAGACTGCCATCACAGAGATATTTACCATTCTTGTTGGAAGCGTCGGTGCTATGTCGTCTGCACAGGAAACTATAACTAGCATCCGCGAGTCATCGAGACAGTTGTCGGACTGTGAGTTGATAATTGGCTAGGACCAACTACTCGTTTCGTAGTTTAGTATTAAAATTTACTGTTAGTTAGTGTTGTCTTCTACAGGAAATATAGTTATTGTTGTTGATATGTGTGTAACAAAGTTGCTTCTAGTTGAGTAGATCTTTTAAGGTAACATTTTCAGCTCGGCAGAAATACAGGTTAATTTCTGATTCATTACCTTAAGTACGAAGTGAATTAAATAGTATACAATAGATATCCCTGCTATTGAACTAGCTGGCAATCGAGATTTAAAGCAGCCGACTAAGTCATTAAATGCAATCATAACTTTGCCTTGTTTAAAGCAAACAACGAGAGAGACGGCTTGATGTAAACCTTAATGTCTAAGACAAAGTCAATACTGTTGTTGAAAGTGACTAGTTAATGACAATTTTAAAAACCTCGTTCACTGGATCTGTTCTTAAAAAAAGTTTAGTATTTCGATGTGCGTAGTTGCAGTCAGTTTATTCAACACCCTAAGATTATATACAACAACAAAAAATGCAACCATTAATATAATTATTGGTTTTTAATGTATTGAAAATGATCAGTAACACTTTTGTTGTGTATCTGGAAGTAAATCTTTCAGTTATATCTGCATGCAGAAGTCGTCTATTGAATCACTACCTTAATGTTCATATTATCTCTTTTTAAACATGGTAAGTGGTCCAATATCTAATTTTTCGTAGAGAATGATCAAATAGGCATTCTGGAAGAGTTGACTATGAATAACAAAATAATTGGCTTCTGTCGATCGTTGTCTCTTAGTTGGTGCTACTGTGAATATAAACGTGGACGGTGCACGTTAGGAGATGAGTCGAGACCTGGACGACCTTCAGTAGCTTTTCTTGCTGAAAATGTTTGTACTACTAGAGTGCTGCATAAGGAAAATCTAAATATAACTCATACAAAAGTTCAACAATGACTAGGTATTGAACCAGCCGCAGTCGACAACATTTTACACCAACAGCTGGATTTCAGACAGCTGGCAAGACGATGGATTTCACATTTGTAACAGAAGAACAAGGAGTAGACTGGTATAGATTTTTTATATTAGAAAAGGTATATGGAAGATATTTAAAGAATGTGTGCAATATTGTAACGGGCTCTATAATTATGAACCCGAGCAATCGAGTGTTTCGGTTTTTAAAATGAAGTTACGCCAAAAAGATTTTTTTCGCGGCGGGAGAGCAAACAAAAAATGGTTGCAGTAATTCCCCTTGACTACAATTTCTGACGTGTACATAGAAGGTCGCCTCTCTTTGTCTTTGAAAAACTATGTAGCAATTGGCGACAATGTGGTTTGCCAAGTATCTTCGTTCGCCACAATAACGTAACTTTACACATCCACATTCTTTTCAATTGCCTCTATCCGTCTTGTTCGGGATCTTCTGTTTCTTCTTCCGGTGATCTCCTTTGTTAATACTTGTTTCACTGGTCTTTCTCTAATATTCTTGCGATATATCTCAGCTATTGCATCCTCTGCACTCTTACCACATTAGTTATTACTGGGTGTTCTCGTTAACATAGTCTTTGTGGATAAACACCCAACATTCTTTGGCTTAATGTGCCTTGCACTTTGTGAACTCGAGCAAGGATCTACGCGATGGCCATTGTCTTTGATGGCTCATTTTGTTTGAGTACCTTGAGAACTAGGATACTTAAG
Source organism: Agriotes lineatus (assembly GCA_940337035.1). Lineage (NCBI taxonomy): Eukaryota > Metazoa > Arthropoda > Insecta > Coleoptera > Elateridae > Agriotes > Agriotes lineatus. The sequence goes on from CALNHX010001436.1 coordinate 120,467, forward strand.
AAGAGCTAGCCTTGTTGCTGTTTGTGCATCCATATTGACTAACGCTTTGCAAGAACTTGCAGCTTGCATCACTAAAGTTAAAGTCCCACTAAGAACTGAGTCCTGTGTTCCAGCCGTTCGGAGCTACGTAACGCTGATTGTTCGTTTAAGTGCAACGTAATCCGTTGGCCGTGACCGTATGACGCATAGTGGTTTGAACGCTTTAGATCGTGTTTCACAGGAGTCCACGTCTTATAAGCTTAAAATCACCTTCCCTGTTTTTATTATTTGGATGTTTTTCTATTTATATGGCTTGAGGTAAACTCGTGGGGAGTAGTGAGGTACAAATGGGCACACTTAAGAATTTGAGCACACCAGAGTACTTGCCAGAATACCTCACTACTTCATAATATTTTTTGACCCCAAATGTACTCTGACTTTACATTTTCGTCCTTGCTTATCTCCTTTTAAATATTAGGCCCTTACATTCGTCGTCACACCATGAGATTGGTTCAGTACCTGTGATCCCTCTTTCTTTATTTTATCGATAAGCAATAAAAAAGTTTTCTATAAAAAGCCGTTATTTTCCCTATAACTACAAATTAACAACATCTCTCGCACTATACAGTGTGACCACCGACGGAATTTACTATAGATGTGAATAGCAAAGATGAAATGCCAATGCAATTTTGCTTTGTCAAAAGGTAAGTTTTAGTAGGGCTAATCGCGATTTACTGGTTGAGCCTGTAACGGTCGAAAGTTGTCCTATTCTATTAAAAAACTGCAGAATTTTATTGTAGAAGTGATGCCATATGTCAAATTGTAAAAAGTTGTTACCTTTCTTTACGAAGTAAAATATTTTGCTTTAATTTCTCCGATAAATTTTTGAACTTTTTAAGAGAAGTACGCTGAAATACTTTTCTAAAAATAAATGACTGCCCTCTGAAAGCTTTATAACGGACGACTTATTGGCAGTGCTATTTCCTCGAATTTGCTTTGTATTAGCATTGTTGATTTTGTACACATTTCAGAACTGGACGTTTTCCAACAGATTTCTGTATGCACGAGCTTAAAATATCTCCATTTTCTCTTTACTGTCGACAGCCAGCATCAAAACTTTTCCACTTCTGCCGAAAATAACCAATCTCAGACGTATTGCTACATCTGTGACTGTGAAAGCTCTGCGTTATGCGGATCGCGTTGGCTATGGAGACTGGTCGACGCCAATGCGAATTAGGCTAAAAAGAAAAACGCAAACTGCTTTTTGAGCATAACGAGCGTGCAAGTTCCAAAGTTAATCGAAGTAGACAGCAAACTTTAGAAAGAACACGCCCGCAAACCTTGGGTGTAGGTGTTCGATGCAGAAATTCAGTTACGGCAGCTCAGCGTGCACTTTGCATGTAATGGCGACAGCAGACCTAATTTAGATGGCTGTCACAAAGGAAGACCTTCAGCGCCTGTTTCTGCATTAATTTAATGGCCGCACTGTCTGAAAAACGGGCTATATCTGTGCGTTAATTTTATTTCATCCCTAAAAAACTGCCAATACTGCTAAATATTAAATTCGAAGTTTAATATTGCAGAGGAATTTTAATTAACCAAGTTCTCGAAGTAGAGTTTAAAAGGTTTCAATAAGTTGTCAGCGAAAAAAGGGGATGGGTCGCTTAGCACACCGCAAGACGTTTTCTTAACGCAAGGAAGAAGTTCGAAGGCATTATTCAGCTAATAAATTTTCTGGGCTTAGTGATGTGTTAATTAAACTCGCAAAATGTGTTGCAAATGCAGAATTTCATTGATTGCCTTGATTAGATTTTAATTAGATTGCTGAAGGAAACTCTTAATTAGAGCCCTAAGATAGCATCGTTTCAAGCCTAGAAAATGAACTTCTAAATTCTAATTATTCGTTGATTAAGAAGAAGGGGAAGCAACAAAATTCAAATGGTGGCTTCAGTAGGCAAGCTTACAACTGCTTCATTGTTACGGTATGGTAGACTGCTTTTCGTTCATTTCTAAATTCGTATTGCAGAAAAAACTTTATATTTCTCGTTATTAATACGTGCGATTGGCTTGATTTGCTACTGTAGTCTTCAATCTTGTGCCTGGAATAAATTTCTTTGCTTGGATGTAATTGATGGCACCATAAGTTTGTTAAAATGTTACATCTTACAATGAATATCTCTGTTAAGTGTAATTATTCAAAGAAGCTAATAACTTCTGCCAACAATTCATTAACACTTGCATTTACAGCAGTGATGTATCAATCTTGTAAGCTTTGAATAATAAATGCCAGTTGTTGGTTTCCAATTGTTTATAGTAATTTTTGCAAAATATTACTTGCTGCTTTTCTGAAATAGATACTAAACTACACTTTTGAAGTATTAATATTAGTTTTACTGACCTAACAATTTCAGAAATCGAAGAGCTAAACTGACAGGACACTAGGCCGAAAAGGTATTTTAGGTACCTGAAATCAGCCAAAACCAAATAAATTTCCCATAAAAATCATGAAAAGTAATCAGGAGCCTGATGATGATGACATGGTGACAGCAAATATAAAACCAAAATGAAACCATAGTGAGCACATGTACAAATTCGAGAGCCGACTAGCTAAATAGTGAAGACGGCCTGCGGTTCTTTTCAAAAGGTTAAATATATTAATCAAACAAAAGAGATGTCAATGAGTCTTATACAACAGATGCGGTCCGATAGAAACAAGAACTCATAAACTCAAAGCTTAATCAAAATCGCCATAATATTAAATGCAATAAATACTTTAACTAGATCATAATTTAGTTTACAATAACGAAACCCGACATAACCATGGTATACGGTATTAAATAATATGGTAAACGAATGCAAACGTTTACACTCCGGGTGCACCCAGTAAATATAATCAAATATAAATACAAAGAGAGTTACGTTAAATGAACAAACTATATAAAAGTAAATATCATCACAGCAGCAAATTAAACTTTGATTGAACTCATCGAAGGCATCAGCACAACGCAATATGTACTGTACACGAACAAAATAAAATGATCGCACAATACGCACAGGTAAAATTTGTACAACCCTGAAGGGATTCAGTCGAAACCACTGATCCTCGACACATCACTTAAATCCATAAAATCGAGAACATAGCTAAGTGCAATACAGAATTTCCTGGACAGACCTTTACCTCCTGGTTACAGCAGCAGCCTTTTAACTGCTAGGCAAAATTACTTGCTCTTGCTACTAAGTAGAAACCATATCTAATAGGTAAAGGTTGTTTCTCGAACGGGACAAACGGCAGCAGTAAATTGGACCCTGACAGCATGTGTACGAGGCCATGTCGGAATCAAACGTTAAACCATTCGGCAAGAATAAGAAAGCAGGCTCAAATGACCACGTGCAACCTACCACTCACGGTTGATATCGGGCTAACAAAATACAGCATCTAAGCGTTGGCAGACATCGGAATTAAATGACAGACAATTTCCAGCCAGTCGCCATGACAAGCTAGCGTGCACGACGCGACAAAGGTCTACAAAATCAGAGCGACGACGCAGATCTTTTTCAAAAACTACGGCAAAATGACTCTAGCTCGAAATACGTCGCGCTTTGCTTATAAATATAATACAACCGCTAAAACATGATTTTTAACATGTCAAAAGAATTCGTTGACCACATTGCCAACTATAAAGGGCAGAGAATTTGAAAAACTGTAAACCCATTTCACTCATATTCCATTTGTAGTTCGAAAATTATTACTATGTAGTAGAGTTCCACGTTTAGATGAGGCTAAGTAAGTGAACAAATTCAAAATTACGGTACTGTAGAGTATCCGCTGTCTATTACGTAATTAATACCAAATATAACAAATACAATAATTCTTTAACATTTGCCTTTTTACTTCCTTTTACAATAAAGGAAGTATTGGATTCACCCCAAAAATTCAAAATTGAGTTTTCAACAGATATTCACATTTCAGAGTCTCCTGAACCCAAAAAGCATATTTTTTTCATTGGTCTGTCTGTGTGTGTGTGTGTGTGTGTGTGTGTGTGTGTGTGTGTGTGTGTGTGTCTGTGTGCCTGTGAACAGAATATCTCAAACACGAAAAGAGATATGGGGTTGAAACTTCATATATAAGTTTTGTGTACTATGTAGATGCGACAGCAATCTTTTGAAGAAAGTCGCATAACCAGAAGTAGGTATTTACCCTTGTGATTTTTCAGTTTTTTTCGATTTTTTTCAAAAAAGGCTCTAACGATTGTTTTCAAACTTCTCATTCTTATTATATTTTTAATGTGTATTAATGTGAGATAGGTGATTTTCCAGTTGAACACTTCTAAAATGGGTTTCTTTTGTTTTGTTTTTATTTTTTTTATTAACTCCTATTTTAAATAGGACACCAGGTATATTACTGCATTTTTGAATTCAGCTTAAAATTGTAGAGAAAATTTTTCTCTTCACCTAACGCTCTATTTTGCACCGTTTTTGTAGAATTTTTAATTTTTAAAATTTTTTTACAAATGCTTAAAAATTTAAAATAAAATTTTTGTCCAATTATAAGATCACTGTAAAAGGAAGTTGTGTGCGTGTATCGCACCAGATTTTTAGACTTTGAAAGGGCATTGGATAGTGTAAAGGTATGGACTATAATTGACTTATTAATGAACCTACAAAAAGAATATATATTGTCATGATTCACTGCATAGCAATTCTGATTGCCCAATTAACTAAATGAATAAGGTCAACTTGAGCACAAAATTAAATAGTTTATTTATTGCAAGATAATCAGTACTTTACATTAAAAAGTGCACTTGATGTGACCAGCAGTAACTAATAATTTGAGGGATAAAAGTTTGCATGAAATAAAGCAGGTTCCAGAAGAGTTACGTTCAGAGTTTCAGATATGATAAATGTTCGGAAGGGCCAATGCAATTTAATTTGCAACTGACTGATTTGAGATTATCAATGTCAGGCATAATGTGAACAAAATGATACAGAACTATTTGTTAAGTACAAATATAATATGAGCGTTATGTATTAAAAGTGTAAGCCAGCAAACGGCAAATTAGCTGAAAGGTAAACGAAGCAATGGTAACAAAATAATGATTGCAAAGCGCAATGAAAACTGAAAGGCAACCGATCGAAAGACAGTGAGATGCGAAAGGAACTCCCAGTGCATCAGTGCATTATAAACAAAAATGATTTAAAAGCAATGCAAGTGTAGTAACATTTATTTAAAAAAAAAAGACAATTTTAGTAGTTAGGCAAAGACATGACATCAAAAAAGTAGTCCATAAAGTTAAACATGTCATCAATCCTAATTTCCTCTATAAAAATTCAAAATTTAGTTGCTAAGAAACGTGAGTTTCTTTTGTTGATAATAACAAAACAAGCTTGTAAAATGTAAGTTGGGGCGAAATTGAGCTCCTCAATTTATCTCCTAAAAGTCCTTAGTTATAACAATTGTGTGTAAAGTTATTAACTAGTGTGCAGGGCATCTGTGGGTATAGTATGCCAAGTGCTAAGGGGTCTAAGTGAAGCAGATTAGCCAGCAGTAAGAATCATCCAAGGGTGAGCAATTCCTTTTGTAAGCAGCATTGCCCAGCAAGAATAGTGTTTGCTACGTGTAGAGGGGACCTTCAGGAGCCCGTACGTGTAGAAATTCTAACCAACAAGCCATTCCCAAGTGCATAATTCCCGTGGCGTCATTGAAAAAAGTATCCAGCGTCCGAGAAGCCTCCGATTAAGGTAGGATTTCATAGTAAGCCGTTACTGCAGCCCCATAATTCGATAAAAAAATAGGGCAATTAAATTGATTAAAATTTAATTATAACATTACAAATATTGGACACACAGAGTGGAGCTGATCACGTTAACAATAGATAAAACGTTCAACAATAAAGAATGAATTACAGTTACACGAATTAATCCGTGACTTACTTTCAAATTACAGCTGATGACATTAACAGAAAAGCTTATACGTAAATAGATTCTGCTACGTTAAAACGTAAAAGGTTTATTTTCTTAATAATTCGACTTGTATTTTTTGTTCGAAAATATTTGTATTTATTTAACCTAATGTAACAACTAAATGTTGGCTATTGCTAGAATCGTAAATAATAGTTATTAATGAAAATTCAAAACGAAAAGGGTGCCACTGTAGGGATTGCATTTTGTATAAGTGTTCCAAAATGCCCCTACTTTAAATAAAATACAAAGTAAGGGTTTATTTTTCAAGAGGACACCATATCTAAATTGCCGTTACACAAAGGGTACGTGTTTTTTAAACAATTGCAGTCCTCTACACTTTGTTTTTATGTAATGATGCAATTGCCTTTCATTTTAAAGGCAACGCCGGCGTTTTTACAATTTTCTAAATTACAGCAACATTTATTGCAGTACGTAATGCTTCTTTTTAGACACTTCGTGATGCTTCTTTTTAGACACCTCCTAATAAACTAGAAAATGGGAAGAACATCGCTTTAATGAATATCGCTATGCCGTTGAGTCCGCTTACAACAATATCGGCAATCGTTGCCCATTTTGTCTCTCAAGGGCTAAGATAATTTATTCCTACCGCAGTTAATTGAAGATAGATCTACCAAAACCCAAAAATTGTGTCATGCAGGTCACTGACCTAATAGAACGAGAAAGAGGAAATAGTTATTTTCATTACGAGTCGGTAGGTTGCATTATACAGAACGATGTTTTAATTTTTGAAGCACGACCCTAAGCGGAGTGTTTCACTAAAACCGAGCGCTGTAAAATTCCTAACGCCCAAGTATTGTGTTAATTATTTTGCCGACATATTTTTTTACATTTTCTATAAATTCGATATTTTACTCTCGAATATCTAAATCACCATCAAGCAAACTGCTTTCAGTAAATTTTGTAGTCAGCTCTGGGTAAAAACGTTTCGAAATGTTAAAGCCAAAGTCGTAAACATTAATTTTCTTTATGTCCAACTGAACGTGGAATCACGTAACTAGCGTTTTTGCAAATGCAATTTATTACTACAAAGCAAATTTTTGGTTTCAGGGTCTTTGAAACCTAAAAAATGTCTAGTTAGTTTACTGCACGGGAATGCGTAAAAACACTGAGTAACTATAAAAAAGTATTTATGGAACAAAAAAGTGATACTGGAGCAAAATAAATATTATCTACCTAATTATACCCATCTGTACAATTCGAACAATCAAGTAGGAGATAGTACAACAATCCAAAATCGTAATAAGAAAAAATTAAGGATAAAATCTCTCCAATATTTCTGCATGGACCAGTAAATTACAAGCACATATATTTTGTTATCAAGAGAAAAAAGGTATCACCGCCAGCAGCGGAACATCACTAAAATTCACCCTCGCCTGTGAGAATTATTGAAACCTTTAAGCAAAATCAACGTAACAAACAAAATAACCTTCCACATCCACCAAAACCCAAACGAATAGCTGTTCTCAGTTGCTATGAGAAATGTGCCTCTCTCCCTAACGTAACAAGACCTGAAAAAATAACTTACTACATACGATATTCTCATAATAAGTATCACTATACTTCTTACCAAAAATAGAAACCAAACACCAGTATGCGCAGTGCACCTTCTAGCAAATAATAAAACGAATAAAATCTTCAAATTCAGCAATATCTGTCCCACATTAGTCAAGGTTGAACCAAGAAGAACGTCTGGAAATACAACACACCGCAATAGATGCCAACGTTAAGGCTATTCCAAAAATTACTGTCTTTCGAACTAGGGTGAGTGAAGTGCATGGGTGATCATTTATATACTGCATGCGATAAAAGCAAACATACTGCCTCAACCGGTGTCAACTATGGAGAGAATCGCCCAGCCAACTTTAGAGGCTGCATATATTTGTAGGAAGCTAAATTTAAGAAACAAGCAAGAATCAAACACCACCTTGAAAGAATACTACCAACTTTTCTCATCTTAAAAAATCCACAGGGGCCACTAATCGTAGTCAACTCTCGAACACGATAAATAACATATCTCATGAAACTGAGTTGCTAGCTAACGCTAACACTATCATAATATCAATCCTCAGATTAGCTCAACCTCTCCTAGGGCACATTAAACAATTCGTATAGTCAAAATTTTTACATTTTCATCATCAAGGATAATAACTGTCATTAGATTTTTATAATACTATACCGCTATTGTATTTTATTTGAAGTATAGGTATTTTAGTGAGGGTGCCCATCATGAATATATGTGTGTCAATGTATTGTAACTTGTGTGACAGCGTGTTTAAATATCAAGATGTATAAGAAATTGATAGCTTTTCTAGGATTGACAGTTATGTAAAAACCCTTGAAGCTTTGGAAAAAGTTATGTATTTATTTAATTTAGTTCAATTGCAGGTCACCAATAAAGTGGTTCGCACTTTAGGAACTGTTATGGTGTTCTAACTGGGTTAATCAATTTAGAATTAAATTGCATAAATAAGTAATAACCGGTTGTGGGAAACAATAACAATCCTTTGATTTACATTAGAACATAAAATACAAACACATGCAAATACAGGGTCCGGCAATGAAACGGGAAGATTTCGTAAATAATTTTATAGTTGAAAATTTATTTTTTTTATAATTATGAATACATTAATAGCAAATAAAAAAGTAGCCATTTGATTTACAATGTTAAAAAAATTCTTTTTGAATACTACATCTGCCAAATGTCCTCCGTTGACATTTATGCATTCTTGGAGTCGAGCCTGAAAGTTTTGCATCACTCTTCGTGAGGTTACCTAAAAACAAAAGTGTTTGCAACTGATCCACCCAGTACAATCCCGGCTCTCAAACAACGAATTCGTGACGAGATTGCAGCAATACCTGTTGATATGCTGCAAAGAGTGATGCAAAACTTTCAGGCTCGACTCCAAGAATGCATAAATTTAATGTCAACGGAGGACATTTGGCAGATGTAGTATTCAAAAAAAAATTTTGTTAACATTTTAAATCAAATGGCTACTCTTTTATTTCCCATTAATGTATTAATAATTATAAAAACAATAATTTTTCAACAATAAAATTATTTACGAAATCTTCCCGTTTCATTGCCGGACCCTGTACGTCCGTCTGTAATACAAATGCCAAAATGAATAACGAATTATATATCAACGAACGCCTCAATCTGCTTCGAAAAGTAGACTGAGAAATCTGACCAAATCCTCGTGTCCGTCAAAGTGACTCAGAGACGCAATGCTCGAACGCCAGACTTTCTACCCTTATATACAGGTCGTTTAGCAGGAGAAAGGGTTTCCTGATATCGCTACATCGGTTGAATACAGTGCCTATTGTCAGTTGCGCATGAGCTGGCGCTATTGTAGCACAAGGGTTGCTCTCACTTTTGCCTGGACGAGGTTTAAATTTTATAGGCTCGGGTATATGGCCCATTGTTCGTTGAGTCGAATGACCGGCCGTTTATTGCTTTTGAAAGTGGGCTAGTCGCATTATGCATCACGCTGTTTGGAGACACATCTAGCGCAATATTAAGAAAAGCTCGTCTGCATTTTTTGCGCAACGATTATTAATCAACTTTGACCTTACAGAGATTTCTACTTTAAGCACATTTGCCTTAAACATCCACTGGTTTCACTTGAATCGCTGCATCCCGAATATCACTTTTATTGGTGTATTCTGTGAAGCAATACACACAATTGACTTTCACACTTACTGGTTTATAGGCTCCACCACAAAGCTTTTCATTTCAATAATTTCAAGAAAATAATTTCAAATAAGATATTGGTTGACATATTGAAAACAAATTAAAGAAACGATGTAAATGCTATGTTTTACATTTTAAGGTAAGTAAACATATAAAAACGCTGTGAAGTGAGGCCTCCGTTTTTCATAATGGCAGAACTTAACTGTGTACAGAAAATTAGATATAAAAGAAGTTTTGGGCTGAACAAGGGTTACTTGAATAATATGATTAATATTCCTGTTTTAAACTTTTCAGTGCTTGGCCAGACGTTACTCATTATTCATCCCGTAATTATACTGACGCAAGTTCTGCGGTAAGTACCATGAGAGTGCGTCATTTGCATTTTGTTGTTACCAATAATCCTATGGAGTCAATAAGTTAGGTCGCTTAAAAAATATAAGAGAGAAATTATAAGTGTATAGTTCCGACCTGTGATGTTATTCCTTGTCCGCTTGTCAAGTAGACTGCAAGATTAAGAATCCGCTTTAATTTTTGAACAATTCTCTGCTAAGCGTTAACTTGGCGATAAGAGGTTTTCTAAAAAAAATAATTAAATTAAATATCAATTCATTTCATCGCTAACAATACATCTTTGTTAGAAATCTATTAAAATAATGGCACCAGCTAACTGATCACTCGTTCCTGAATCCCGACATGATTATTCATTTTCATATTAACAGAATGGAAGCGAATCAGCTCATGACAGAAAATTAATTGCAGATTTAATTTGAGTTGAGCCAGTGGACGCTATGAGAAGTATAATATTGATCGACCTTGACCCTCAAGCCTGCTCGCTCCGCGAGGCCGAGTCTTGGGTAGTATCTTGGTCCAAGTGTGTCAAGTTTTGTCGTTGAAATTTCCATCACAAAACACCGTTTTAGGGCCGTTGCAATAGACTGCCCGGGTTGCGAAAGTCTATTGCTAGAAGCGTTTAGGAATGTTAACTGCATTCTGAGTGTACTGAGACTGGGATCTTTATCAATACTTGCTCAATAATAACTAACTAGGAACTGTAATTGTATTCAAAATATTCTACAGAATATTGCAAGAACAAATTTAGTATCCCATAAGCTCAATGTTTTTTCCAGTGTTGCCGCGCACCAATTACCTTGCTAATCTATAACTCTTCGAGAACCTAATGAAACTTTCTGGGGCACATCGTAGACGTTAATACCTCAGCAAAGTTTTGTCTATTTATAGCAACCTATAATGGAAGTGATCCCTTAAGCCCTGGACACTTTCTATTTTCGTCCTTTTCGTATATATATATACTCAATATTTCTTTCTCGTATTGGGGTTTGCTTTAATATGCAGGACCACTTCAACTGAGGTTCAACTGGTTTCAAAAAATAATTAAAGAAAACACAAATTCGTTTAATTTGGCAAATCATACCCGCTGTTTTGCTTTTAGGTCTGTATTGAGACGACGATAGATTACTGATACGGAAATCATTTAATACTATCAGAAAACAAACGTCAAGAATGAAAATTGTAATAAATATCCTCCTACATAATATTCAAACAACAGAGTGAGATTATGTTTCGTAGTTTCTCTGGAGAGAATATTGAGTTAAGGTGATTTGGCACTAATGCAATTTCAGCCACAATTTGTACAAGTGCAAAAGCATTTGAGAGATCGACAAAATTAAAAGTAATATTTAAGTATCTAGGGATAATGATAATTGATTTATTCTTTGCATGGTGAATGAGTCATAGTAAATTAAAGATTTAAAGTTGCTGTAGCAGATTCCATAGTAATAGAATGATGAGTTATCTTAGACGTTATTCGTTGAAATTAAATGTTAAATTTTAGTCCAATAGTTACGTCATTTTCTCAACGTGCTTCGGACGTTGATTTTTAGTAATTCTTTTTACTGGTTACCTAATTATTCAGTTTACTAAACGTGTTAGCTATAACGTCATATGACGCCAATATGTCGTTGATATTAAGAGCTTTTTACGCCAGTAGTTAATGTAAAACGTAGATTTTTTGTTTATAAAGTACGCAAATCTTAAATTTTTTGTATTACGTTAAATTAACTTTAATAAAAAATTCCTTTTGGAGTAGTAGTAGATATACCGTTGTTACAGCAACGTGGTAATAACGTTTTTGCATTACGTTTTGATGTCGTAGATTTTATGTGCATTTTAGGTAAGTGATTAGTGTTAATTGTTGACATAACTGTTTTTTGTATGATTAACTTGATAAGAGGCTTCCACGAATGGGGCCCCCAATTAATCCACTGCGAATTCCGGTTCAATGGGATTGCCGGGAACTGCCACTTAATAACCCTAACTTGGGTTCAGTTAGTTGTTGGAGTGAAACAAGACTTTACAAACACGAGTATATTGAGTAACAACGATTACAAACGTCACTGATGGACCGATGGTTTTTTACAAAAGCTTCAACTGTTGTGACACGCTTGGATTGGCCACGCGAAAATAGCGAATTGCGCGTAACCGTAACACAAAACAACCTGGAAACGTCTTTACCAGGGAGTTAGAACGACCGCAACCCAGCACAAAGCATAGCTGAACTTGCTTACTCGAGACTCTCAATCTAACTAACTCTGAATTTACAACGAGGCGAACTCGCCAATTCAAGGAGGGGCAAGCTCAAACACTATTGGCTGAGGCGATCCTGCGTAGCCAATCGGAGCGTCGCACGTTATTTAGGAAAAATGCTTATTCTAAGAAACCTTAATGCTAAGCTCTCTCAATGAGGCAATTGAACGAAATCCATAAACCCATGATTCCCAAATATGCTAAGTCGGCTTAAGTTCTATTAGAAAATGTATCCATCCGCTTAAAAGCCATTAAGGGAAGCTTACAAATTCCTTTCCAACATTAACAGAGGCAAACAAATACGGCAAGATGCAAATTTGACTTTACCACGACCTTTGAATGAGATAAAACAGTTATGACTTGAATTACATGATTAATTATAATCAAGAAGGTTTTGATGCACGCATCTGTGTGAATCAAACATGCCGCCCCCGAAGTGCCGAATATGGCACGACGTGATTAAATCCCAAAATTAAACTGAAATCTAACACTACCAAATAATTAAATGCATAACAAGAACTAAGAACAGATGATAATCCAAGAGCCTTACAGATAACTTACAACTAGCATGAATACAAGCAAAGAAACAACTAAACCTAGCAAAATGTTCAATTAGCGAAAACTACCAACTAAGAGCAAAGTCAATGTTTATTGCCCTTGATCGCAATGATCGTCTTTGGGTAGGATGTACACTTTACGCACCGAGCGTTTCAGGAGATTCCCTCGGGAATCGCGCACTTGCACCACACGCACAACACCATCCGCTCCTGGATATGCGGCCGAGATGATTGCAAGGGGCCAACGGTAGCTTGGAGATGCCTCGTCGTGGACGAGTACCACGTCGCCCACCTGGGGGGCTAGAGACGTGCTGGAGGACTTCCACTTAGGCCGGCGCTGCAGGAGGTGGAGGTAGTCCCGGGACCAACGATCCCAAAACTGCTGAGACAGCCGCTGGACCAGCCCATAGCGGCTGAGACGATTTTCCGGTATGCCCTGGAGTTGGGCTTGCGGAAACGAAGTCAGCTTCCGACCGATCAAGAAGTGGGCAGGAGTAAGGACTTCGGGGAATGAGGCGTCGGTAGGGAGAACACAGAGTGAGCGGGAATTTAGTATCGCCTCCACTTGAGTCAGCATGGTGTAATACTCAACGAAAGTTAACTTTGCATTGCAAGATATTCGCCTTAAATAATATTTCAATGACTTTACCCCCGCTTCCCAGATGCCGCCAAAGTGCGGAGAGCGTGCCGGAATAAAATTCCACTTAATGTTATGTTTCGACAATTCTTCCCTTATGCATTGCTCACTAGAGCCTGACAGGATATTTTTTAATTCCGATAGCTGATTTCTGGCACCGGTGAAACAGGTAGCATTGTCAGAAAATATGTTGGAGGGTAAACCGCGTTTGGAGATGAATCTCCTCAACGATGCGATGAAAGCCTCCGTCGTGAGGTCTTCCACGAGTTCAAGATGAATAGCCTTCGTGGCCAAACACACAAATAGGGCTACGTAAGCCTTTACTTCTTTCGCGCCTCGCCCGGATTTGTTTTTTTATAAACACGGGACCCGCGTAATCTATCCCGCAATTGCTGAAAGGGGGAGAGGGTGTGACACGAGCTTCGGGTAGTGATCCCATCAAGTGTTCATTCATCTTAGGCTTGGCCCGGAAGCATATCACGCAATTGTGTATTACTTTACGTATTAGGTCTTTGGCCCTCACGATCCAAAACTTATCCCGCAATGAGGCTAGTAACACCGAGTGTCCACAATGCAAGAGCCGCAAATGCTCTTGCTTCACGATTAGCAACGACAAAGGGTGACTAGCTGGTAACAAAAGGGGATGTTTCTGATCAAAGCTTAGATTGGAGTTTTCTAGACGGCCGCCCACGCGCAGTAGGCCCTGATCGTCCAGAAATGGGTTTAGAGAAAGCAGCGCACTATTTTTCGGCAATGGCGCCTTTTTAGACAAAACTGCTATTTCTCCGGAAAAGACTTCCGCCTGGGCAATTTTGATCAGGCGGCGAGTCGCGTCCTCCAATTCGTCAATGGCTGGAGGTCCCGACCAGCGCGTTTCGGTGTTTCTGTTTCTCGCGAGACGCAGGCAGTACGCGACTACGCGCTGTAATTTTGTAAAACTGGAATAGCGCCTGAAAAGTTCAAATTCTGGGACGCGATGGTGAAGAGTGGCCACTACTGGGCGCGACTCTTGGGCTGCTAGCTCACCCGAATCAATTTTAACGGGCTGGGATTTTAAGTCCGCCTGTGACAAAAATTCTGGCCCGTGCCACCACAAGCGTGAGTTGAGTAACTCCTGGGGTAACATTGCCCTGCTAATTATATCGGACGGGTTGCAATTTGTACGCACGTGAAACCATTCTTCCCTATTGCTTAGTTCGTGAATCTCGGACACCCGGTTCGCGACGAACGTCTTCCAATTACTCGCATCCTTATTTATCCAGTGCAGAGTTATGGTGGAGTCCGACCAATAGTACACGCGGTCAAATTTAAATGCGGAGGAATCGAGTATAGTTTTAATCAAACGAGCCAACAGTAAGGCTGCGCAAAGCTCCAAACGAGGCAAGGATATTGTTTTTAATGGAGCGACCCTTGACTTAGCACAAAGCAAATTGGTGGTGACATTACCGCGCGCGTCAACGCAACGTATATACACGGCGCACCCATAGGCTACAGAACTCGCGTCCGCAAATCCGTGGAGATCTATCGAATTTATGTCATCGCAAATTACCCGTCTCGGAATTGCCAATGAGCCCAAAGCGCGTAATGAAGAATGGAGTTCGTCGTATCTGGAGCGCATCTCCATGGGCACCGTTTCGTCCCATGACAACTTCAACTGCCAAAGCCGTTGCACGAGAAGTTTCAAAGTTAGAACGCTTGGACCAAGTAGTCCCAAGGGATCGAATACTTGAGCCATACTAGAGAGTATAGCCCGCTTGGTAACTGATTTGCAACAGCTAGGGTTCACTCTGTAACTTAGCACGTCCCGCCGAGTATCCCAAAAAATGCCGAGAGTTTTCTCCGTGGCGTCTTCCGTCAAAGAAATGGGCTCTACGCTGCCGCGATCTACACCAATGGCGCTAGCTACTTCACTGTCGTTGGATGCCCACTTTCGCAATTCAAACCCGTACCCCGACAAAGCGCTACTAATTTCGAATTGCGTTTTTATGGCTTCCGCCCTATTTTCAAAACCAGTCAGTAGGTCATCTACATAAAAATCCCGGCTAATTCTTAATGAGGCCTCTGGAAGCGATGCTTCGATTTCCTGGGCGATTTGTATCAAGCACCTAGTTGCTAGGTACGAGGCTGATTTAGTACCGTAGGTGACCGTTAATAATTTGAAGCATTTTACCGCTGAGGTTTTGTCGTCACGCCATAAAATTAATTGGTATTGCGTCTGCGAGGGGTCCACGAGGATTTGCCTGTACATTTTGGCGCAATCTGCTTTGAGCACGTACTTGAATTGCCTAAAGCGACAAAGAATTGTAAACAACGACTGCTGGACCACTGGGCCCTTATGTTGAAGGTCGTTAAGCGATACTCCGGAGGAGGACGCACAACTGCCGTCAAAAACAACGCGATGTTTGGTCGTTGAACTGTCCTCCTTTATGACTGGCAAATGTGGCAAATAAAACCGAGTATGAGGAAGACTCGCTTCGTCGTCCACCTTGCTCAAGTGACCAAGCGACTCGTATTCTTTGAGAAATGCGGAATACGCGGTTTTCAACTCGGGATTTTTTGACAATTTGTTTTCTAATGAATAGAAACGCTTTAACGCTATACCGCGCGAGTCTCCCAGCGATGGAGCATCTTTCCTGAAAGGTATGCTCACGATGAACCTACGCGGCTCCGACGACGCCCGTTTCGTAGTCGATTGAAAATGGTCTTCGCAAAACTTGTCATCAGCAGAGAGTCGGCCTGATGAACCGTAAGCCCCCTCGATTTCCCAAAATCTCTGAATGCCGTGCTCGATGCCGGCTACACTTAAATGAACTCTATTTGAAAGAATGCGCGCTCGATTTTCGACATTCATGTTTCCGCCTAAAACCCAACCAAAAAGAGTTTTTGTTAAGAATGGCTTCTCTGGGCCCAATTTCATCTGTCCCTGACAGAGCACTTGCCAAAAGACATTCGCGCCTAATAAAAGATCAATCTTTCCCGGTGTATTACAATCTGAATCGGCTAGCACAATGTTTGGTGGGATCTTCAAATCCCTCAACGAGAAAGAAAGGGCCGGCAGAGGGTCCGTAATTTTGTCTAACACAACACAGCTCAAAATGTCCTCGTATTTCCCGTTGCGGGAGCGGATTCGAACGTTTGCTCTGAATTCAGCGTTCAGAGCCCTGGCACCAACACCCGACAGTGAGGTGATATTACCTCGTTTCTCAATTTTCAAATTTTGACACAAGTCGGCGCTAACTAAGTTAAGTTGGGATCCGGGGTCCAAAAGAGCTTTTGCCCGGGAAAATGACCCGGAGGATCCTTCTACGAATACGCTAACCGTGGACAATAAAACTTGCGCTGGCGCCGCGATTACAGGACGGCTACAGGCTGCTGAAACGGATGCGAGGGGTGCCTCGCTCGGGGCGACGGCCCCGACCTCCCGTGTGTCACTCCTGGTTTCTGGCGGTCCAGGACGCGGCGACGGAGTATTTTCGTGCGCGTCGCGCTTTGGACGCAAACACAGTAAAGTATGGTGCTTTTTTCTGCATACGCGGCATCTCGACGATGTGCATTTTACCACGAAATGTCCGGGCTTGAGACAATTGTTGCATAGTTTCAAACGACGCGCCTCTTCGATACGAGCGTTAACCGACAATTTTGAAAAAGATTCGCAAGCGCTAATCGAATGATTACTATTTTTGCAAAAATCACAAGAGTGATTACCTTGCTCTCTGGCTACATGAGCGCGTGCATGACTGTTTTGCTCGGATCCCTGATTTCCCAAACTCGAACCTATTTTCGCAGCTTCCAGCGAACCTAATAAGTGACTTTTGCTCTCTAAAAAATCTAACAACTCTCGCAAAGTAGGAAATTGTCCGGCATGTTTGCATAATTCCCAGTCAGTGTGCATTGCTGAGCTGAGCTTCGAAACTATGATATGTATTAGTATGGTGTCGACTGTGGGTTCCCCGTACGCCTTTAAAATTTCCAAAATTCTAACTACACTATCGAGCAGCCTTTGAACAGACGAATGTGAATCCTTTTTTACGCTCTCTAAACTGAATAACGCATTTATGTTTGATTTTACTATCAGCTTCTTATTTTCAAATCGCTTGACTAGGATGTCCCAAGCAATGGTATAGTTATCGTTGGTAACTTTTAACGACGAGATTGAACTAGCAGCTTCTCCCTTGAGAGAAGAAATCAAATAGTAAAATTTCTGAACGTTGGTCAAATTAGCGTTATGAATAAGCGACGTAAAGGAGTCATGAAATTGAACCCAATTCTCGAATTTCCCCGAAAAGGAAGGCAAATCTAAGGGTGGTAATCTTAATCCAGCGAGCTCTCCTGAAGGGCCACTTTGCAAAGAATTTTGACCTATATTCGGTTTTATACCCGGACTGATCTTATTTTTTGATAAGAATTCCTCGACTGTGCTACTAATCTCGTTAAAATGAGTCATAAAAGAGTCGAATTCATTGAAAAGTTCGTCAAAGTGTTCAGCGTCGGCCTCCATTAGGCCCTCCATTGACTTCTTATACTCATCCAACAAATTTTGGAAACAACTAAATTCTTTTGACAAGTTGCCGACCTCGTGAGCCTTCACGGGGCTGGACGAAGAAATTCTATGAAATAGAGTTTCGAAACGATCTACTTGGGCTTTTATGAATTTGCAACGAGTGGTTAAAGCGTGAGTTTCCGACATGACCGCTGATGTCGAACGAGTTTCCACCATGACTGACACAAGCAAAAAACAACACTAAACGAAGGTGTAATGGA
Organism: Agriotes lineatus; assembly: GCA_940337035.1. NCBI lineage: Eukaryota > Metazoa > Arthropoda > Insecta > Coleoptera > Elateridae > Agriotes > Agriotes lineatus. Next base: position 138,678 of record CALNHX010001436.1, read on the forward strand.
AAAGGACTTACTTTTGATTTGAGAACGTAGTAACTTCTTGACGAACAGAAAACCAACCCGCTGCCGATCGCTGCCGCTTGACGTGGGACCTGGACTCGGTGTAAGCTCTCGATGGTTGAATTTCCTGGTGTTGGCGAAGCTTCTTGCCGCTCTCCGACGAAATGATGTTGGAGCAATTGCATCCACCAGCTACTGGAAACTTGTACACTCGCGTTTTTTAGCTTCTTCCAAATCCGGCTCGAAGGACCAATGTTTTTTGTACGATTAACTTGATAAGAGGCTTCCACGAATGGGGCCCCCAATTAATCCACTGCGAATTCCGGTTCAATGGGATTGCCGGGAACTGCCACTTAATAACCCTTGACTTGGGTTCAGTTAGTTGTTAGAGTGAAACAAGACTTAACAAACACGAGTATATTGAGTAACAACGATTACAAACGTCACTGATGGACCGATGGTTTTTTACAAAAGCTTCAACTGTTGTGACACGCTTGGATTGGCCACGCGAAAATAGCAAATTGCGCGTAACCGTAACACAAAACAACCTGGAAACGTCTTTACCAGGGAGTTAGAACGACCGCAACCCAGCACAAAGCGTAGCTGAACTTGCTTCCTCGAAACTCTGAATCTAACTGACGCTGAATTTACAACGAGCCGAACTCGCAAATTCATCAAGGAGGGGCAAGCTCAAACACTATTGGCTGAGGCGACCCTGCGTAGCCAATCGGAGCGTCGCACGTAGGAATAAGTACTTATTCTAAGAATCTTAATGGTAAGCTCTCTCAATGAGGCAATTGAACGAAATCCATAAACCCATGATTCCCAAATATGCTAAGTCGGCTTAAGTTCTAGTAGAAAATGTATCCATCCGCTTAAAAGCCATTAAGGGAAGCTTACAAATTCCTTTCCAACATTAACAGAGGCAAACAAATACGGCAAGATGCAAATTTGGCTTTACCACGACCTTTGAATGAGATAGAACAGTTATGACTTGAATTACATGATTAATTATAATCAAAAAGGTTTTGATGCACGCATCTGTGTGAATCAAACAATCTGCGTATTAGTTGATTAGCGTATGGCCTCAGTTCATTTCACATACCAAATCCAAATAGTGCAATACTAGTTTCGTTGTCTTCTCTTGTCCCAATTTTGCAGTTAAAGTCGCCCATTATTATGTTGAAATGCACTTATGTTGATATTTTGTCTTTATTATGTCTTTATAGAACTGTAGCACTTCTTCATCCTCGCGTAAGTTTAACTTAATGATTAAGCCATATCTGTGTGTCAAACTGATTATTATATGCTACCTGTTTGATATCTTAGTAATTTCTGTTAAGTTGTATATAATGAAACCTACTCCTCCAATATTTCCTTCTTAGTTGTCTATATTGTAGAAAGTGTGTCGTGAGTCCAGTACCGATATTTTTCTTCTTTGCACCTAATTTCATATACATAATTCTATACTTAATTTCTCGAAACTTTATTGTTCTTAAAGTTCGAGCATTATAAGTGGCGATGGTGTGTCCCGGATCCAGGGATCCTTAACACTCTGTGTCGCTTGGCTGATTCTTCTGCTCCCTGGAAAGAGGGCCTTGGAACTGCTGAAGTCGTTCAGTTCATTAGGGGTATTTGGTTTGGGCAGGGCCTTGTAACCATTTCCCTCAAACTTTAAGCCAATCAGATCTTTTAAATTTCTGAGATTCATCCAATCAGATCCCAATTATGCGATAATTTTGCACTAGCGCAAATTACCGATAATTTGCATCGTGATCTACTTAATGACGCGCATGAATGGATTAACGAGATTCCCACTATCTAGCTGAAAATTAGCCAAATTAGCGGGGAAAGAAGACCCTAAGATAATCTCTGATTATTTGTGGCGTGAATCTACAATTCATATTCTTTTTTGGGTATTTTGCCACTCTGCAAATTAAAATTGACGTCAATGTCAAGCAATTCATTGGAGGTTAATGTGGTGTTGATCCATTGTTGCTTAAAGTGGGGTAGGATTTTAAATAATAAAATGAAGAACTTGTAGTCTTCCCCACAAATTTAATTAGGTGATAAACGAAGTTACAGAATGTGTGCGTGACTAGTTTCGACAGTTGTCATCCTCAGACGCAACATTTCCAATGGCTAAAGGGTAATCATAGTAACACTATGTGAAAAGAACAAGTAACATTTTGGGCCTGATGGGCAAATTCAAAATTTGAAGGTTATAAACTTTGGATGGTACAAAGGACAAATGTCATGACATGGATAAAACTAAATAAGACGATTAACATCTCAGGCAACCATTATAACATGTGTAAAAATTAGGTATTAAATTTGAGAGGAAGAACCCTGTAGGGGAAAATTTAAATTTGAATCTATGTTAACATTTTGATTTATAAATATTGTTCTTCCTCTCAAATTTAATACCTAATTTTTACACATGTTATAATGGTTGCCTGAGATGTTAATCGTCTTATTTAGTTTTATCCATGTCATGACATTTGTCCTTTGTACCATCCAAAGTTTATAACCTTCAAATTTTGAATTTGCCCATCAGGCCCAAAATGTTACTTGTTCTTTTCACATAGTGTTACTATGATTACCCTTTAGCCATTGGAAATGTTGCGTCTGAGGATGACAACTGTCGACACTAGTCACGCACACATTCTGTAACTTCGTTTATTACCTAATTAAATTTGTGGGGAAGACTACAAGTTCTTCATTTTATTATTCATTGGAGGTTGTTGGTTTTCAATCTCCGTGAAAAGCTAAGTTTTCTTGTTTCTTTTTAATTGTTAATCGTTGATAACGAGGGCAGATTGTCCCTCGAAACGTTCGTTATTTAATACGTTATTTAATAATTTTAATTTGCATTTCTACATTCAACTCGATTAATTGGGTTCCATTTTGCTTCCGAATCGAAAAGAATAGATTTATCGATTTTTACCAATCTTAGACAGAGGAAAACTCTTAAATATGTAGAAAACCAATAATCAGTGGTTCAGTTATGGTATAATGACTTCTGTTATAATAATAAGTGTTTGAATTGAATTGCTTCTGTTTTTAGATTATATATGATTAGTAGTAATATGAAAAATGGGGGGGGGGGGTTACTGTATTCATTTTTAAATTATATATTGCAACATCTGTTTGCTCAATAAGGATATGTTTTGATCTAGTTGCAATGAGAATAGAATATACTGCACTTATAGATGTTAATAGTTTGTCCACAATACACCAATACTGATATACAAGATCGAGCCTCTATCTAATCGGTTAGGTATTTTTCACTTTTATCGAATAATCTACGAAGATAATAGGGCAATTTATTAAATTTCAGTGTTTACTTAGCACTGCTTGTTGCCACAGCCAGTCCTCTAGTTGTTATGGAAATAACCGCTTTTGTTCAACGAATGAAGATTGTCGCTGGATATAGCAAAGCAAATAGACAGAGGTAGGCTGATTGTTTAATTATACTTAGATCTAAGCGCCATAAATTATTTGGATGCAGTGTCATGTCGTAGCAAATAAAAGGCGAATTTCCATACGGTATCACAACCACATTACGAGACCTTGGTCTTGGCTTATGCCAGGATGATCGTCCTGCACAAGCCCGACACGTGTTTACAAGATAAATTTCACAATTAAGTTTTTCCGAATTGTAATGATCCTAACCCATTCTAAAAATCGCGACGTACCAAGAGCCATGGTGTAGCTGGCATAAAAACATGCCCATAATACGTCACCATGGAAGTTTTTAGACGAAAACTGGTTCGTTTAGAAAAGTCGTACTCGTGTTGGCGCCACGTATCGTACCTGTACTTCTATTGCGATTTCCACGTTTCTAAATTGGAGAACTTTGAAAACATTGATGTGGAGGAAATATAATCAGGTTAAGTGTTTTATTTACTATTTTTTGCCATCTGTTGCTTAGTGCGATTTATTGCAGTAGGGCAATTCGATGTTACTATTGGTGTTAACTCTGGTTAACCTTTATCCCTCAGTAAGATATACGGACTTTCCCAAAATGTCATAACTATTACGTACCTATGTTGTTCAATTTCAATAAAACACTATATTGTTAAATATAATTCCCGTTCTCTTCGAATTGTGAACTATTAAATTCCATTTATGTATTAAGGTAGATAGCTGTCAAAAATAACCAATATTAAATCTTCCTGGAAAATTAGAACTATGTACGTTATTTCAGACGAAATGCTTCAAGAACTTGCACTAAAGGTCATACTGAGAATAAATGCATTAAAATGAAGCATTTCGTAATTCATGTTAACAATATAGCAAAGAACTTTTGAAGGATACGCAAAACACATTAACTTTTCTTGGAATTATTCTTGCATAATCTCTAAAATTACAAGTGTAATATCGACTTTACACTGCTGTTTTTTATTATAAATCAATTTATCATTGCCATATATTAACACTCATTTTAATTAAAGACATTGTTAAGTACTGAATAGAAGACGAAGTGAAGCACAGGTTTGTATAGAATATTGCTTGTAATACCTAATAGTTGCTTTCGACTCATGACAAGTGGCGGTTTACTCAAGTTAGTAACTCGATATCACTTGATCATATCGGTGTTCTTACTAATAATAGCTTAAAATAATTGGCAATTAATAGTGTTTAAATATATACTATACCCAGATACTTAATGTAAATCCAGAGCAACTATCTCACCCATAAATGCCCGAGTCACCTTAGACTCGAACAGTGGAGATGACAATAATTTTAAACCAGTATTGCCTTAATTTATATCGGATAACCTGCAGGAACCACTATATATGATATCGAATCTAAATGAAAATAGGAAAATAATCAGACTAAAAATGAACATCGGTAAAAGATAATGATAAACAACCTGATAGAAGAGATAATTGATATACATATACAGGGTGATTCAAATTCGAGGCTGGGGATTTCGAAAACGGTAAGAGTTAGAGGGGTGGTTTAAATTTGGCAAAGTTGCGTAATTTAGTGCACAACAATATGCTGCTGAGAAACCAAGAAAATTTTATTTCGTTTTCGAGATTTTTGAAAAAATTCAAATTTTGTCATATTCGTTTTTATTTTTTCCTGATCTTATTTACGAGGATATTAAACAATTAACAATACATTCTTAAGGCAACTTTTACCGGCCTACAAGATAACAATATCGGATTTTTAAAACGACGTTTCGTCTTCTGCCAGTCATCATCAACTTTGTTTGTTCTTACGGCCGCCATCTTAGATTTTTAGATCACTGAATAGAGTTTTTCGTAGGACTTTCAAAAATGTATAACTTACCTACCTTATATCAAACAATTAGGCTAATGTGCACAAAAAACGGAAATTATTCTTAATACACGTACTTTTGAGTTATAAGTAACCTAAATTTGAAAACAAACCGCAAGGAATAATAATTAAAGAAAAAACACTTTACACTTGCTGCACACACATATGAGCTCTTTTGATAACACTACGTATTGCTACTTCTTCGGAGAATATTTTGACAGACATCTATAAAACTGTTGCGTAGTTCTCCGATGTTTTCGTAGCGTTGCTTATAAATGGTATTTTTCAATGATCCCCATAAAGTCTAACGGAGTAAGGTCTGGACTCCGCGCGGGCTATTCGATAACCCCTCTGTTACCTACCCATGCATTCGGAAAAATTTCATTTAAATAATTGCGAACTAAAACACCGTTATGTGGTGGGGCACCATCTTGTTGCCACCAAAGTTATCTTAATTCGTTAAGTGGAATTTCATCAAAAAATCCCAGCATTGGCCCTCTTAAGAACTGTAGGTAGTTATTTGCATTCAGAGTATCCTCATAAATGAAAGGGCCCAGTATTCTATCTTTAGTTAATCCGATCCAGACGTTAAATGCAAAACGAGTTTTATGCCTCACTTGCCTGTTCTCTCTAGGATTTTCAGTTGCCCATACGTGTTCATTATTGCGATTAAAAACGCCTAAATTGGAGAAGCGACATTCATCAGTCCAAATTATTTTTTCAACATAATTCTCATCGCGATTTGTTTGATAAAGTAACCAATTGCAGTAATTAAGCCGCCTTTGGCTATCACCGGGATGTAAAGCTTGAATTTTAAAGATATTTAGTAAATTGATAAAAGTTTGAAAAATTTGAAATGTTAATGGAGATAATTATATCAATTCAATAAGAGATAAGCCTGATTTTTATATAGTATAAATAAAAATCATATTGTCGTAATAATAGATTTAATGAAAATTTAAATAATATACGTTTCGCTAAATGTATTAGCTTCTTCAGTATTTGAAGAAGCTAATACATTTAGCGAAACGTATATTATTTAAATTTTCATTAAATCTATTATTACGACAATATGATTTTTATTTATACTATATAAAAATCAGGCTTATCTCTTATTGAATTGATATAATTATCTCCATTAACATTTTAAAGCTTGAATTGTATGTATTCTATAGGGTTTAAAATTTGATAGATTCAGTGTTCTCCAGACTGTTGTTTGCAGAATATTCAAATTAACAGATATTTCTCTAGTAGAAATGGATGAGTTTTCGTTCACCTGAAATTAAGTAATGAATTGATTTATAGGAAAAACAAAAAAATTATTTACTGCCTGAAGAATTGCCTGCCGATTTGCTAAAGGGATCCTACTCCCGTATTTGGGTCTCGGTGCATTAAATTGTCCATATTCTGACAAATTTCGGTGAAGTCTTAAGAAATAACTTTCATTCGGTTGATTCCTTTCAGGGTACATTTCAAAATAGGCATTTGCTGAATCTCTTGAGTTTCTGCCATTTTCGTAATAGATTTGCAACATATCGCGCTTTTCGTCTTATGAAAAACGCATTTTTAATACGACTAAGTACCTAACTATTCTAATCACACCCTAACACCCTTGACAACAAAACACAATTAAAATGACAGTAGCAGCCATATTAAATAAAATAAAGAACAATAATTTGATTCAAAGGTATCTTGATAATAAAAAACAATATCTACACTTCTACGGTGCAGTGGTATCTAGATCGTTTTTGTTTGATGCAATCCTAATTTCCGTTTTTTGTAAATATTAGCCTAATTGTTTGATATAAGGTAGGTAAGTTATACATTTTTGAAATCCCAAAAAAAAAACTCTCCAGTGGTCTAAAAATCTAAGATGGCGGTCGTAATAAAAAACAAAGTTGATGATGGTTGGCAGAAGACGAAACGTCATATTAAAAATCCGTTACCGCCATCTTGTAGGCCGGTAAAAGTTGCCTTAAGAATGTATTGTTAATTTTTGAATATCTTCGTAAATAAGATCAGGAAAAATAAAAACGAAAGACAAATTCTGAATTTTTTCAAAAACCTCGAAAACGAAATAAAATTTTCTTGGTTTCTCAGCAGCATATTGTTGTGCACTAAATTGCTCAACTTTTCCAAATTTAAACCACCACTCTAACTCTTACCGTTTTCGAAATCCCCATGGTTAGCCTCAAATTTGAATCACCCTGTATATACGAGGATTGCGCTGAAAATTGTTACTTATTAAAAGACCGTTGCAATTTTTAACAAAAAAATCTTTATTGTTTTTCAAAATATTCTCCATTCAGCTAATACACTTGTGCATTCTTTGAAACCATTTTTTAAAACATTCGGAAAATTCATTTTCTGAAAGGTTCTTAAAAATTCTGCATCTGCGCAGGAAAATCTTTTACCTCGCATTATTTGTTTAACAGTTTGAAAAAAAAGTCGCACGGTGCCAGGTCTGGGCTATACGGAGGATGAGTTACCAATTGAACTCCCGAATCTTTCAAAAAATCCAATGTTCCGGCAGCAGTGCGGGAGGGTGCGTTGTCATGATGGACTAAGATGTTACGCAAACCGGTTCTTTGGCGACCTGTCTGTAATTTTCCAAACATCTGTGGTAAAGTCACTTCGCAGTAGCATTCAGAATTAACAGTTCTGCGATCTTCAAGTGAAATAACAGCAACAGGACCACTTCGGTGGAAAAAAACAGCAATCATATTCTTATTGACGCTTCTGCCACGAATTATTTTTGTAGGCAAGTCTTTATCTTCGAATACCCAAACACTAAACTGCTGTTTAGTTTCCGGGTCGGAACTGTATACCCAAGATTCGTCACCTGTCACAATGTATGCCACTTGCTTGGAAGCTCTTCCGTCAAATTTTTGCAACATAAATTTACACCAGTCTACTCGATCCGGTTTTTGACTTTCTGAGAGCAAATGCGGTATCCAACGGCTTGCTAGCTTTCTTACCCCAAAAACGTTTATGAAAAATGGTATTCACCGCCGAGGATCCAATCTTCACTTCCTCCTGGATCTCCCCATAAGTAATATTTCGATTTGGACTGAATGAACCTTGCCACACGATCAACATTTTCTGAACAGGCAGCTTCGGCAGGTCTTCCAGGTCTTGCTTCGTCTTCTAGCAGCTCTCGCCCTCGTCGAAATTCGCGGAACCAACGACTAACAGCGGATATTGAAGGAGCAGCATCGCCAAAAGCTGCTATCAAATTTTCATGGCTTTGCTGGTATCCTAACTGTCTTTTATAGTCATTGATCATCATAGCTGTAAAGGCAGTTCGCGGAATGCTCATTTTAACTGAATTAAAAATGCACAACTACTTAACTTGCAAAATTAACTACGTTTCACAAGGAAATCAGAACGTTGGACAATTGTAACGAATGTCAACTAATGCGACATTCAATTGTTGCAATTGTTTCTAGCCAACTGAGCTTCCATCGCCTGCTACTAACAATTAACAGAGCATCCCTCTAGACGAAAATCTTGAAGCTATATATATCTTGTACAATATGAATATACCTCGCTACAAACGGAAATCTAAACTAAAGGATAGAGAGAAGAATAAAATTAGATTGTGTCGCGATTAATAGATAAAGAGGCATTTTAAAAAGCAAGATATTTAACCAGAATATACTATTAATACATGCAGCAGAGAGGTAGAAGCTAACGGTAAAAATATAGAAAAGTTAGAAACAGTGCAAAGACAGCAGTGTTGGAGAGCATTAGGTGGATGAGAAATAAAACAAAAGTAGGAGACCAAGAAACAAAGATGTGCCATCAACTTCGGGGTATATAATTAATTTATTACGGACGGCAAACAATTTTATACTCGAGCTCCAGATTATATAGACTCAATTAATCTAACCAGCTTCAAATCGCACAAAACAAACGGTCAGGCTACATGGAGATGTCGGACGGCCGACCAGCTACAGTAAAGACGGCGTGCTGTTCTTTTCTGTAATTAGAAAAGGGTGTTTAAATTACCAAGAGTAGTAAACATGAACAAGGTTTATATTAATCAACGACAATACATATAATACAGAAGGTTATACCAATATAAGGTCCTGACTCGCATAAAACATACAGGAGCGACCCACGCTAGAGTTTAAATAGGTAACAGATCTCTGGGCAGATTAAGTTAGCGGACAATTACAAATGTATGCCGGTCGAACATATCAGGAGAAAGACAAAAATAGTATGCCACCACGTACGTAGAAATTAAGAATGTTCCATAAATGCGCCAGTAGTTACTGACAAACTCGAAGGTGATGCAACATTAGCCGGCGATTCCAAACTTTTGGTTATATATTCTTTTTTACCTTCGAAACACAATATCGTGTTTTAATACTCCCAGCAATGATGCGAAACGGCACAGGAAGCAAACAGCGACAATCAGCCGCCAGGAAAAGATACCAGAAGTAAGCGAGAACACAACAAGGACCTCAATAAACAGTTGGAAATATACTGAACTTTCAACTAACAGTGGGTCTCATCAATGGTTTCGAAAACTTAGCTTCCAAGCTCGCAGTACAAACTAGATGCTAATACTTTAACCACGCCAGAACCGGCAATGAAATCCACGAAGAATGAGTGCCTAGTTCAAATAGAGAACGAGACAGAGAGAGCGTACACGTACCTTTAGCTTTCAGCGACAAGACTTAAATCACAGTCAAATGCAATGGGCAATTAAGACCCAAATATCTTCGATTGAATACGACGCATAAAGTTCCGCGACACGCCAGTGAATCAAAAGGACGCTATCTTGTCCATACCAATCACTACTAAACAGTCTGAAACTCAAGTTATGGTCTCACCACGACAGTACGCATGCGGTCGGCAAAAGAGATGCTAGAAGAAAAGAACGTGGAATAAAAACAGACAATTAAGGGATACTTGACCTAGTTATGTACAGCAACGGATCCATAATGCATCGCGCGCGATTGATGGATATACAAAAGGAGTTCCTCGGCCTTGATAACTGTAAAACGCCGAGCGTTCGGACAGGGGTAGTTAAAATGCATACAACGGACGGTACAATTAATGGTCCATTAAAGCGTAACGCTTTTTACCTGTAACAGATGTTAAACGAGAAATGAGAATAGGAAAAAGACTATAAGAAAACCACCCTTCCGATGAACCGATGACATAAACGGATCAGTAGACCATAATTGGACGCAGAAGACGCAGAAGAAACCAATAGAAAATGGTTGGGGAGGCATATATCCATCAAAAATCGTTTCATGGAGATCAAGATTTTCTAAGAGGAGCGCAGGAAGACCGCAAAGACGATGTATTGACGACATCAAACAAACGGCAAGAAACAAATGATTTCGAGTAGCGCAGGATAGACAGAAGTGGAAGAAGCTGGAGGAGACCTATATCCAACAGTGGATAGACCAAGGTTGAAGAGATATCCAGCAACGGATAGGTCCACATGTTCAGAATAGTCTTCCCATTGTTCACTTGGAGTTTAGTTTTGTGTATTTGATCTTCGTTCATTCTAGCAATATGATCTCTTTCTCACTCATGGTGCTTGCCATGTTTTGAATTTTTCAGTTCTGCGAAATGGTTTCGTGTGTTTGACAGAAACTATGCAACGAACTACATTTGGATAAAGCTAGAAGGGTAGAAACGTACGTACTGATATTAGAAGTCGTCGAAAGTAATTAATTGATGTAATGTAGAAAATGGTGAATCAGAAATTCAAACGAGTAGAACACAACAGCAAAAAATCCTCAGACACATTAGCTAACCGCAATGGAGACATGAATAAACATTGAAGGAAATCTTCCATGCAGCGTGTTTTGTTTGTTATATACCATTTCGTGTTTCGCAGAACTGGAATGTTTGAATTATGTTCAGGTTTGACATACTACAGAATCTCTATAGTTCCAAACCATATGTCCAAATAGGTTTAGTAGTAACTTCGTAGATTAATAATTTATTCTCAAGTGAAAGAGAAGACTTCCGCCCGACTAACCAGAGTATCTTTTTGATTGTTAAGCCCATCTTTTTTCTTTTTTTTTTAGTTATATGAGTTTTCCACGTTAGTTTGCTATCTAGACCTATCTATCTTGCTTCTTTGGCGTGTCGAATTTCTATAGTGGTAAAATAGACTGGTTTGTACTGTTGTCGTTTTAAAGTAAATGTTCCATGCGATGAGTGCGAGCTACCACCGATGTGGATTTAGAGCCGACTAAAATTACCATTGAGGTGAAGTACCACAGATGTGGATTACCATCAACTTGGTTTACTAGCGACTTCAAGCATTGTGTAACAAATATATGAAATACCACCGACTTGGATTAGCACGGATGAAGACTGACGTCCGACTGAAACTATCACTAACGAAAATTACCACCGGCTGGTTTTACTACCGACTGGAAATATCGCCGACCGTACCCGACAGTAGTTGATGCAACACATTTTACGAGAACAACCACTAATGTGTATTTCGTCCTATATTCATAATTTGGCAGCAGCTGCAATATTATCTTTATGAAATAATTGAGCTCACTATACCAGCCATTGAAGAAGGGCTTCATATTTGGTTACCAAATTGTTTATACTGTAATAAAATGTACATAGATTTGAATTGTAGTATATAACGTAGAAACTTTATACTCGACGGTTTCATGACGTTCCTAAAATGTTAGTGTAAGCGATCACTACAGAAGGAGACAAGTTCAAATTGAGACTTGTTCGACATGTCAAAAGAAGAACCCCTTACAACAGAAGGAAAAAGTATGTATACATTTGCAGCTTGTTTGCTATATTTGATATATTTTGTACATACTGCTACCTAATTGATTTAATTCAAATTAGTTATAAAAATATTTAATTTTTCTCAAAGATTTCTTAAACATGCATTTTTTGTAACTTGAAGTTTATATACTGACAGTCGATGCAAAAATTTAAATAGGTACCTAGCAAACAGTAAAAAATCGTGTTAGTATAGTTATAATTTGTAATCATTTAGCTATAATACATATTTAAGTATTGTACATAAAGAATCAAGGCATTTGTCGTCATTACTGGCGGTTATTACTGAACAATCATAATTTTCTTCTCCCTTCTCTTGTTCTTATCCCTGACGGCTTCGGAGTTGATCATTATCTAAAACGCAAAATATTAATATTACATAAATGTGAATTTACGTCGTCGGAAATAATAAATTCACAACCGTAAATTAATATCAGCGCAAATAATCTTACATGGCTGTGAGTCATGGAGCTATGAAATATGTATTTTTCTAATAGAATTTTTATTGCGACTAGAATTGAATGCCTTATATCGGTCTAATTTATTGTCGCAGAATTAAAAAAATAGTAAGGCTAATAAAGAAAACCAATCCAGAGCAGCATTAAAGCAGCACACAGTTACGAGGATTGTTCAGTAGAAACCCATTCTTTAAAAAAACTGTAGGTAAAAGTATAATTACAAAAAATCATAATGTACATTGCAGCACTTATCCTACTATGTCAGAAAATAACGAGCACCCTGCAAAGAAATTTTTTTAGGCTGCTGTTTGCAAAATTTTTGCACAGCTATCTGCACTTCTGCGTCTAACTGAAAGTGGTTGTACCCCATTTCCATTTGTAAACGTTATGATCAATTTTTCCAGTTGTAACATGTGTTTCCATGAACAGCTTATATTCGCATACAACTCTGCAAGAGTTGAACACCTTCAGCAAACAAACCTCAGACAGATGACATTTCTATACCAAAATTCTTAAACATGAAATCTAATTTAAACGTCTACAATTTATCAGTGTGTTGCTTACAAACATTTCTAACATTTTAAAAATCCACAAGAATTACTGCATTTGTTTCCAAGGTTAATTTGAACTTAGATGTGTTTTTGTTGAACCCGCCTGGTATTATAGAAAATAACTTAACATAAAACTTCGGACGGTAATAGATGTTAAAACAAATCTAGGTGGTCAATGAGGACAGGAACATTTTAATCCACCCTCATATTTTCTTAGTAGCCGTTACTGAGCTTTTATTTGCCTGTATGAAGGAAAAACGTTAAGCATTTATTTTCGTTTAAGTGAAAATGACCAGTGTTGTCTGGTTGTGGGATTCATGCTAGATCAATGCTCAGTGCAATAATGTTTACATTCTCTCATGACGTCACATCAATCACCATTCATTTCATACATGAGTAGTAGTTAACCCAAGTGGTGTTTCCAATCAAAACAATTGAATGCGTTTATTGCTACACTACTAGAACGTTGCGGCTCTGATATGTCCGTACGTAAATTTTTCATTGAAGCCGTTTAGTTAAAAAAAATAAATGCTGTAAAAAGTTGCATTGTAATTGTAATATATAACTATTTGTTAATAGACGCCGAAGATATTTATACTTCAAAGGTCAGCAATTCTCAAACGAGAATTAGACAATAAAACCCAGTTGTTTAGCAGAACGTCAAAGGAAATTAAACAAAATAAGACTAGTCTTTGAAGATTCTTTTTTATTGATCTTGATCTAGGGTACTTGTACTTTGAAGACCTTGGAATGCAAAAAATGAAAATGTCTACATTTATATGCAAACCAAAATTAAAAGTTTCAGCATCCTTACGTTTGAAGCTAAAAGTTTTTGACAAGCTGTTCGATGACCCGCGAAATTGAGAAATTCAAAAAGTTTCGAAATTTAAAGTTTTCGTGGAATGTGAAGCCTTAGTCCTATCTGCATAACAAGGCTTGTTTGTCGCGCGAACAGTTGGCCCAACTCCACTCACATTCGCTTATAATATTGGTAGTCTATATTTATCCCACTTAGTATTAGTGTTCATGCAATTTTGCTGCAGTATTAATATTTGATTATGCGATGCTGCTCTAGACCCCACTGGGGGTGCTACCTTTATTCTGAAATCCGAAAAATTCTGATAGATTAGCGAAAAAAGTTTGTGAACCTGCAAAATGGAATGTTTTAGGAAAGCTTCCAGGCGAAACTTATTTCCAAATAGGGCATAACAAAAGTAAAGTCCTACAAACCTAGCCCTTAAAACGCGTTTTTACTCAAATAGCATGATTGCCATTCAAATTACTTCTCTGCTCTGTGGTAATAGCTACTTCTCTATACTATGACAAAAGAAGTAAAACAAAAAAAATCTTCGACCATTCTCGCGCATATATTAATATACATTTTTGGAACCTAGTTTAAAAGAAATTAAATAAATTATTTACATTGAAGATGTTAGGGCCATTTTTACATACTTCATTGCTATTTCGCAAATACGTTCGCAGTTATAAATATATTAAACTTTTGAAGATGAGTTTTTATGGCTTCATTCAAGATATTCTGAAATAAAGTGACCATGAAGTTACGTAGTCGTTATATTACGTAAAAAAATAATTCTTAATTTAATTGTCATTGCTTTACAAATCAACTAAAAAATGTAAATTATTGGTTAGTAAGAAGTGTCAATTATTGACCTGTTTGTTATAGAACTTTTTATTTGAAAAATAACAGAAAAATGAAATTAAATCGCGCTGCAGGATTATTTCAATAAGCAAAGTAGAATTAATCTCTAATCAGGTTGTTCAAGTATGACGAGTACAGACTGTGACGTATCAATTTACCGACGTTATGCACTTTGTTCGTTCTTTTTTTAGTACTTCGCACACATTTTGTTACTATCTTGCCACTTTTGATCTCACGTCCTGTTTAATTACGATTTGTTTGATAAAACTCAACAGAATCCAAAAGGGCAACATCTGACATCGCTTATTAAGTGCCTTTTCCGTTCCCTTGTATTGGAGTCTGTTTATTATTAAATCTGCAAAAAACTCAGCTTTGCTTTCATAGTAAGATGCGGTACGCAATGTCGAAAATTTGGCAGTTGACAGACCTGATTTTCTGCAATTTGTAGAAGTAAGCAACTGAACGAGTTAAGAGTACAGCTGCTGACTAAGCAATCCATGATTCAATTTCTTGATAAAATATCACCAACTTACTTTAGTCAAACACACCGTTGTAATGCCTGTAAAGTCTTGTACAGTTGAAGGTATGCAGTGTGCCCAAGATAAGAATACACAACATGGGGTTGTTATAAATGGTAGAAGATAGACATTCCGATTGTTTGTTCATTTAAGAAAACGTTCTCGAGGCACTATTATTAAGTTGAATCACATTAAAAACTAAAACTTGT
Source organism: Agriotes lineatus (assembly GCA_940337035.1). Taxonomy (NCBI): domain Eukaryota; kingdom Metazoa; phylum Arthropoda; class Insecta; order Coleoptera; family Elateridae; genus Agriotes; species Agriotes lineatus. The sequence goes on from CALNHX010001436.1 coordinate 154,152, forward strand.
GCTTAAAAAATGTCGTCTCGTTTCAAACATAAACAACTTGAAAATTCGAAATATGCGCGCTGCATTGCGCTTTACAGATGAGAATCAAACTGTAATTCAAATAGCATTAATAACAGTATATAAAATCGGCTCCAGCTGAGGGCAAGGACTGCAACAAAATATTCAACAAAGTTCGTTACGAAAAACAGAATTGATGCACGTGGGGTAGAGCTCTTAGGTGTCAATGCGCTGCGAACGGAATACATTTCAAATTTGGGCGGTAATATACTTACAAAATTCATCTTATTCCAGCACATCACAGCATATTTGAATTGACGATAAAGAATATACAACATTAAATAATAAATTAAAAATTACTTAGCTGTGTGCAGCGTCAACATATGTAGGAATGCAAGGAAGTCAATCACCGGCCATCGAGCGAAATATTTAGCCGGAGGTTTGATGGTCGCCGACCAGCAAGCCGGGCGAGGGATTTCGGACTTTACAAAATGAATATCGGACCAGCGGTCAGCCCTCGATAACTAATTCCAGGGCTCTATCGGGATGCAGGAACGATATGAGGTGATTGCAGTGCAGAGCGTAAATAATTCCTTAAATCCGACTGGGAGGTCGACATGAAATCTCCATCATAATTCGCGACGCACCGGTAATTGAAAATTCCCAAAAGCGTTAGTTTGCGATTTGTGAAGCTAATTAGATCCAACAATTGGTTATAATTTGCCCACGCGGTACCATAAACTTTAACTAACTGTTACGTTCGGGAACAATTCACACACCACACGCAAATATTGCTTAATAACCGTTGTTCAACTTTAAAACTAGCCAGCCTATACCATCGTAGCGAGCGTGAGACGATAGTAAAAACACTCACATTTCAGCAACCCCTCTGCTTGAAAGCTAGTGCAAGACAGAAACTGTGCGCGACGCGACTGCTAAACGAAACGAAAAGCTAAAATACTTACTCCTTTCTTGGGCGCGAAACCTCAAATTTTCAAACTTTCCTAACAATCAGGGTAGGCACTATGAGTCATATTGGGAATCTTGATTTTTTCGTAAAGTTACTATTCTTGAATTTAAGCTGAAGCTTCATCTTGGTGAAAGCAATCTTAAGTAACCTAGACCTAAATAAAAAACAAAATGGAAAATTTTACACCGTCTTATCCAAACTTAAACCAAACAAAAGTTGATAACTTGTGTTGTGTTCAAGGTGCTGCATATTTTCTCTCACCAACCAAGATCTATATTTTATCGTTTACGAAATCATGCTTTGCATTTTTATCATGGACGCATTGTGCGATGCAGAGAAAATATGACTGGCACACTGCGGGCGTTATAAGAGTAATATGCAAATTGTAGCAGATACTATCGTCTATACATAGCTAAAGCGATGTCCTGGCAAAGCTAGTGTGGGAGGCTGTGCATGCGAGTAAAACTATTGGTGTAGAGGTCACGTGTGACACAAGGTAGACATGGAGCAGAGAGCAAACGTCAAGTTTGGTTTCAAACTGGGGAAAACGGCCGCAGGCACTGTGTACGGCGATGAGTCCTTGTCATGTACTCGTGTTTTTGAATGGTTTGCCCGGTTTCGTGAAGGTCAGCAGGTCCGATGGTCCGAAAGTTGGTCGTCCGATCACATCCAAAAATCCCGGAACGATCGAAAAAGTCCGACAACTTGTGGTCGCTGATCGACGACTGACATTGAAAATGATGGGGCAGGATCCGTGAAACAAAGTATAGAATGGCAATCGAAGACTTCTATCAGACCAAAGAAATTCCGCCTGTAAAAATCGAAGGTGAAGACCATGCTGGTAATTTTCTCCAACTGTCAAAGCTTCATTTACACGTAATTTGTGCCACCTGGTGTCACTGTCACCAGTCTGTACTATAAGCAAGTCATGAAGCGGTTAGAGAACCGTATTCGTTGTGTGGCCGTCTTTGGCAACCTGCGGCAATTGGCATCTTTTACACGATAATTCTCCTGCGCATTCTGCGTTATTATTTGTGAAGTCGTTTGTGGTAAAAAATCTGTTGCAGTTTTGGAACATTCTTCTTATTCGCCGGATCTGTCTCCAACGGCCTTCATGTATCATGTTGTTTCCTGAACTCAATTGACATTCAACAGAATGTAACCGCCGAACTTAACGCACTTCTTTGCAGCAGGTTTAAACACGTCTTATGCGGTACTTAACATCGTCGATGTCAACAGTGCTTAAGGTACGTTTTCCTAGACGCGTTTATCACTGAGCGATGATCGCTGGACGATGATCGCTCAGTGATCATTGCTGGCACAAAACGCTGAGGTGTTTTCCTACAAGCTTCTCCTGCAACAATTGTAGCAGTTCATTGCTAATTATGTTTTCCGTCAATCGTTTATATATCGACTCATTAATGCATGATTTTGTCTAAAAAATCATGCATTAATAGACCCGTTTTCGCAATGATTTTATATAGGCAACCATACGTACTAAACGTCAAATGTATCTGAAATGTCAAAACTAAAGGTTAAATTATTCCGTGGATTTATTAATATAAATATTTACATTAGAAAACGCTTCGCTCAATATCTTTGTGGCAGTTTGTATTTTATACCTATCGAGTTCTCAATGTATCCTTCGGCAACAGAGGTGGATTTCCAACCGCCAAGTATTTTAATTGCCGCAAAATTGCTCCGGCATCGGCAACCATACGTACTAAACGTCAAATGTATCTGAAATGTCAAAACTAATAAATATTTTTGATGGATTTTAATAAACGTACGATTGACGGAAAAGTCTTGTAACCAACTCTTATGTTAATCGGTGATTAATAATCTCGCTCATTAACGCGTTCGCTCGCTCCACTCGCTCACGCGTTAAAATCTCTCGATTATTAATCACCTTTATTAACACACTTGTTGGTTAAATAACCATTATCGATTGCTTGGTTATGATTGAGAGTTCCGTGAATTTTATGAGTTTAAAGAAAATACTCCTTGCATATTTATTATCAGAGGAAGAAGAAAATGATGATATTGCCGAGCAAATAATGCCTTCCTCCAGAAAAGGAGTGCATCAAATCTTCAGAGCAAAAAAAGAGGAGGATTGCTTCTTGCAACTCATAAAAAATCATTTGAGAGAAGATGTTAAAAAGTTTCGAGAATACTTTAGATTGATCCTTTCACAGTTTTATTTTATTATGAGTTTAATTGAAGGCAGTATCAAGAAGACAGCGTACAATAGAATCATTTTATACACCAATCAATTTACACCCTTCACGAGTCGATGACGTCATTATTGTTTCCTGTTGCTTGCACAGCCTACTCAAGAGACCACTACTTCGAAACTCGTGGGAAAGCAAATTATGACTTTGACACAGCTCAAGACCTCCCAGTTGAAAACCTCATTGGCTTGTCGGGGATCTGTGGATTTGCAAATCAAGAAGGGTTTTCAGTGAGAAATTCATTAACAAACTATTTTTCTAGAGATGGCAGTATAGGTTGGTAAAACCGTCATGTGAACCGAACAGACAACAGTTAATTAATTATTAATTAATTAAATTACTTTAGTAACTGTATTAAAATAAACTACAGATTCTGTATTTGATTGTCAGCTCACTTGATCTTTCCACATATGTATTCTGCAATCTCTTTTCAAATATTGACCTTCATTCGCACATCACGGTAACGTGCATGTTGCATATCATATAATGCTGGATGTTTTTTTCACTGACTCTGTAAGCTTTCCGTCCTCTTCAGCGGAAAAATGCAGCTTTGCATTCTGAGAAGACATTTTTCAAGAAATGGATACGTGCATAATTCACAAAAGAACGCTAGCGATTGCGATTTTGACTCCTCCAAGAGCAGGCGACTACAGTCGCACAACGATCAACGCTAGCGACTCTAGCGATCATCACGTGGAGGAAAATGCTAACATACTAACTCGGAAGAGGAGTCCTTCGCGATGATCGATGAGCCACTATCGCGGAGCGATTATCGCTGGAGTCGCTTCTAGGAAAACGTACCTTATTATTAGACGTCAAGGGAGATTACTTGAAGGACGCTAGGAGACTTTCCGCTATAGATAGTCACATCACATATTCTATATTTGATCGGCCCCGTTTCGTATTTGTTCAACCACGTATATTATACCTTGGTGTGTCTCAGAGTTGTAGCTCGTTTGTATCATTATCGTTCATTTCGGTGAAAAGTGGAGGAGAGGGAACGCAAATATTTTTTGACAAAATTTAAAACAATGCTGATTTTAAATAACTGCTAATACCATTAATAACTTTTTTATTATACCTGCATCAGAATCGCCGTTTAAAACACGCCTGAGCGTGCGAATACAGGCGATTAAAGCTCGCCGAGCTTTAAAGGTTGTCAATGAAACGACTGAATGCAACAACGGACATGGACGCGACAAAAACGTAAATAATTCTCGTAACTATAGTAGCAATATTATTATGCCCTCTCGATTTATCACGACAAAAATTATTTCTAAGTTTTTAGTGCGTAATTTATTTCCAGTATTGGAGGTATAATAAAAAATAGCGTAAAGTATTCATGGATAACTGGTCTTTAAAACACTTGCTCTGTTTCGAGCACTCCGGCTACGCCGTCGTGCTCGAAAACCCACGCGTGTTTTAAAGACCTTGTTATCCACTCATACTTTAATATACTATTATCTACGACAGTGTGTAAAATTGCCTTTTAGTTGGCAGTTTTAAGTTTGTAAAACGACTGTTCAATATCATGTTTTCATTAGTTTACGACGTCAGTAGTAACGTGTTTAAAAGATTTCATTAGGCACGTTGTCAGTAGCAACGTGTATAAAATTTTTAAAACGTGCAAAATTACGACCGGTTTCTGGTAATCCTAATTTACATTTTTTTTTATATTTACCGTGTTTTCTAGATTCTATCGTAGATAAAATATTGTACGATACACATGCATAAAGCATCATTAGTCACTCGCGGGGCTTAAAACACTCGCTCACTTGCGTTTTAACTCTGCCCCACTCGTGACTAAAGAGTAGCTTTACGCACTTGTATCGCAAAATTACTATTAAGTTATTGTTAAGAGTTATTCTTAAAATTCAATGTACACCACGATATACATTGAAAAAAGTCCGTTATTAAGGGAAAGTGGAAAAAAATGCAAGATTCTATGTTGACGATGACGTCACGCTTGTTGTAAAGTAATGTGTGGCGCAACGCTTTGTACTGCAAACGCATCCTTTTGTCCTTAGGCATTTTTAATGCAAAAACTTGCGTTTTTTAATAGCCCACAATATACTTCGATAACAAATCGGATTTTAAAATATAGCTCTATCCAAAAGATGTAGTTATTATTACGTATAAGCTTACAGTTTAAGATGTTCGTCGAACTTAACGTGAATTAAGTATTTACTGCACTGGCTACCCTTTGTTGTGCCTCTAAATATGCAAACTTTGAAATATTGATGTTAATTAGGTATTTTAAATTGAATTGACCTCCTTGAATAATAATGTCAATAATTTCTTTTTTTATAATAGCGCTTGAAACTTTTACAGGGGTGGGTTCCGTTATCTAGTTACTTGTTTCTGAAAAATTGATCTTCCAATATTTTAAAACCTCATTCAAATCATAAGTCACATCTGATGTCAACCAAATGTCAAAAACAGTTTTCAAATTTCAATGACAAATGCCCAATCCTTAGAATGGTATATTATACTATTTAATAACACAGTAAGTTCTTATTTGTTAATCAATTTCACCTTATTAACGTCTTTATTTACTTTTTAGTTAGTATATTCCAAGAAATCACCCATCTTGTATCGTTCTTACACAACCTCCGAGACAGCAACCTATTTGAGATCTGCAGCTCGACCCCTTCAGTCTTCCTACTGCAATGTACCTCTCTCCAACAGACAACTCGCTTCTACTACCCAACACCAACAAATCTCAAACTCCCATCAGCTATCAGCAAACCTGGATCTCCATCTGTCACAGTCCACTGCTACCTGGAACGCTCCTTCTCTCCCTGATGCTACTCCTTTGGAAGCTCCACTTAACAATACATATCATGGCGTAATCCCATTTTACTCCCGTTAGATGTGAAATGTAATTCAAAATAAAGCTGACTCAGTATGCCTCTTTAGTATTTTACTTTTATGTTACAATTCTTCTGTTCATTAGTTTCGTCGACTATTTAGCAGTAATCTTCTTCAGTTAATTCTTCTTATATCCCCTATTTATCCCAACCATACATAGAAATAAACATCTTCCATATTTTTTTAATGATACCAAATTATTTTATACAAGTTTTCAGTTTGTTATTTTTACTCTCTCTAAACAAATTCCTCAACTACCCCATATCATTATTGATGACTTCTAGTCACTATTCTTATTTGATATTCACCTACTTAATTCTACCCTTATTAGAATTTTGCACTTGTCATTGATTCCTAAACCGTATTTTTAACATTTTATTTATTTTTAATCCACCTGTAACTTTCCAATAGCTATCTTTCAATTACTAATCTGCCTTATCTAGGATTTATTCAAAGAACTATTTAAATATCATCAACTATTACAATGGGTTGATATGGGTTGTATGTAATAGCATCCCAAATGTCTTTAACAAATTTTAATTTAAACCACGAGCATAATGTTGTCGTATCACTTTGGATTTTAAAGGCTCTCATAGTATGAAAAAGTTCACACGATCTGCCTTGCCAATTTTTGGACATCATCAATATTGCATAGTGTCTCTGTGTCTCAACAACATGTCGCGGTTGAAAATATGTTTTATTATTTTCGACAGACGTGTGATGTTACTATATATTAGAGACTCACGCTGAATCAACTCCACCATTAAAATTATAAATTCGTCCCGTTTCATCAAGTTGATACTTGGTTGGTAGAGGCATTCCATGCATTGTTAAACGGAAACAACTCGTATTACCAAAGAATTAACCGCCTAGATGAAATTTATGTTTTGCTATACTAATAGTGAATACTAATGTTAAAAAAGGGAAGTAGATAATATAGCTACTGTAAAAATGAATACTGTACAAGTATAATAGAAGATCCTCTAATCTAAAATCGACAGTAAGTCCATAGCTGAAAGTTACCTTTTACTTTTGTACTACCTCTCTCGTAATAAAATTATTGTAAGAACTAACTAGTTTGTATAACTGAATGACAACCCAATTTCGTTACAGAAGCTGAATGTTTTCAAGACATCGAAGCCGAAGAGTTTTGGTGAAGCCATCGGACGTCCATTTGGCCACACTGTCCAGAAGATCGGGCTTTTGGATACCGAAAAGGGAAAAAAAGAGGGTCCTAATAAGAGCTGACAGACGGGCGACGAAGCAAATTACTGTCCAAATTTATCGCGTTTCGACCTCTAAATTTGCCTTTTAACTACTCGAAATTTCTCAGTCGGGAAGTTCATGGGGCCACAATAAAATTTCCACAACCAACTCCTAAAATCGCGCGGGAATTAAGTTTGCGTTACGCAGCTCCAATTCGAGACGTTCTAATGGAACTTTGTAAATTGAAGCTAATTTAAACATTGTATCGCCGTTGCGTTGGGCAGTTGACTGAATATCTTCATGTCATCGCCGGTCTGAATCTTCCCGTACTCGGCCGTGTGCGTGCAAAACTTCAAAATCTGATAAATGATAACCACGTTATCTTAAGAAGCATTTATCTGTCCCTTGCGTCAGTCGCCGCGGCATATATGCGAATATATGTATCAGTCGTTTTGTGAAACAGTGTCTGAACTAAAATCCAAATGAAGTTTATACTCATCTACGAGCACAGCCTTAAGAGGCCCGAGAATTAAACCTGGTTTAACAGTTGGTTGTGTAAACGTGGCCTTGTGTTACTTTAAAAAACACACTATTTGTTCGGCTTATTAAAATTGTGGTGCTAAATGGATATTGAATGTCATTATTTACAAATTAAAATGCTAAACATCCACAACTCATTTGTGCAAAGCCGTCGTCAACAGGAAACTACTGGGATCAAAAAGTTGTATAATTCGTTTTTCGTTATGTTCTAAAAGCAACGTGACGTGAGCTGAACTAAATCGCCCTTTTTCACGATTAGTTCAAAAGTGCCTTCTAACTCCGGGAAGGACATAGAGACAAGCTTAGATCGCAAAGATCGCCCTCGTATCCGTTTCGAAGACTTCAGATTCTTTGGTAGAAATATAAATTCTAGTACCCGATGAATTCTGTCCAGCAAACGCCGCCCTCGCCATAATCCCGTTATTATGGAGTTCCAATTGTGCCAAACCGACCAAAATATACAAACTTTTGCTAGCGACCGTTCCCTAAATTCTCAAGATTTGTGGAATATTCCTAGCGACGGTAGCATGGACAATAACGACGAGTATTTCGGTTGGACGAACGAACTTAAAATCGACGAAGAGAAATTCTCCCGTAGTAGTACCGACAATGTAGACCCCAAAAACCCGCGCAAACGTAAGCTTTCTAGTAACTCGAACGAATCGCTTAAAATAAAAACCGTCAATGGATTTAAGACCCTCAGAGACCCCCTCACCGCTCTGGAGAACTCCGAAAAGCCAGGAAACCCCAAGAGGAACGCTGTCCAGAACGGTAGGTGCATTTCTTCTTTAATTGAGCTTGAGGTGTGTGCTTTTTGTTACTATCTCATTTAGGCAAACTACGTAAGCACAGCTAAAATTACCATCACACGAACACTGACTGATTGTGACCCGTGTGAAAAGGTATTCTTCCTTAACAATTCAACGGGTTAGGCTAGAGCTACCTGACCAGGGTATGCCCGAAGATGACTCACAAAACCAGTACTTGTGACCAAAAAATAGAAGTAACACTACCACATAATCCTTTCTAGCAATAGTGTGTTTATAACATAAATGACATTTGCAGTTTGTTGTTCATATGTTTTCATTGGTAATTCCAGAAATGTTGAATCACTTGCAAAACAAGTGATCGGTTCTAAAAACATGCCCCAAAGACAACTGTACTGCTACCTCCTTTTTAAGAGGCTTGTAGTTCTTGACGGAATTTGTATGATATAACGTATGAATTTCGTCTCACTTTCCAAAAAGATTTAAAGCAAATTAAAATCTACAACTTGATGCGTTTATGACGTATTTGAGCTGGTAATTAATACACTTGAGGACCAAATAGGGGTCACCTGATTGCTGTTTTCAATGGTCGATTAGCGCTAATCTTATCGTGTAGACTTTTCTGTTAGTTCAGAGCATTGCTGGTCCTCACTCGACAAGCTCAATATGTGAAAGTGTAATTCACATAATTTACACTGAGTAGCAACAAGCCAGCCGACATGGTAAATTTTTTGCACTATCGCCATTAATCTCTTGTTCGCGATTTTTTAAGATGCCACACATCAGCAACGTTACGTTGGACGGACGTATTGTGACCCGTTTGTAATGACAGTGTTTACAGCGGAAGTGCACAATCACGTAGCGTTATTTTTATGAAAATCATCAGAACCTTCGCCAACAGTTTCAGGAGCTACTACACTAACCAATTTCACTAATTTCAAGCAATTTTCTCTGCGAGGCTTTTTTACTATATTATACGACCTATTAATGGGGAAAAATTATTTCTTTTGTAAAATGAAGGACAATGTTCAGTGTTAGTACTGGTCAGTTCGATACATTTGTCCAGTATAATATTCCCATTTAAATACGAACCGCCATTCAGGCCTGTTCTTCCTAATTGCACTGTCTGAAGTAGCAAATAAAAATTCCGCACTGCCACTTTCGACTACTTTAGTTAATTGAGATATATGGCGGAATAATACGAGAACAATTATATTATTTAAACTGGCATATTTTGTTGTTTGCATGTGTTCTGTCGACGTCAATGATGCTTCCACATAGCTTCAGAATTATCAAGGTCATCCCCAGAAGATTTTTGAAGGACAATTCCTTTGAATCGCCTCGAATTAAAAAGCACTACAAAAGCTATAAAATAATTGAAGTTTTTATTGAAGTAAAGTTAGTGGCAGTCTTTATTCATATTTGTCGCTCGAAGTATTTTAAAGGCGATTGTAAATAATTTTCAATAATTACAGTGAAGATCTTTGAGGTCAGTCATGCTCATCAAGTATAATCATAGGTGTTTACCGACTACAAAATTGTTAAAATGTGGAGTTAATCTGAGATTTTCCGAATGTAATGATTTGACATTCAAGGGCAAACATCCCTGTAATGGGTCGTAATGGTTACACATATTAGAAATTACGTAGCGTTTATTCATTTAATTTCTGTCACTTCTTCAATGGTTATGTAAAAATATATAAATGGAACTGCGTTATGTTGAAAAATTGTCTATAATCTTCCATAACTTTGGAGATATCAACCTGACTGGTGGTGCCGTCAAAGCGCTCTAAGATTGAAAAATTTGGGCACCTTTGTTGGACCATGTTTGTACTAAATAATCTTTTCTCCTTCTGTTCTTATTTTGATTCCTTCACATGTCCCCGCCCCTAATTCTGTGTTAAATGAGCACCATTCAGCTGTTGAAATACGTACACCTTCAAGAGTTTAACTTTTGTGATTCAACAGAATCACTTGGATGGTTATTTACCATCTGAACTACAAATGATTGTTGAAGTTGAATGTCCATCTAGAATACTTCTAAATATGAAATAGGGAAGAAATTATGTCAATGTAATAGGGTAATGGATTGTAGTTAGTACAAAAATGATCGCGCATTGTTTTATAAATTACGCCGTATGCGGTTTGGCGATATCATGCAGCGAATACTATACTATTTTTAAATATAGAAAATGTGTCAGGATTGTTTAAAACTTCAGAATTTGTTGCCGTACATCGAACTGTCTATTGCTGATATGTTTACTGAGGTATTAACTAATGGATTACAAACACATGCACTTTCCCAATCAATTTGCTATCACCCAGTGGAGTAGATATATTCGTTGGGATTTAAGTATTGTTTTTATGGTGCTAGATTTGTCACGAGTAAGAGAAATGTGCATTCTTGATTGCAGCCTAAAGTTACTGTATTACGTTTACTATTTCATTTTTTAACAGGTTATTTCAAAGTGAATACCATCAACAAACTTTTAACGGGTGTCCTAAAAGTCATGGAATCAACTCTTGTCATTGATCTGGAGAGGAGGGTCATTTCTTAATTCACAAACATAAAATTAAACCAATGATCAAATGTATTTTTCAGTAGCTGTCAGTAGTTGTTAATACAACTGTAAGGCATTATATCGTGTGTTTAAAAAAATCATTTAGGACAGGCCTTGGAAAAAGATAAAAAATCTAGTCATGTCTTAACTTAAGTCTGTAGGTGAATGTCAGATTGCATTTTGTTTATGAAGACATCTGTCACTGTGACAGGCAAAAAAGTTTGTACTGCATTAATTTAAATACAAGGTGAAGAAAATCTGCTGCGCCTATGATATGATATCGCGTGTTGTGGCTCGCAAAAGTATGCGCGTCCAGGCCCTGGACACACGTGGATTCTGTATACGAGATACGGAATCCCAGATACAGAAAATACACGCGCTCAAATGGAGCTGTTCACACGGCATTCAGCGACGCATACAGTATCGCGCTGCAGATTTTCCTTATCTCTCCTTTTCGGCCGCCGGCGACAAATTCTGTATCTCGGATACCGATTTACCATTGGAGCATATGAATCCACGTGTACCAGGGCTTGGACACGCCTACTTTTGCCAGCCAGAACATATGATATATCATAGGCGTAGCAGATTTTCTTCAACTTCTATTTAAATAAGCAGGGCGTTCCTTAGTATACAACGATCATAGAGCGTACTTTATTTGACAATAAAAAATTTATTAGCTTAGTAGAGCCCAATCCCTGACTTTAAATACAGCACATCTAGACTAATTCGACAGAAACAAAGAACAGCAATGCTAGGTCCATAACAGCACGGCACTGCAAGTGACTGAAGGCCCGCGTCTGAGATTCAGTCGCCGCGTCTGAACAGATCGAGATTCTGTATCCCGCATACTGAATCTCGGATACGGAATTTCCGTGTGTTCAGGGCCTTAAGTTGTTTTTTTTGTTTTTAGGAAAATAGTTCAAGATCAAGATGTAATATAGTTCTCTCTGACTTATGGTAATTCATTTGTATCAAGTTATGGCAAACATCAATTTTATCATGACATGCTGCGAATGAGTTTTTTTGTTTTTAAATCACGATAGTTATAACTAATGAAATTTTTTAACATAAGCAACACTAAAAAATGAACATAATCTCAGGATCACCCGAAATAGTAATATTTGAAAGCTATCAGTATTCTCAATAGACCAATGTTCATCTAGCGATCTTGTCTAACTACCAACGATATTTGGTTTTTTCAATTTGATTTAATTGCATAATTGTGTCAGAAGTTATAACATTGTTTCAAACCTCTCTCTCTTTACCGTTTTTTGATATCTCTGGGTCTTCCGATGTCCAATATCTTCTTCCACTAGCTATCTGTTTTCCCAAGCATCCTGAGGTATATTCGACATTTGTAGTAATCGTTGAATTTCATCCTCATCATACATTTGAAGTCTGTAAATTGCAGAGTAAAAAACATGGCAACATCCTCAATTGGCATTCCTCCGCATTTTGCTTTCCATCTCTTCATTATCATTTTTTATCCGAAATTCTGTGGTTAGTTCGCTCCTACCTGTTTTGCTTTTTAGTCCTTTTATAGGTTTTGCACGTCTCTAATCAGATTTTTGTTACTGCTGCTTTCCAAAGCTTCCCATATTTTCGCTTGGCGCACATTATCGCAAGCTTTTGCTACATCTAGGAACATTAACTATAGTCTTCTTCGAGTCACTAGATTTTTCTCTGTTAATAGTGTTGCACTAAAGAGATTATCTATGCAGGATCGTCCTGGTCTAAATACGCTTTGTTCTTCTGTTGTAGCTTCTTTTACTGTTCTATAAAATCCTACCAAACACATTCGTTACTGCAATTCCACAGTAATTTTCACATTGATAAAAACCTTTGAACTTAATATAACGTGTGTCCCAAAAGTCTTGGAATCGGCGTTAACCATGCAGCAAGAGGGGAATGTCGCTTCAAGGATTTTACAGCTTATTGTGCGTATCTGTTCTTCGTTGTGTACTTTGTGGGATACCAGCACCGCCTCTGCTTAGCATTTGGGAGGTCCTGGGTTCGATTCCCGCGGCCATCTGCTTCGATTCCTACTTTAGGTGTTTTTTAGCCGACAGAGTATCTTCTCTGTGAAGAATAATTAAATGTAAATTAAATTCAACCCCACTTAAAGCATCAATGGATCAACATCCAATTATCTGTGAGGAATGTCGGAGCAGTACTTCTCTACATTTCCTGACGTTTCTTCCATTCTCCACCCTTCTTTGCAATTCCCGTTCTTGGCTGAAGAGGGGCGCAACTTTGAAGCTCTCCATTGTCTCTCCTTGTTTCCTCTAATTTTCGTCTGAATATAAAAATATTATTCTTAAGATTTTCTCTATATCGTACTTGTTTCAAAAGGGAAAATACTTTCGTATTTCCACAAAAAGAAAGCTCGGCTCGTAATAAACCTAATATTTGTAAAAAAAATGTAAACACTTATACAAACTCCATTTACCAGTTGACACTTTTCTTGGTTTTAAAATTGTTGCTTCAATATTTAGTTATCTATAGTATAATTATTTCTTTTTTTTTTGTTCTGCTTTTAACTAATTTTTGAAGTCCACCCTCGATACGATAATGCTTAGTTACATGTTGGTTAAGTTACGCGTTGTAGAAACTTAAAACAATTGTAAAGGATTACTGGGTGTAATTTTTTGATTTTTTTCCTTTAATTTATTTATTTATTTAATTCGCACTCAGCCAACAGCCGTTAGGCCAATTATAGGCGTCGCTGTGCAGTTATGAGGACTTCCAACCCCACTAACGACTGTCATGATGTTGTTATGACCGCCGGGACCAACTATTTCCGTGACAGCCGTATCCCGAGGCGCCGAGAGATGCGTTGCTTAACTCTGCTGATCGAACGTGGACGCTTGTTCAAGCTACACCACTCGGGACCTTTAATTATCAGCATATGAACTGGCTGGACCCAGTAATCCATTCTAGTCGATGGGCGGCTTTGCTCTTCATTGTTTTTACCAGGGCTGTGGAGTCTGTAAAAAAATCCGACTCCAACTCCTGATATTTTAGTAGTTTGAGTACGACTCCAACTCTCGACTCCGTCTCCGAGTCTTCATCGCTTAGGGATGGGTGATGTTTTAAATGTAATGCTCTACTTGCCAGGAATACACACTAATTTTTAAGTCACATATCCTCACTTGGACACTTGGGTACTTGGAAGCCAAAAGTATTTTACCTTTGCTAATTGAAAAATGTTCGAAAACTGAAGATTTATGTACAAGTTTCCTTAGTCATAGTAAGTTCTAATAGTCTCAGTCTTCAAATAGTCAGTAGTACAGTAGGTCAAATAGGTTTTACAAATATTTTTGTGTTAAGATTGGAGTCGAGTGATCTACATCGACCCTGACTCCGATTCAATAGCCCTGGTTTTTACTTCCCCTATCTTCCATTATCAGCTATCATTTATAGCATACTGAACTGTCTTCTTGAGTCCCTGTTTAGAGTGTGTCCTATTACGTGGTCTTTTTTCTAGTAATATGCCTTTATTGTTTCCTTTCTTCATTCATTTACCTCAATATCTTGAAACCATAGTTCGAATAAGTCATTTTTTTTACTTTCCTGCACCACGCCGACTAAACTGTATCAATATTGACGTTATAGAAAGAACTAAGGGCACTAATGTCACGACAAAAATTAAAACATCAAAATGGTGCTAGGTAGTATATGTCGCGATGAAATCATCGGAGGAATGGCCAAGTCGTCTTATTCATTGGCGTCCACTTACAACAAAGCGCAGTGTAGGAAGACCCCATGAAAGATGACTGGACGACATTAAGACTACAGCTAAAAATCAGTGGCGCCGTATAGTATAGGAAGGGTCAAAGGTTAAGGTAATTTCAATTCGCCCAACTGGGGCGGGCTGCTTCCGTTCCTCTTCAGCCAAGAACGGGAAACTGTAGGATAGGCGAGAGAAAGAAGGGGTGGAGAATGGAAGAAAGGTCAGGAAAGGTGGAGAAATACTGCCCCGGCATTTACCTCAGAGAAGGCACTCTGTTGACTCAGGAAAACCACCTAAAAACCTGAATCAAGGCACACGGTCGCGTGAACCGAACCCACAGCCTCCCGAATGCTAGGTAGACGTGCTAACGCACTAGGCTACGGAGCTCGGTAGTATAGGAAAGAGTAGCTTGGGAAAGCCAGGGGGTGGGGACTATGTTCAATAGGTGGATAACTAGCGGGCTGGATGTCCATAAATCCATAAAATTTGTTGCAAAATACTGGTGTTGCGTGTTGTATGCTACTATTTACTTCTCTTACACTACGCTCATCAGTCGCTACCACACTTATTAGGTAGGTAAGGGAATCATCTGTTCTTCTATTATTTCATTGCCTATTTCTATTATCCCGATTATTTGATTTGTTTTTCCAGTATTTTATTGTCTCAATTTTTTCTCCATAAATTTTGATTCATATACTCAGTTTTCTCATTAATCAATAATTTTTGAATAGATATGCTAATAAAGCAGTAACCATATAAGGCATCCCTCTCTAACTGTTCTATTAATCGTGCTTCCTCATATTCTCCTTTTAATTTTAATATGGTTGTTTGGCATCTGTACAAGTTCTGTGTTACTCTTCTGTATTTACAACTGATCCATATTTTCCGTAGTATTTGTAAGAGCTTGTTCCAATTAAGTTTTTCAAATTCTTTGTCCGTAAAAAAGCGACAAACACATTGCAGGTTAGGTTACTTGTGGGTTAAGTAAATGCTAATCGAAATGGATAACAATAAAAGCTATTTGTATTTGAGAACACAAATAAAATAAACATACAGAATATATCCATATATGTCGCAATGATGTAGTTATACATAGAGTACACAACTATAACTCTCTAAGTTCGAAAATGATCAACTGTAGGTGAACGAACGCCACAGTTTCTGTCGTAAAGAATACTTAACCGAGTTGATGAACTGGGATCTTACTAAGTTCCTTTAGAATTCTCGCAGTAATCAAACTGGATACACAATGACACATTATCCGCCGTGTAAAAAGTTCGAGCCTCGGAATTCGGGTTATTGCCTGCTTCCTCGCTGCCACTTTAGCTGGGATTGCGTTTTGGTGATGGCGCTATCGAGGACGGTTTATTGTGTGATGTCTTTGTTAACTAGAAAGGGTTGAATGCACGCCCGCTGAGCCATCTCGGAATCCCTGTAGTTTAGTTTTCCTGCACTTTCGTCTGGACAGCGTATTTCGAATGATTGGACCTTTTTAAAATTGTAGAAGCGAAGTGATAATTTAGATTTTCACAATACGCTGCATATCGAGTCCCTACTGATAATGTGCACATGTGTAGCACGGAGTTTCACTTTTATTAGTGTCTTTTGTAATATTTTATGATGTTGCACATGTCTTCTCTATCATTCTTTTTATAATTATTGTTGAAGAGATGGCTTCCTTTATCCCTGTTGCTTGTCGTAACCCAAATTCGTCTGTTTTTTTCAGACAAACAATTGATGCATATCGAATAAAGCTTATGGTTATATAACCTTCACAAGGGTTTGCTGATGCCGTGCTTAGGATTGGTATTATTCGACTTGTGAAGTACGTAAGGATCTTTTCCGACGTATACATATCGTAGTGTAGGTAATTATTGTGTAATTATCGAAAAGGCTTTTAAGTACCTGCAAATGTTTTCTAATCCTATGGTCTTTTTGGTGAGATCTTGGAGCGCCCTATTGAATCCTGATCGTAGTATTGGATAAATGGTGCCGTTTTTTTTCGGTAGAGCTAGATATTTCGACTTGTATTGCATGCTTACCTTCTATATAATTATCAATTTCGCTGTGGTATCCATTTTATCTTTAATTCCTGATTTTCTCTCACTCTTAATTTTTGTATACGAATCTGTTCTTCCTTCTCCTATGTCATGTTAATGCAAGACTCTTATTTGATTATTATAATAGCAAAAGATACACGAATATCGAAATGCAGATTTTGTGATCTCCTCAAATCGCCTAAAGGTAATGTGAATGTGAAAATAAATATGACGATTTCATTATAAAGATATTAAAAGACAGCTGTTTGCATGCGCAACATTTTATTAGTTACAATCAATGCAAGTCTAACAATAATTTTCAGAACCTTAAAATTGAAGACTGTACGTATAAGTAAGTTTCAGTGTAGATAAAAATTAATTAGTGATTACTGATTAGTTACGCACTTTGAGCTTAGGAAATACGTGGAGCGATTACTCACACAATAAATAATTCAGCTTAGAAATGTGCAGCAATCGAATAGAACTTTTCCAGTTTCATTTTGATAGGCAAATCATATATTGATAATCTGGTAAGAAACACCACTCTTGAAAATAATCTCGGTTTGTTTAAAAGTAGACATCTGATTAATGTTACAAAGGAGTATTGCATCACACGCGACATTTCTTTATTATATCCACTCTAGTGATAGCTATGTTACTGAGTGCACATATTGAGAATTCTTAACTTAAAAGAAGAAGAGTTTACAAATCTTCCGAATTTAAGAATAATGGTTTTCTTAAAATTAGGAATTTGTGTACGAAGACATCCGTATTGTAAGTTTATTGAGATGTCGAATATTAGGGCGCGTGGTTTTACTATTTTCAACGTTTGTATTCATGTTCTGTTTTGTTGCTATTAAAATTGCGGGGTTGCTTTTCATTCATTAATCTATAAATATCTCGTCCAACAGTTTCTACTACTATGCAGGACTCACATTAGTCTTATAAATAACATGTGAGCAAACGAAAATGAAATCAAGCTTGGCTTTGAATTATTTGTTTTATGAATAATATGTTGGTGGCACTGTAAGTCTATGTCAAATTCGAGGTTAGCAGGTTAGATTTTGCGTCAGTATGTGTCAAAACTGACGGGAAACCTAACCTGATAACCTCGAATTTGACACAGACTTAGTGCCACCAACATATTCATAAAACAAATATTTCAAAGCCAAGCTTGATTTCATTTTCATTTGCTCACATGTTATTTTAATTAAGAAAGCCAAGTTAAATTTATTAAGAATAACTAGTAGGCTGTGAAATAAAAACCACATCGGGGTTTATACAAAGTGTTCAACATAGGGATCTCTTGCAAACGGTAAGCATTAAAGATGTGATTTAATTAGACAAATTGTTCCAACTTTTCAAGCGCTACTAGGATCCACATTCAAATCTTAAAATGTTTATTTTATTTTACATTTGTTTGTATTATTCAATTATAAACAAGGATAGCGTGAAGAGGTTTTAACATTATTAAGACGCTCTTTTACGCAGATGAACTCAAATATTTTATAGATCTTTAAGTTTTAAGATACTTACATTATCTTCGTTTTTTAGATGTCAAAGGTGACCGTCATTAGATGGCGCTATTTTTCCTCTTGTCAATATCAGGTTTGAACAAAAAGTATGTATCAACCTGAAACCATGTTTATATTACGACTTATCCACCGGTTTTAAATGTCAAAAAACTTCTACATCAGCTTTTCTAAACAAGCCCTTCCTTAACTTCAATTTACCGCTGATATAAAGAATTTACAAGCTAAACAGTTCTGTTCAAATCCAGAAAGGAGATGTCGTCAACGAAATATTCCTGCAGGCGGGAAAATAATCGAAGAGGGCAATAAAGATACGCGGTAATTAGGACATCGACTTAAGATTGTATCTTCAGCAGTTAACACAATTATACGAATCATCCGTTATTAACTGTCAAAATAAAGAGCGTATAGCAATTTGACCTATAATTTTAATTTTATTGAATAATATTAGTTGAAATCACAGTTTTAGTACGTTGTAGCTAACGTAGTTTAAATTAAGTATCCCAAACATTCGTGGCGTTTCTGTTCTCATAATTTTAGCCAGGCTTGAAATTGTTAAATTTGACAATCTCAACGTCTTTATTTTGAATGAATTATTTATATTGCGATGTTCCTGTTGTATAATTATGTAGAGATCATGTAGAGATATCGAAAAATATAATGTCACGTGGCCATGTTATGGGGAAATCCTATTCAACTAAATTTGATAGTAGCAGTGGCGTGCCACATATTAAAGAATTAGCATATTATAGGAAGCTGCTTACCCGAGACAATTCAAAATCAAATAACTTAGTTGTAAATAGAACTGTTGATGCAAAGGAAATAAAGTGTCGTAAGTTAGAAAATAAACACAACGTGAGAACGCACAACTACACCACCAACATCAATGATCAGTAATGTAACGTAGTTTAATCACTTATGATGTCTCTGCATAAATCATTGTTTTGATTAAACCAGTGGGAAAAACATTTTTCTAACTTGTTAGGAAAAGTTCATTTTCCTACGACCATATAAGGAAGCCGCTCTTAACGCACAAAAAAGCAGGCGTGAAAATTGACAATATCATCTGTGCGATTTACTTTCACAAAACAAGTGAACAACCCGTGCGTTAGCAACACGTATAGGAATATAACGCACAGTTTGCGCAATAATTTGGAGCCGCGGCTGGTTCAAAACAAAAAATAACGGTCGTTTTATCTTAACTGTCATTGTTACTTTTTGCGTCAAGTAGCAACGTACAAACGTAACTGAAAATGAATGTAGAGAAAAACGGCAGTAGCAGCGAAGATTTGTCTGCACAATGCACTCCACCGAGTGTAGTCGAGGCTGCCAGAAACACTGCTTTGAGTTTGTTACCTAGAAAATCTCAAAAAAGGTATGAATTTTCATACAGACAGTTTATGGCCACAATTCTCGTCGATGCAGGAGGCGACATTACAACACTTAAGCGGCATGGTGGGTGGAAGTTCACCTTCGTTGCTGAAACCTACATCGACGAATCATTAACCAATGAAATGAATATTGCCAATACACTTTCAAATGCTATGAACGATGATCCGTCTACAAGTGCATTAAAAGAATCCCGTCAACCTGTACAACCATCTCATTCGAGTCATAATTTGCAAATCTCTTATTCTGACTATGATCCACAACCATATCGTTCATACAATGATCCACAAACACCACAGTCACACACTGATTCACTCCTATCGCATTCTGACCATTACACACAAAACAAAACCAGCGTTAGTAACATACAACAGAAAAACCTTTCACAAACACTAACTACCGAAATGTTGGCTTCTCCATTGCATTTTACGAATTGCAACAATAACACAATCAATATAAACTTTTACAGTAACACCAAAATATAGTAATTATTATAAACATAAAATGTTCATTATTTTTACTTTCAGTATACTTATTATGAAATTATAAATTGTTCCAAACTAGACATGTACACTTGCTTTCAAAACTTTCGCGTACACCTATTTTTCGCTGTATTGAATCAGGGTTGTAATTAATCAACTCTGACATTTAAACTTTTGAAAAGTCAAAATGCCTCGACTGACAGAGCAAGACAAAGTTTTGATGCTTTCCAAATTAGAAGGGGGGTGGTCCATAAGAACGGTTGTTACTCATTATGGGCTAGATAAAAGCAGGAATTTGTGTCCTGAGAGACCGATCACAATTTTTTTAAATGCTGTCAATGTCATCTTTAACCTAATCTCAAAATTATCCGCTCACACAGCAAAAATTTTGCAAAATCATTGTTACTTGATTTTGAATGTGTATGCGAAAGTTTTGAAAGCAAGTTTACCTGGTTTTTTTTTGGTCGTAGGAAAACTAGTGTACAAAACTCGCAGAAAAGTGACTTTCCTACACTCGCGTGATTGCTACACTCGGCTTTCTCGTGCGCAACTCCGCCGCTCGTGTGAAATATGGCACTTTCCATGCTTGTTATGTAATATACTATTTTTCAAAATCAATTTACATCAATTTTGGTTACGATGGTGCATACTTTTCCACCTTTCTTAAAACAGAAAATGAATATTTCCTGTTTTAACAAAAATAGTTAGAAAATGACATAATTTTGTACACTTTTTCTAAAATAGTTAGGAGATGAATATTTCCTAATTGTGTTCAAAAACAATAAAAACTAGTGATACTAACCGTTTATTCATGTACATGTACTCTTTATTGTATTTGCCACGTGTGGAAACTCGGTTATTCCACCACTCGACGATTAATCTCCTACTGGAATAATCTTTACTTGCACACTTACAGTGTTAATAAACAATGCTTGCCGCCAGAAGACCCGTAAAAATTTGCTCCTATATTTTGCTTATTATTGAAAAAATCCAGAAATTATTGGCTGTGATTATTTTACATTGCTATTATCAATAGATACATGCCTGGGAAGTAATATTTTATGATAAATGTGAAACAAATTTTTTGTGAATCCCATTTTGGCGTACCCTGAAATTTTGTGCCAGAAGCCAGGGTTTTTCAGGCTTCAGTCATAATACGCCACTACACACTTGGTAAACAAATAACTATTGTGAGAATTTAAAATTTGATAAAGAGAAAACATTAACCTTATTTTACAGCAAATATGAGTTTCTGTATTTATTATAAGAATCCGAAATAGCTTATGACACACTAGATGCAAATCCACATTAGCTTCCAATATTCATGCTATTTTTTAGGTATTTCGCTACACTACAAAATGAAAAAGATTAAAACATGAACGTTTCGGAATACAAATCTACTTCCGTCATCAACAATAACTAATTAAATTAAAAATCAACAAGGAGAACTTAGCTTATTTGCGACTAACCTCCTCTCGACGCTGTTTATTGGGAGGTTAGTCGCTTGCTGCTAGATCTCCAATAAAATAAGCTAAGTTCTCTTTGTTGATTTTTAATTTAATTATTTAATGTTTTAATATCTTTCACTTTGTAGTGTGGCGAAATATAAAAAAGCATGATTATTAAAGTACCACAAAGAAGTCTCAGATATTACTTTTAAATATACGTGGCATGAAAGGATATTGATTTTTTTCTTAAACACCGCCAATTTTTAACAATTTTGGAAAATTGAAACTTCTATAGTTATAAACACTTTAAATTATCGAAATTATTTCGTACTCTTAATAAATAAAAAGATTTGTAAAGGGATTTACTCAAAACTTCCCTCGCAAGTGGACGTTGTGACACTAACTAATTTTAGAAATCGAAGGAAACTAGGGGTAAAAATATCTGTAAGTTTCTTATAATACTGAAACAGTAGAAGGAAACACTTGATAATGCAAATTACATAAATTTTCGAATTAAAAAATATTGCCGGTAATGGGATTCGAACTTCAGTGCCTGCAGACGAGCCCGGTATTTCATTGTTCGGCGTTAGACCACGGATCAAGCGGACGTTCGCCGCCTGAGCCACTACGAGTTTTCGAATTCCTGTGATGCAGCTGTATTTAACCTTTTCGCGCTGGGGATGGATTTAACTTTGGTGCCGCACAGTATCAACTAAATCACGTAACTGAAAATAAATCATATTTTTTACAACAATAAATCAATGCAGATTATTCTTTCAGTAAAAATGTCTTCTTTTTTACGCATTTCATGTGCTGGAAGTATATCTTTATGTGCAATAGTTTACAAGATACCTCGATGCTGAAATGTATACCGCACATTCCCCGTGCGCTTTGTTTAAACAATTTCTGTAGCATTTGTTAAAAATAATTTTGAGATTAATTTAACATCATCGGAATCTCGAAATAATAATATTTTCACTAGATTAAGCATCATTTAGAAATATTCAAAACTAAGCTTGTAAATGCGATGTACGCATAAAATTCGGCAATTTTCAAGAAAAAAAAATCGGAAAATCTTTTTCTGGTTTTTTTACAACCGCAAAAAGAATGGAACCCTCCACGTTTAGCTCCGCAAGGTAATTTCAGATTATGTACATTTAAAAAACACTATATCTTCGAGGGCACAGCCTGGTGCAAATATGCGTTTCCCGTGTATTTGAACATTTATTATGCAGCTCCCGGCCTAAAAGGTCAACATAACGCACTTATTCTTTGCTCCTTTTTGTCTCCTAAAACATTTATCCTGTATCTGTTGGGTCCAATTTTTGTCAACGTAAAGCCTGAGCTATGTGCAAATTATTACTTTTATCTATTACTCAGTTAAAGCAAAAACAAAATTTTAATCAAATAAATTTACCAGGTGATTCTAAACAATCTCCTCACATATGCTTATTGAAAATCTAGAAATTCTATAGCCGAAATCGACTGCATACGTTTAAAAAAAGATTTTCAACTCGCTTATTTCACAATTTCAGAGGGGCGTTGGTTCGTCCAGGATTTTAAATTGCATAGAAGCATAGAAAAATTACTTTCAAACCGAACGACTTTTTGTTCAAGCCAATATTCTCTATTTGAAAAATGGCCACCAAAAATATACGGTGGGGATGAAAGTACTTCAACCTATCGCTATAAAATTATTTTAAAGACAAATCTGATACTTCAAATCACAACTTTTTCATTCTTACCGATGCCGATGTGATCCCCAAATTCAAACATATTTTGAACCCACGAAAATATATTTAAATGAAAATATTAAATATCCAGCAAAATATTTCCTTTAAAAGAAAGGGATTGTTAAACGCTGGATAATTGGCAAACTTTGAGAAAATCAACAATATACCAATTTTATTTAAATACTTGTAGTAGTAAATCTATTTTTCCAATTTTGATGCACCTCTGAACTCGGATTCGATTTATCATGGACATTCCATTGTTATTTTTACATTCTGTACAAAATACATAAACATAGAACTTGGATAAGTTCTGGACGCTGTGTAAATGACAAATATTGAAAAAATATTGATAAATAAAACATTTTATAAAACAAAACGAGGATGTTTGTATTCCTTTAATCTAAAATAATCATTTTCAGTATTACACATGATTATGTACTTCTACAGAACGTTATCCCGTTGTTTTTTAAAATAATCTAAATGATAAATCACTTAGAAAGGAACTTTAGTGTAGGTGCTTTCTGCAACGTAAAATTGTTTCTTTGAAGAGATAACATTTACGACACAAATAACAGCTTTTGGGCATGTTGCAGTGACTTCGCTATTACATGCATTATGCAGTGGACTACAAATTTCAGAAAAGTTTAACCTGTTTTTGCAATAGGAATTTTACTTAGGTGGAACTCGTGTCAAGCACACGTTGTCTGTTATTTGTTTATGCGACTGATACAAACGTTTTGTAAATCATAATTGAGGTGCAAATCTTACAAATGCAAGAATTGAATTTTTGTGGAATTATAGAAGTGAAATATATTACATTTTCTATTTTTTTTCATTTTTGCATCAAATTTCTGACCAATCACGTACGACGCGTCGATGCATACACAGCAATAGTTGATCATCCAATAAAAGCTTTCTGATCCATTAATTACCTTTAAACGTTTGCTTTGCTTCGAATTTAATTCAATTTAAGGTCTGTATTAGCTGATTGGCTATAAGCTACAGCGTTTACAATATTGATAAAATAGATATAATATCTCTGATGCAAGGCTTAAAACAATCCGCTCCTTTGTAACTCACTATCTGCTTCAATTTATTTATATACATTTAGCATATAGGGTATTTAGCTCTACATTTTAAAAGTATTTTAAACCGCCTTGGTCGACTCGTGTGGGATGGGCGATACAAACTCAAAATTGTTTAATAGAAAACCTTATTCTTTCCACTTTTGAAATTTTTATAAATAGTTAAGAAATTAAGAAGTATCGATGCCCTCAAATCAACCTGAGAAACAAAATCATGCGAAAAGTCAAGAAAAGAGACAAATCACCTGTCGATAGTTCAATAGTAAACATGGCTACAGTTTGCTTAAACTTTGTTTTCCATGTCCCATTAAAAAAATTATTTGCGAAAGGAAAGGTAATTTTGGAAAAAAAATGTTCAAAACTACTAACTTTTGGGATAGGACATGCTTAATAAAAATTAAGGCAAACGTTTTTCCAAATACAGAATATTCCATTTGAAAAGAATGAGTTATGGTTGTTACAATTCTCAAAAACCGACAAATCGTAAGACTTTGTATCACCCCTCCCACACGAGTTGACCATGGCGGTTCAGATTCTTTGAAAAATGTCCCATGTAATTTCATTACGGTATTTTTTGTACACCTTTAGTAGTAAAGACATAATAGGGCTTTTCCAGAAGGTATATCTTTCTAAGTTTCTAATACAGACTTAATGCAGCAAGCAATGAATGTACATGCACATTCCCAAAAGTTGAATAATAAGGCAAGTTAAAGATCTCTAGTATTCTGTTTTTTTTATGAAAAACGCTTATTAATTTGAGATCCGAAAACTATTTACACGTCTTTTCCAAGTTGACCATCGTTTTATCTTATATAGTTTCGAAGAGCTACTAAAGGAACAGTGAAATACACCATATATCATTAAATCATTATTATTATTATTATTAGCCTAAATAAAACGTTGAGTTCTTCAATTTCAATAACGGCACGGTCCAATCCCGGAAGTTGTTAGTTACTTAATGATAGTGGCTTTTCTCTTTTCAGACATTTTTTAATTTCCATTTAGTTAACCTACGTAACTCGCAGAATAATATTTTTTGTGTGTGGCCCGAAGCAAGAACTAAAGTTTCCCTTTTTTGAGTCAGCTGTTTTGTTTTCTCTGAAAGTTTTAAAGCGTTTTCATATTTTCTTTTGTTCATTTTTTTAATCTGTTTTTACGATATTGCTGTACGTGTAATGTTATGAACTATTCCATCGTCATACTTCTTTAATTTAATGTTTATTTGTATGCATTTTTCTGTGTCAGTTGATAGAATTAATTGCTTATAATTAGAAACCGGATTTATAGGTAGTACCTAGTAAATATTAATATAGGCAGTCAAAAAAGCAAGAACAATAGGTATGCTACAGGCATTGTAAGTACTAAAATAAACATTCTAAGCACTAGAATAGGCTTTATAGTTACTAGAATAGGCTTTATAGGCACTAAAATGCTAGAATTTGTTTTAAGCTGTCTTCGGATAATTTATTTTCCGTTGATGGTTTATTTATGGGTTTCATTAATCTATAGAAAATCGTCTTTTAATTACCCTTATTAATGAACGAATTTAAAAAATTTGTTTCTGTTGGTGGCACTTTAAGTCTATGTCAAATTCGAGGTTAGCAGTTTTGACACCAACTGACGCAAAACCTAACCTGCTAATCTCGAATTTGACATAGAATTACAGTGCCACCAACATAAACAGTGCCAACCTAAGAAAAAAATCACAACCATTTATGGTCACCCGGTACCATTAATGTCAAAACTTTAAGTGTCAAATTCTTTTCATGAAAAAATTATATTTTCTTCAAATTAATAATATACGATCAACGGAAAAATATTGTAACTAACTCGTGTGTGAATCTGCGATTAATAATCTCTACAATCAATGCGCAGGCGCCAGCGAGCGCGTTAAAATGTCTCGATTATTAATCGCTCTCATTAACATACATGTTTGTTTAATAACTATTCTCTTATTAAATATAACTTATTTAAAGACAGAAGAAGGACGATTACACCAATTTACAGGAAGAAATCTATAAATTTGAGTATCGGTAGCTGGAATATTATTATTCATTAGGCAATGGGTAATTCACTTTGCCGCACAGTACTTAATACCTCAAGATCGGGATTTTCAGGTGACTGAATGTAATTTTTCATTTGCAAGTTAAGCCATTTTTCCAAAAGACATGATAACGAGCTTTCTATTGAATCCAAAATCTGAAATCCTCGTTCTAATAGTAGCGATTTTGTTTCGAAATTTCTTAGCAGCCTGTGTAAGAATTGGAAAAGTTGAAGCTATATGTTTCAGATTAGCAGTTATCATTGAATTTTGGGAAAAAATAGATCTAGCAATTGCTAGTACCGACGTTCCATCAAAACTCAACGAATTATTTTTAAAACGTACCCCTTACTTGGAGCACATCGATTTGAACCTTTCTTTTAAAAAAGTTGTATGGAACTTCGTATTGTTAAATTATTGTATTCATTTAATTAAAACGTGAAAATAGAATAAATCCTTAAATGTAGCATATTACTTTTATTACTTTTTTAATATGCATATTGTATACAAAAAAATTGTATCAAATGTGTTATTGTTAAATGGTACTTTCTAATTTCGTGAGTGAAAAGTTATATTCCTCAAATTTAAAAACTAGTTTCATTCGCATGAAGTTTGTATTCGTTAGTTTGAAATTGTAGAAATGTAAAATAAAGTTGTAAAAGGTATAGTCAAAATAGGTTCGGGTTGAAGAACCTTTTCTAACGACGTCAGTGTTAACTGATACATAATCATAGTTTAGACGTATGACGAATCCCATAAAAACTAGTGGATGTCAAAGTCAATCGTATGTATTGCTATACGAAATACATTAATAAAAGTGAAATTCGGGGTGCAGCGGCGATACGAGTAAACCAGTGGGTGTCTAAGCTAGTTGTGCGTGTGCTTTAAGAAAACGTTTTAACGTCAAATATTTGATCGTTTTACGGCGCGATAAGCTAACTTTCTAAAAAAACATCAAGAACTCATTTATCAGACTGCAGTTTTCCAAACAGCTTGATTTCCATCTCATCACAGCGCGGGGGTCTCGGGCAACCAAGACACTACATATAAGGTTCTAAGTTTACCCGCTGCATAATGCGACAGGGCCAATTTCAAGTGCAATAAACGTCCGGTTATCCGTTTCGGCCAACAATGGACCATATACCCGAGTCGAAAAAGGTGAAACCCCGTCCAGGCGAAAGTGAGATTAACCCGTGCCCGGCTGATAATACCGTATTGTACTTAAAGAAGAGGGAATTCTTTCTCCTTGCATAAACGACATATATATAGGGTGCGTGTATCACACCAGATACATCGGTCCATAAGAACGGATGAATTGTTACAAACTTGCTGTACGTTATCGTTGACATTCGAGTAATTGAAACACATTTTGTTTTTAAACTGTATTAACGTGTCATAGAGTCCCAGTGCCCCAGGGAGACATTTCCGGGCATGGGTTGCTATACTCAAATGTCTTCTACCGTCGCACTGAATACCCCCTAGCAGTTTGATCCCATCGTTCTGAAACACCCTGTATAAGAGTATACAGTCTGGCGTACCAAGAGATTGCGTCTCCCATCTCGGCTTGAGTTACTTTGACCAAGACGAGGGCAGTTCCCAAAGCCTCTTATAAATAAACAATCGCGTCTCAAAAGTCAGCCTGCCTCAACTACAAATACTTCTAAATTTTTAGGAAGGTATAATGCTAGTTTGTTATTACATTGTTTCAATATTTAGTTAAATTTAAGAAGAATCGAGGTGCCTAAAAAATGTTGTATGTAACTCATCCAGAAACCCAGAAACGCCCTTTACAGGATTTGTAGGCTGTCAGGCCTCGCCGTCGACATCGGCGTGAAATTTTCCTACGCGTCCTGTAAAGATATTCTTTCCGGACTTGCTACGTCAACTGCGATTTTAGGCACGCGGCGTGAAAATCATGCAATACTGTGCAATTTTTAGGCCGGAAAGTACTTCTTGATAGGGCTATTTCGGATTTTTTTTCTTTACAGGACTATTTTGGAAAATTTACTTTTTGTTTGGTTTGCATTATTTGTTGACTGGTTAGTAAGGAAATCAACTACAAATATTTCAGAGTTTTGGGAAGGTATAATGCTAATTTGTTGTAATGTTTCAATATTTAGGTAAACTTAAGAAGAAACACAGGTGCCTAAAAAATCGTGTATGTAACTCATCCGGAAACCCTTACAAAATCTGTGCAATGTTTCCGGACTTGTTACGTAAACATTTGTACAACAGATCCTGAAAGAAACACTTTTGCGAGTTCTAGGAAGCGTATACGTGAATGGGTTTCTTATCGTAATATAATCAGTATAATCTTCTTTGATATATTCTTCAAAATTCTCGACAAGCATTTGGCAGTGGTGTTTTATATCACTGAGAAGATTTTTATTATTTCAATGTACCACCAATTTGAGAACCTCTGACGTAGTCGATTTAAAGGTGAATAAAATGTTGACAAACGCTGATATGTAACTGAAATTTTGATTTCATTATCTATTGGCTACGCCTTTCAGCAGTTTTCAGAACTGTAAGTAGCATGTTAGCGGCGCATTCACATTACAAGTTAATTAACGTCTTCGCTTTTCTTAGAAGCTGTTAATAAATCTTAATGGACTTAATTTTGCACAATTGAGTAGAACATGTATAACGCTCCTTAATCATAATCAGAATGAAAATGTATATTTTAAATTCTAAGTAAAAATGTGCGAGCGTCCAGCAGAAAAGAAATGCACTAACAGTTTTACTATGACGATTTTTCATATGGAATTAAGAAACTGAATTCTACAAATAAATGCTGTCACATTAAGTAATTAGTTGTGATTATCTCAGTGAGTCTTATCTACACTCACTTGACCTTTTCTGTGATGCAGAAAGCTTATTTTCGGAATCGTTTGCAGGAAAACTTGGTTTTTGCCATTTTCCCCTTTAGTAACACGAATGTAAAAGCAAATTTTGCTGTGTTGTTCTATTTCAAAATGAATTTTTCTATTTGGTAGGAATGAGTCGTGCTTACCAGTAAGTTCACAGACATTAAAAAATCCAAAATAAATTGATCTACCCAATAAAAAATAGGCAGCACTGGAATGAATAGAATTTTCAAAATGGTGGACGACCCGGGCGGTTGCGGAGTTTTACTTAGTTTTGGATGTGGTCAAGTAAGATCATTTATGCGTGCGACCTCAATAATCGCCTTTGGAATCATTTAAACCCAAATTTGTCACGCAGCGTTCAATTATAGATGGGGCGTTATTAATTCAGCGCCAGGCTGTGCCTAATGACTTACAACTTAAAAACGTCGTTTAGTTATCTACCTCGCGTAATTATTCACTAAACTGCCGAAATGTTGACCGAAACTGGTTTAGATTTTAGACAATAATTGAAGTCCGTTCCTTGACGCACTTGAGACAAAAGTTATCACTGGCTTATCACATGTCTTGCTTTTATCGAATATTGAATAAAGTAAGGACGGCGTTCGATTTAGCTAGTGTTTACTCGTGTTTAATATGCATGCCATCATGCTGCAGCAGACGGTTTTCAAAATTTCGGCCGAAAATCGGCACTTCGTGTGATTGCTGGCCGAAATGCCACCGAGTAGCGGGATTTGCTTTTGAACCGTCCTCGTAGTTTTCAAAATGGACTGCTTGATTAAATGTATGTTTGTTCTTACTTTAGTTTTAATTTAATTATTTAACATATCTTATCAGAGGCAAACAGCTCGTATATTATTGGGTTTATACGCTACTAACAAACGCAAAATAATTGCTCTAATTAAAGAAAAATCGAGTAGAATGTTCTACGTACGTGCGAACGCTAGACATACAAAATAAGCGGTTTGTCGTGTTTGGTACTAAATGCCCATACAAAGGGACTTGGTGATACATTTTGTCGATGAGTAGTGCAGTAGATGTGCAGTGTTATACCTAAGCGACTGTAATTGTATGTTAAATATTTGCTCAATAAATTTCGAACTCCAACAGGAGCTGATTTACAAAGCCGTAATATCTATTTGTAACGTGCTAATAATTGGAAAAATCGTTTAAGTCTTGCTGACGTCAGTAATTTGTGACGCGATCTTTCAATTAACTCTTGTTAAACCAACTGAGACTACAGCAACTTGGCGGCTATCGAATTTTCATTGAGAAGACTACAGTGCCGAGGATTTGTTTTGCACAGCTACTGAAAGGACTGCCTCATGCTCAGAAATGATGAAATTTAGTAAGCAAACATACTGTTATATCTGCCGTATAAAATAATATCTTCGAAACTATAAAGCAGCATACAATTACTGACTTTTGATGGTATCGGTCCGATAAACATGTGCCAACTTCGTAAACAAGATATTTGTGAGGATTTACAAAAGGTCAAGCAATAGACGAAGCACGAGAGCATAAAGAAGTCTGTATTTTCCCACATTATTCTCAATGATATATCGAGACTAATGACTGATCTTGATTGCGTTATATAAATTATGTCTAGCCTTCTAAAAAACACTTTCGAAATCGCGAATCTTTGACCAGAACGTCCATAATGTGTCTGATACGTTTTGTTGATATTTTAGTTCATTTTAAATATCTTCTTCTCTTCGATCCTGTCGATCCTTGAGGACCATATGGCATCCACGGGGATGTTTCATTGACAGTGTTCAATAAGTAATAAGGTTGTCGGCCTTATACTCATTTTAAATATAGCCATGCATTAAGTTCATTAATTTATGAATCGGGGAGTGAAATGAATGTAATAAGTAACAACGTTAGAAGTAGTAATAAAACATATGTAGAATGTGAAATATCCCTTGCTAGGGATGGGACTCGTGAGTCTAGGCAAAATTCCTGTAGGACTTTGACTATTTGACCATAGTGGTCGGTCTAAGGTACCTGGTACTCCACGTATTTAGATCTTTTCCATAACAAACAACAGTATCTTAAAATAAACATAAACTTTCTGTGTCAGCCCCTTTCCGTGCACCATTGGACAAAAGCCTACCCCTTGTCGTTTCAATTCAGCTCTGTCCTATGCGGTTTGATACCATCTATTGTTTGCTTCTTCCTTAATGCTATACACCTCTTTAAAGTTATTCTGTCTCGCCACATGTCCTGCCCATCTCCATTCCATAGTACTTATCCTTGTTATTACATCATCCACTTTATTTCTGTTTCTAATGTCTTCGTTGTGGATATGGTCCTTTAAAGTGATTCCTAACATAAGACGCTCTATTGCGCTTTGGGCAGTTCTCAATTTGTTGGCGGATTTGGCTGTAAGTGTCGTACTTTCCATACCACAAGTTAGTACTGGAAGGATACACGTATGAAAGCTTTTTTTTTGTTATCCTTGCCTGTTTTAAACGTATGTCCTCGGTAAATAAATTCATGGACTTTACATTTTGTCCATTGATTTCTATTATTGTGTTTTCTGTGGTGATTACTTTTAGTTTTCCCTAGGTTCGTTTCTAATTCTATTTTCTCTGAGCTGTTCCATGGTGTAAAGAATACAAGGTGAAACGTTCCTGGAGATGCGCAGTCGTTCAATGGGCCTAGTCAGGAAATCCATCACGGCCGCGATTATGGTGTAACCATGGCCGCGATTATGGTGTAACCATGGCCGCGATCATATATTGTTGCTGGCACTGTCAGTCGTTTTCAAATTCGAGGTTAGCAGGTTATGTTTTTTGTCAGTCTGACACCAACTGACGCAAAACCTAACCTCGAATTTGACATAGACAGCATCTTCAACACTACACTTCAGTACTACCATAGTGCCCTTTGTATGCCCATTTCTTATTGGTTGAATTTAAGGTCCGCCCACAATGGATCCATTTTGTGGAACGTTACACCTTGTATTCTATGCACCATGAGCTGTTCTATATTATTAAATATTAGAACTATATCATACGCGAAGCGGAGATGGCTTGGAAATTTTTCATCCTTGTTCATGCCTTTTCGATGCCATTCCAAGTTTTTAAATACACCTTCCATGGTGAGAGTAAACAATTTTGGGGATATCACATCGCCCTGTCTCAATCCTCTTCGTAGAGGAATTTGTTGTTAGATCTTAATCAAATTTTATCTGTAACGTGGCACGGTCGTATATGTTCTTTATGATGTTTCTATATCTAGATTCAGTTCTAGCATGGTCCATGGCTTTAAAGACAGCCCATAGTTCTAGTGAGTGAAACGCTTTATTGAATCTACAGAGGGTAGGTGTAGCGACACATTGTACTCGTGGCATTTCTCTGTTAGTGTTCGTAGAGTTTATAGACGTTCCGTTGTACTGTAGCCTTTACGGAAGCCTGCTTGTTCTACCAGTTCATAGTTGTCGAATTTACTGGTCAACCATTCGTGATGATTTTAATTAATAACTTGTATGGGCGTAGCAGCTGACTTACCAGTCGATAGTTACCTGTCTTAGATTTATCACCCTTTTTATGTAACAATATGACCTGTGCATTACACCAAGTCTCAGGGGGGTCACTATCTATTAAGCATTTATTTAAGAGTATTTTCATTGTCTCTCTTACCTTCCATATTCAACATCTCACTTGTAATACTGTCTTCGCCTGGCACTCGTCCGTTTTTAATTGTTTTGGTGCATGTTGTATTTCGCTTATACTGATTTCTGGTATTTCTTCAGAGCCGAAGTTTTTTCTGGCTTTGAGATTTATCTCTTCAGGTTTAGGATTCTTTCATGAGTGTAAGTTTTTATAAAAGTCTTCAGTAATCTGTCTTATTTGAGTTTTGTCATATTTGATTTGATCTTCTTAGTCCTTTAGTTGATAAATTCTGGGCCATCCAGTGGTTTTTATTGTCTTCAAAAATTTCATATTTTTGTTGTTTTATATAACTTGTTCGATAAGCTGTGTGTTATGGAGTTTTATGTCTGCTCTGAATTTTTTGTTTTATGTCTGCTCTGAATTTTTTATTTTCTGGCAGGGTTCTATCCATTAACTTTAACGTTTTTCGGCATACTTTTGTATTATTTATATTTGTTTTTAATTTTTATTATTCCAGTTCTGTCTTTCCTTATCTTATTTTCAAGGCTATCTATGTTGAGTAAGTATAGTTAAATTTTCTTTAGCAGCCAGTTTTTTTTACGAAATTCAAATTGGTATTGAGCAATATTTTGGTTAAGTTCTTTAGCTGTTGAGAAGTGTTTTAGATGTATCATTTTGTTTCTTTCTAATCTGCTCATAATCTCTACTTTTGCTCTTAGTAATCTGTGGTCGCTGTTTATCTTAAATTTGTTAACTACAGAGACTTCCGTCATAGTATATTTTTTCTTAATTAATATGCAGTCAATTTAGTTCTTTGTCTTCTCATCTGAACTCCGCCACGTCCACCTTCTTTGTTTAGGTTTTTATAGAAAGTGTTCACACAATATAACCTTTAATTTTAAATATAATTCAGCACTCTCCCTCCGCGTTTGTTAATCCTAAACCATGCTTCTCTCTGTTCGGGATGTTGTGTGTGTTTGTATCACCTACTTTTGCGTTAAAATTTCCCATTATTAAGATAAAATGCTCATTTTCAGAATTCTGAGCGGTTGAAATACCTTCACCATTTTTTTCACTTCTTCATCTTCTGCAGTACTAGTGGGAGCATATACTTGAATCACTTGGAGTTTATAATGTTTGGATATCTTTAACATTATATATTTATTACTCTGTTGCAAAATTATTTCATTTTAGTGATTGCATGCTTTATTTGTTTCTTTATTTTATTGTTATATTAAATGTCCTGAGTTGAGGGTCGTGCATTTTTCACTCGGTAGTCTTGTTTCACATGTTCCCAGCACGTCGCATTTGGTATGTTGCAGTTCTTCTTGTAACTACTCGACGGTCTTCTAATTTTAAGGTTCTGATGTTTAGTCTAGTTGTTCCAGACGTTTTAGTCTTAAGTGGTTTGAATGGTTTTAGCAAATTTTTGCCTCTCCCAGAATCTGTGAAGCTGACCTGCTGCGAGGTGTGGAATTGCGGACATAATGCCCTGCCCACCTGGGGTATCCTTCCATACGTTTTGTGATTCGCCGTTTGGACAGAAATGAAACTAAAATTATACCTTTTTGATTTGTAGAAATTATTCTAAGATACCATGTATCACTGTCAACAGAAAAAAGGTGTTTAGGCTAATAGTATCATGACCAAATACGACTTCTCTTACATGATCTAAAGCTGCACCTTCTTTTGCATTTAACTGGTTGGCTCTGCTGCACTTTTGCAGATCTTTACGGGCACAATAAGAAAAGTCATACATTCCTCATGTTCGTGAAAAATAATAGTATTAAATTATAATTAAGCTTGATCAAGTGGGTTAGCAGCCTAATTAGTAACCAGGTGGACAAGGGTTCAAATCTGACCGTAGCCAAGAATTTTCTCGATGTGGGAATGGATTTGAACTCATTAGTTAATTGTAAGTTAGATGTACGGTTGTTGAGTGTGTGGTATGTTTGGATGTATGAATGGTCTTCAACATCGAAAGGTAAAAGAGGCTAAAGACAATTGTGACACACAATTAAAAAATTTAACAATTATTTATTTGTAAAATATGTGTGCTCTGCATGAAGTCATCAATTATAAAAATGCTTCATTGAGCATTTTATAACAGCATTGATTAGTGTCCTCCATAATTACAAAGAAGGTTAACGTTACGTTATATATTAATGAATTCCTTTTATTAATTTTTAGATGTTTCACTGTATTAATCCTGATTAATTTTGTCCTCTTACTTTGTTTTTATAAACAATACGTTTGACTCAATATATTTAATTTTGATTATTTCCTTCATAGCCACAATAATGCGTAATCACTATGGTTTCTGTCAGTTTAATAATGACAAAAATTCAAACGTCAAAATTTAACCGCGGTTAAATATGTGTCAAAATTTAATCGCTTGTGCATAATTTTAACATGGTTATTAAAGGCGCTTCACCAACTGAATTTTATCTATTTATTTAGGAAATAATCACGCCGAACATCCCGCGTGCATGTAAACTCGCCTGAATAAATTTTGACTTTTTCTGCCAGAATGTTTTGCTAAGAAATCTATCTCATAAATTTTCCGCCCCAAAATCCCTCGTGCTGCGCACTCGGGATTCTTGTTGAGCGGCAAATTTACTTGACAAATTTCTTAGCAAAACATTCTGGCAGAAAAAGTCAAAATTTAATTGGCTATTTTAATGCACTTGGGATATTACTGTTGATCAATATTGTTTTCTACCAAATAGTCTAAATACCTGTATTGATTATTATTAGATCACATACCTATCTGTTTCTCAAAGGACTTTTGTTTAACTAAAATTCAGATCTTGCTCTAACTTCGTTTATTTCAAACTTGCATAGTTTTGATGACTAGATATAGTACTGGTTCAATACTACCTAGACTTTTTTTTGTTATCATTTGGCACTGTAGTGGCTAGTGATGGTTACCAACATCGGTAAGTGTCTTTGTCTGGGTATTACTACTACCTACTTAAATTGACTACCCAATTTTATTGTTTTAAAATTATATAACACTAGTGATTATATTAAGAGGGAAAAGAAGTGGTGAACTAAATATTGTCGTCTTCTGCTACCTTATTCGTTCCAGATGTCGGTGATCATCACGGCTATCCTTATTTTTTTGCGACGCTGCAGAACTGTTTTCCTGCGCAGATTTGCCAGCCAAGAGACTCTTTTTTCACAGGGCCCTTTTCTTCCTTTGATCGTTCCGTGTATAATGTTCTGTAACAGACAATATTTTTACTCAATTTTTATCACATGTCCTGGATATTCCAGTTTTTCACATTTAATTGTTGTCATGAGCTTGAGTTTACATCCCATTTGACAGAGTACCTTTACATTCGTCCCGCGTTTGTCCAAGCTATTCGGAGAATGCTCCGGTAGTATATCCACATCTCAAAGGCCTGAATTTTATTTTCCTATCGTTCATTATTGACCAGCTTTTGACACCATATAAGAGAGTGAAATAAACGTAGCAAAGCACTATTGTTTTCTTGAGGTCTAGGCTGAGGTCTGTGCACTGTAAAAGGGTTTGATCTTAATGAAAATGTTTTTGCACTACTAGTCTCAGAACGCACCGTTATTGGCTTATTTTGAGGTTGTGAAGTTGATTTTCTCCACCAAGGGAGAGAAAGTAAAATAAACAATTTTCACCGTGGTAACTAATAAATTGCTAAGTTACCAAATATGACTATTTTAATTTTGACGTTTTAAAGAGCTGTATTGTCAGGTTGACAGTTAAAATATTTTCGAAATTTGTTGGGAATTTAGGTATTAAGCCGTTTGGTAGTGCAAAAAATAGTATATACACCACGGTAGCGAATCGTCTTATAACCTTCGCGCTTTAGATACTTCGCGCTGCGCGCTCAGTATCTAATATGCGCTCAGGTTATAATACTG
Source organism: Agriotes lineatus (assembly GCA_940337035.1). Classification (NCBI taxonomy): domain Eukaryota; kingdom Metazoa; phylum Arthropoda; class Insecta; order Coleoptera; family Elateridae; genus Agriotes; species Agriotes lineatus. The sequence goes on from CALNHX010001436.1 coordinate 191,167, forward strand.
CGCTTCGCTACCTTGATGTATAATATACTATTATCTACTCCAGTGGGATAAGTAACGCATTACGTCACTCATTTGACACTATTTCAGTTACGTAATGAAGCTCATTACACCACTCAGTTATGTAATGGTTTCATTACGCAACTGAGTTGTGTAATGACTTCATTACGTAACTGAAATAGTGTCAAATGAATGACATAATGACATTTGCCTACTAAAATAGTTTTGAAAATGACAGATCTGACATTTCTCTTAATGCACTTTTCTCAATTTTAGGCAGTCGTAGATAAAATTTTGTACAATACATGTGTGATAATGCATCATTAATAAACTTGTGTGCTTACATAACTCGTGCTACGCACTCGTTTGTAACTTACACACACGTATATTAATGATACTGTTATCCCACTTGTATAGTAAATAACTATTATGGGTCTGTTGATATGGCATTTAAATTAATTTTTATTTTTTGGCAATTGTCCCTATATACTTTTTTACTCTCTCAATAGGTTGATTGTTGACTAGTATTCTCAATAGTACAGGTGCCTCTTGGCATTGAGTTTGAGGCCATATTCAGAGCTAGTTTTATTGACTCTGTTAACTATAGCATGATCAAAAATTATTTTCATCTAGTATGGCTACGGAATAGTTCTTAATTTATGAATGCAACTATAAGTCACTTAAAGATCAAATGTTAAGTGTGACATTTACGGTCACGGCCAGAAAAACCGGGACACTTTTTTGACTTAATTCTCAAAAGGTGTCGCAATGAGCAATATTATTCTTGCTTTATCTGTATTTCCGTATGTGCCGCCGGCATTTTTCTGAATTGAATAATGACTTTTGATGACATTTAATAATTAGAATTGTCAGTGTCAGCAAATTTCTTTCACATTTTGAGAATTAGGTCAAAAAAAGTGTCCTGTTTTTTGGCCGCGACTGTAAGTATAAACGTAGTTGCATTCATAAATTAGGAACTGTTCCGAGTACAGGTTGCTGACTATCCTTATATCTTCTATGTCGACTCCAAGCCTCCTCAAGGCAGTGAATGCCTTCATGTAATATATAAAGCTCACATACACGTCACAATTGATATCTTGGCATCGCTGGAGGAGCGCTTTTAGAGCAGAGAGCTTCTCGTGTACCAAGACCGCTAGGGAAGCTGAACTGGCTTACAATTTTGAACAAGACGCGTGAATAATTTTAAGAAAGATCTTGATCATGAGACTAATTGTTCTGAAGTCTTCACAAGTTAGTAGCTTTCTTTGGCAGTGTTACGAAGATGAATTTGAGCGAGTCATCCGGAATTATGTCCCTGTCGTACACTTGTTGTTAAGGCCTTAACGCAATCTGTAATTCTATTTTCTTCTGCATATTCAAATTACAGCTTCATGGGACGTTGTGAATCTTCAAAATGTTTTTCAATGTACCTAAAACTTTCTACTTGTGTCTGCCAGTGGCTTTCTTTATTTTTTTGATGGACATTGAAAGTATCCTATTTTCTTTATATCCATCCTTCTTTCGACATTCGGATTCTCCTCTTGATGCTACCGTGTGAATCCCAGTAAGTATGCAAATAATAGCTTTTTATCTCTCTTTTTTCCTTCATTAGTCACGGATCTCTCTAGTCATCCAAGGTTTTCTACTTTTATGTGGTCCGGTTTCTTGCGTTTTTTTGTTTGCTTCATTTAAAGTTCCCTTTAGAGCTAGCTACGATTCTTCGACCTCCATGTCAAGGATCTGAATGTTCACCAACTCTGTGTTGAGGATGTTCTGAACTCGTACATGGTTTGTTTAATTTAGTTAAATCGTACCTTTGTATTTTCAGTTTCGCTGCAGCCTTCTGCAGTTTAGTCTGGAAGTGACTCACAGGTGTATTATGATTGAAGGGAAAATCAAAAAATCAACCCCTGGGTATGTTTTAACTACAGTAATGCTCTTCCTGAGCCTCTGATTCCTCACGGAGATTTCCACTTATACAGCTGCATTAGTGGCAGCTTGCAAAATGTATTTGTCACTATAAGCTCGTTTTCCTTGCAGAATTGGACAAGCCTATCTTCTCTCTCTTTCTTTTGTCCATGCCCAAAAGATCTAACAGCACCGTCTTCCCGGCCCTGTCCGATTTTGACATCGAAGTCACGTACGCAGAGTAATATGATGATTTTTGATATTTTTCTGCGATATTTGTAGCTTCTCAAAAAAAAGTCATTATGTATTCCTTTGTATGTATGTATTCTTCTATATGCATTATTAGTTACTAAAAGTTAGTGATGGAGCACCTACTTTATCAAAAGCAAATGCTCCTGGGAAATTTATAAATGTATTTCTACATGTAAATCCATAGCAGCTCAACTCTCTATATCAAGCACCATTATTATTATTTCATCTGTTTAAATAGTAAAATAGTTCTGTACTGATACACTATTCTTCTTCTTTGTAATACAGGCTGAAAGCCTGTTGTTAACCATATAAAGTGTAGTTCTGTGAGTCATCTTTGCACACATCCTAGGCAAGTGGCCAAAACACATATGATGAAATCAACTATGTGGCTGTGAAATTCAAACTTACGACTTCCAAGACCATAAAGCTCTCTGCTCTCTTAATATACTATTCAAGTTTTATTAAAGACTTTGTTCTTTTTTTTTAGCAAACTTTTGTGCTTTAACACTTCATTTTCTTCTATGTTTTGATATTATTATTTTTTATGGCTTACGAGCTAAGTTGCATTTGTTTGATAAATATTAATTAATCACAAGTCTTTTCCTCAATAAACCGCACTAATTTCACTTCATAAAGCCATCCCAGCAATTTTAGTTGTTGGAAAACATTGGAAACAATATCTTTATTCTTTATACACACATTTAAATATTCTGATCATTCTTCTGATCACTCCTTTGATAAAAAAGGCGCTAATTGACATTTTGTGTAACCATTTGGCAAAATCTCTAGTTTTGGATACAAAACCCTGATTACAGCACTTACATTATAAGACAATGCTGAAATAGTGTAATGAAATTGCTTAAAATAATAATTGAGGAGAAAAAAAACAAACAATTATTCCTAAAATAATATTTTCCGTTTGGTATTTTAATAATAGAGCTGGATTTGAAAATGTCGAATTACAATTATTGCTTTTTTTTCTATTTCTAAATTTAGCCCACCTCAAGCTTTTAAATAATTATTTACATACATAATGCTTGCTGTGTTATTTTTAACCAATTAATAATTTCTAGGTACATCACGAATGCCACCATGGCAGGTAGACGACATTTCAGACCTCAATGCAGACTTGGAGGGGTCTCTCACTGGCTTGGGAGGTGACCTCAGTAACAACTCATATAATATGAGGTATGTAACCAAAAATATTACTAGTTCTGCAGGTTCAAATCTATTGGCTAGTAATTTTGTTGCATTTTCTAGTTCTTAGCGGAATAGTTCCACCAAATACATGATTCATTCACATTGGACTCTAGTGTGGCAACTAATTGATTACATGAAAAAGAATCACATTTTCTAACAATTATTTTATTAGAGAGACATCTCAATTCAGAACAGTAAACGTACTTATACAATAATAAATATGTAAAATTAATACACTTAATTCGCACAAAGGCATACACGCACATACTAACACAACTCATACAGTGGTTATTATGCTACATTTTGAATTATGTGTTTACAAATGTTACTATTACCACAATTTCTTATTTCTTCCAGAAGTAAATTATAGAAATATTTGCTTGCATATGCAGTTTTTTTTTAATAAAAATGGTTGTGCTTCTCTGGAGAGAAGAGGTCTTTGTTTCTGACATTATAGGAATGATAATCACCGTTAACCATGTAGAAAATTTTATGTTGAAAAATAAAAATAAACAGTTCGAGTATATAAGGTTATTCAGTTTCGAGATTCACCATTGGGATTTGAAAAATGGTACGAGAAACAGGCTCGGTTAAATTGCAGATTCTAATGCTGAAAATATTTAAAAAATAAATTAGACCTAGCCTTATTAGTTTTCAAGTTATGCCCAAAAAACAAACATTTTAGATATTGGTTTTTTCATTAAAAATTAATTATTATGTTACCTAGAACAATAATATAATAGCACTTTATAAAGAAGAATTAAAATGTGATTTGATTTTCATTTCGTTTCATAAATTTCGAGATATTGATACTCATTTTTTTATTTTAAATGCACATCAAGGATGTCTGTGACATAATCGAAAAGAGCTTATATTCCTCTTTTCATTGATTTTTATAAATAACCGAGATATGTGAAAAAGATATTTTTTTAATAGTAGACCGTGACTGTTTAATCTTAAAACAAATGAAAACCCATATTATACCATGTGAGCCAATCAGAAAGAAGCATAAGCCTATGTCATACCATCAGTTAATTTGACAAACTAAACTGGTCAGTCTGTTTAAATAACGTAAAATAATGTCACTGTTGTAGTTTTGTCAAACTCTTCTAATTTTAGAGGCGTCTCTATTTTCCATGAGTCTGTTTGATGCAAATTCTTTTCTGATTGGCTAAACTTTGAATTCAACAATTTTGCGCAAAATATAGGGAAACTTGAACTTTCCTGTATTCGACTATTGAACTTTTTGCTTTGCTTTAAACTCTGTGTCCAACATAGTAACCTCGTGTTCGTATATTTAATTAACAATATTAATAAATTTCTTAACATGGCTAGTACCCCGGGCCAAGGTCATCATTTTGTTTAATAACCAATAACTTTCTTTGCTTTTTTGGATTAATACAGCTAACCCTGCTAGTGATAACGATGCTACTGATTTTTTCTTATTCGTTTCTTTAATAAAAATATCTTTTTGAACGAAAACTACAGAAGAATAAATGTAAACAACTTGACATAACCTCAATTGAACACACCTACAAAAGGACCCACTTAACCTCAATGTTTGATCAAACTCGACGTATAGTGTGACAACCAAGCTTGAAAGTTCTTTTAAACTTTTTGTATGTGACGCCATTAAAACAGACTGATCAGTTTAGTTGTCAAACTAACTGATGGTGTGACATAGGCTTTAGTTCGACACACTAAACTGATCAGTCTGTTTTAATGACGTCACAAACAAAAAGTTTGAAAGAACTTTCAAGCCTGGCCACTATACGCCGAGTTTGATCAAACATTGAGGCTAAGTGGGTCCTTTTGTACGTGTGTTCAACTGAGGTTACTTCAATGTTTACGTTTATTCTTCCGTAGTTTTTATTCAAAATTATATTAGTTTATTTAAAAAATGAATAAGAAAAAATCAGTAGCATTATCACTAGCAGGGTTAGTTGTATTAAACAAAAAAAAAATGCAAAAAAGCAAAGTAAAAGGAAGTTCTGGTCAAAACATTGGTTATTAAAACGAAATGACGGCCTTGGCTACTAGCCATATTAAGAAATTAATTACTATTGTTAACAAAATATACGAACACGAGGTTACAACGTTGAACACACAGCTTCAAGCAAAGAGAAAATCAAGTATTAAATATTTGAGGTTATTAATACAACAGAGTTCAAGGTTTCCGTATATTCCGTGCCTTTTTGTTGAATTCAACTTTTAGCCAATCGGAAAATAACTCACATCAAACAGACTGATGGAAATAGAGACGCCTCTAAAATTAGAAAAGTTTGACCAAACTGCAAAAGTGACGTCATTTAAGCAGACTGATCAGTTTAGGTTGTCAAACTAACTGATAGGCTTTAGTTTGTGCCACACCATTATATATAGTCCTTTTTTTTTATATGATAATGCGAATGACAAAATTTAAGAGAAGCTATTGGCAACGAGCATTATCACTAGACTGAATTGTGTTGCTACATTATTTTTACAGTGGGGTTTAAATTGTAGTTTTAACTATTATTAACTTGCTAATAGCCAGAACTACAATTTAATAGTTATTTATGTACCGAGGGCATTATGAAGATGTTTATGCCCTTTCAAGGGCAACAAGTTTACAAGCCTGAGGCCTCCGGCCCGAGGGTTTATAAGTCGCCCGAGGGCTATGAATATCAAGTAATGCCCGTGGTGCATACAACGTTTTATTTTCCACTTTGAATATGCAAATAAATTGAAAACCTTATAAAGCAGTCCATAATGCCCTAGGGCATAAAGGTTGACCGCAATGATAACGCTCACTCGTTATGAGAGGGCACATCACCTCTCTACACTTCACCAACGGCATGCAGACAGTAATAATTCATGTATAATTTCACTGAAATCATACAAAAGCAAGCAAAATCGGAACTATTATTAGGTATAAACTGTTAATAATTTATAATTTTTTGAAATTTGCTTTTATCTAACATATAAATTAATTATTGGAATATAAACAAAATGTGTATTAAATGTTTTTACTGAAGTTTTAATTTGCAATATAATATTATTTGTTTCTGTTTCCTATAGTTAATACTTTATCGCTTTATTTCTGTATATTCTGAATATTAATGTAAATGCATTCCCGTATTATTTTTACAGTGAAGCCATCCTTGCTCTTCCTGGACTTCCGGTATTTAAACAGGAAGCACCCTCGCCTACTTCGAATGAAGCAGCCGCCCTGCAGCATGTTAAGCAAAACCATCCAAGCTCCTCCTGCTTGCCTGTTGCAGTTACCCACTCGACCACGACCACATCTGCAAACGATGGCAACAATCAGAACATGTTTAACAACACCCTCCATCACCTTCTTGGGGCTACAGCATATTCCAGTTTACAAAATGCTATTGATGGTCAGCATTACCTATTTTAACATTACGATTTTATAACCTTTACTGAAACCACAGCTCAGTAAAAATGTAAGCTACAATTTTTGTAGGTAATATGATCACATCTCCGACATCTCTTTCGCAAGATGCTTACAACGTTACGTCCAGTAGTAACAACTTCGGGGAGGATTGCCGTTTTCAGTATGTGCTCGCTGCAGCTACAAGCATTGCCACCAAGGTGAATGAAGATACGTTGACATATTTGAATCAGGGGCAAAGTTATGAAATTAAGTTGAAGAAGCTGGGTGATCTTTCTCAGTATCGTGGAAAAATATTGAAGGTGAGCAGTTGACATAAGCACATGTGCCAAAACTTTTATTTAAATCGGCAATAAAAAAAATGTTTTTTAGAATTGTGGAAAAATATTCAAGGTAAGCTCTCAGTTAAAACTGAATTATTTATTAGATTATTTCTTATAAGATCATAATGGAAAACTAGCCAATAGCTAAATATTGGATCTCAACGTGCATATATTAACAGTGCTTGGACAAATAAGTAAACCTGTAGAATATACGACTCCTTGCTTATTTACTACCGTGCGATAAAAAAAAAATTACAGCAGGCTGTGCTAGTGATCTAAATCCGGTATTATTGACCTGTTACAATCACAATACACAATACGTAAACATTAGACAGAAAGCCACTAGAGCTATCTGCCTGAAAGCATGTGGATGTGTGGGTGATACAGGGTGATCTTTTAAAAACTAAATTGCAGCAGGCCCTGGATAGCCTGAATCAGTTGGCAGTACTGAAGTGCATTGTCAGGTCAGTCTATGTCAAATTCAAGGTTAGTAGGTTAGGTTTTGTTTGTCATTTGATACACACTGATGCAAAACTTAACCTGCAAATCTCGAATTTGACATAGACTGACAATACACTTCAGTACTGCCAACTGATTCAAGCTATTCAGGGCCTGCTGCAATTCAGTTTTTAAAAAATCACTCTGTACATAGACTCGAATAATCTGATCAAAGCCTACTCTAATTTTTTTTTTGATCACTCGGGGTAAATTATCTCTGGTTTGTGGGTTATAATTAAAAAAAAAAATGCTTTATATTTTTGCGAGGTATTCAAAGGTATAGCACATTGAAATTATTACATACGTATCTGGGGAATGGGATAGTAAAGCCTGATAAAAGAAGTATATAGTAATTTCTCCTATTTTTAATCTTTTCTGTCTCTTGTTGGATTTCTAGTCTCTTGTATGGCCTTTCGGTGTACTGTTACGAATTTTTCCTTGATCTGCACTCTTGCTTCTCTTGATTCTTAATCTCTGTGCTCACACATTGCAATAGCATGCTCATTTTAATTGATTGTCTTCAATCTTCCTAGGATGTATTTTCAATAATTGTAATAGTTATGTACATTATAAGACCGTTATATAGGATTTAACATGCGAGCATGGAAGTTAACTAAGCGAGCGATAGCGACAGCAACTCGTAATGTAATGGTAAACATTTTTACGGTCTAGCCCGTTATGAACATTTCTACCTATATAGGGTGATCACTGTTAAACAGTATTTACATACATTTACAACATAATAGCTATTTATATATCTAGGGAGCAAAGGTATTCATTTCTTCCCGCGTGTGAATTTAATGCCCGAGGCGTTAGCGGAGGACATTAAACACACAAGGGGAGAAATGAACCTTTGCTCCAGTGATATATATATGATTTTTTCTTCGAACGCATGATGTTCTATAGCGCAGAATTTCAAAAATTTTGCTTCAGGAAATCATTACAGTGACTAGATTTCTGTAGTGACATTTTGTCTAATTTCCAAATTAACACAACGTTGTAAAGCTTTGGTGTGATATCCATGGTGACATAAACACAAATGCGGGAGTTAATAAATATTGGCTCCCGCTGGTTGGAAATTGACAGTTTTGTTTCCTAAAATTAGGGCGCAAAAGCAGACTTTCTATACAGTGAGTAGAAAAAATATGTTTTCTACGATTGAGCATTTCCATGACAGTAGTAAGTTGTGTTCACGAAACCTGAACAAGTAATTTCCGTTCAGAGAGGAAATGTCAATAGATTTAGCACATGCGACTTGCCAAAGAACAAACGTCATTTTTGACAATTCAATTGTGCAAGAAATACTATAAGCATCATTTTAAATGTTACTACAAGCCCTACTAATAAATTTGTAAAGCTCAGTTACAGAGTATACAGTGCTGCTATATGCTGGCATATACAGGATTCTGCAATGATGCAGGAGTGAAAGATATTTTTAAAAGTATAAGAGTTACTTCAAATTTGTTTACATAGAAGTTGTAAGTACTAAAGTAAATATTTGAAAAACGTAGAAGAAAGCTTTTGAGGACTCTGTAGAGCTTAATACTACAAGAACCACTATTTTACACTCGAAACATAATTCACAAAAAACATCATTTTTGGTAACGTTTTATTTCATTCAAAACAGTAGCTGCTTGAATTCAGCATTTTTTTGCATAAAATTGTGAACATCTCCATACAACTTGATATTAAAATTATTAGAATTTCTACAAAAAACGTAAGCTACCCAAATGTAGCGCATTTTATTTAAAAAAAAGTATTAAACTCAGGACTAACCAGGAACACCTTGAGACGGGAGTAGATCAAAACTCCCGAAACGTTATGGTTGCCAACATTGAGTCGATGCTGACCCGAAGAAAATAATTTGTGGGAGGGGGGGGGGGGTTAGTAGGGGATAAAATTATTAAAAAGGTCAGGCGAAAATGTTTCTTAATTTATAAATACATAATTCCAAAAATTATTTTATATTTTTTGAAGTTGCATATAAAATACGGCTGTTCTTACCCCTCCGTGGATACATTAAATTTGAACAAGACGTCTGCTACTCTTTAATATTTAAATAATTATTTGCTCTTTTTATCTCTTAGCTAGCTCAGTGGACATTAAACTCTCTTAATAAATATCTCAGTTAGTGGCTTATGAAAGATCATTATCTGCCAAAACAATCTGATTCCCTTATTAATGTTGGTCGGACTGGAACTTAACTTTAAACAATGGACAAGAAAAGCCGATTTGGTTAAAAACAATTAAAAACAAAAACACAAAGAAAACACAGAAGCACAAAAAAAATAAAAGCAAATAGAATTAAATTCTAAAACAACTTACATATGATATAGCTTGAGGCTACTCGCAGGCATATTGCAAACTTGAACAACGTAAAACATCATAAAAAATAACGTTGAAATAATTGTGTTTAAAAGAATGCAAATGTCAAAATGTTTACAAAAAATGCAATGTCTGAAGTCGATACTTATTTGAGTCTGGCCCTGTTTAAATTGAAAAATCTATCTTAGAAGTTAAGTAAACTATAACGAAACTACATTTTTCTGAAAAAATTAAAAATATGTTCTAAAATTGTATTTTTTGTTTCTTTAACCACTTTCTACCAATACTCTGGAGCTTTTAAATACGAGTAAAAATTTTTGCAATTCATGTATGTATGAACCTTTAGTTAACCCGAAGAATTTTATTGAAAACCCGAAGCCCGAAGAATGATTGCCGAACCCGAAGTCTTCGGGTCAAAATGACAGTGTTGGCAACCCTACGAAACGTCGTGTGATATACACCCTAGACAGTGGAAAAAGTCCGATAAAAACACAAAAAAAAAGTAAGTTTGTCACACTTTTGAATTACCCTGTGTAATCAAACGTATTTTAGTAATGTGCACCATCTTTGTACCGACAACTTCAGTATAAGCACATTTTTTGTAACTTATCCTTTTACAAATATCTTCTACCCCCGCATCGTTGCCAAACCCTCTATAGGTTCTTGCTTTAAACTACAGTGTCTTCATAAATGATCGAACGTTTTTGAATGGTCATTATTTTGGCGCCATTTATTTATGTTGGTGGCACTGTAAATCTATGTCAAATTTGAGGTTAGCAGGTTAGGTTTTCCGTTAGTTTTGACACAGACTGACGCAAAACCTAACCTGCTAACCTCGAATTTGACATAGATTAATGGCGCCAAAATAATAACCATTCAAAAACGTTGGATTGTTTATGAAGGCACTGTATTATTTAAAGAGCTTGAATGTTGAATCTTGTTATGGAAACACTTCCACTTAAAGTAGTAGGAAATTTGTAATGTTGATTCCTGATATAAAATTTTTAAAGTTAAATAATGGCTTGAATCTAGTTTAGCGACCAACTCCAATCGACATGTGCTATATACCATTCGACGCGTCTCGTCGAGCTGAACAAATTGCTGCTGGGGACATTCGGGGCAGACCAACGGTTACTGAGATACAGCTCAGTAAAGATTAAAATGTCTCACACTAATAGTCTATGGCGCTTTCGCTTTAAAATGTCTTTATGTTAAATCATGTGTGTTGGGTTGGGTTGGGTGGGTGGGATTAGATTAGGTTAGGTTAGGTTAGGTAAGGTTAGGTTACGTTAGGTTAGGTTAGGTTAGGTTAGGTTAGGTTAGGTTAGGTAGGGTTAGGTTAGCTTAGCTTAGCTTAGGTTAGGTTAGGTTAGGTTAGGTTAGCTTAGGTTAGGTTAGGTTCGGTTAGGTTAGGTTAGGTGGCGCGCAGTGTGACTTGTTATTAGCCTTCGGTGAGGTACGCTGTGCGGCGCCCCGCCGAAGGCCCCAGAGTGTTTTCCACGAAGAATTTTTTTTTTACGTTTTGCAATTAATTTTCAGTCGGATGGTCCCTTATTTTCATTTATATTTTGCTTATGGCTGGGGGGCGTTTTTCAAAAACTTGATAATGCTGTATCTCAGTAACCATTGGTTTAGGTTAGGTTAGGTAAGGTTAGGTTAGGTTAGGTTAGGTTAGGTTAGGTTAGATTAGATTAGATTAGATTAGGTAAGGTTAGGTTAGGTTAGGTTAGGTTAAGTTTTTAACCTTCGGTGAAGTACGCTGCGCGGCGCCCCGCCAAAGGCCCCAGAGTGTTTTCCACGAGAAAAATTTTATAAAAAAAAACCTTATAGTGCTGTATCTCAGTAACCATTAGTCTGCCTCGAATGTCCCCAGCAGCAATATTGTTCAGCTCGACGAGACGCGTCGAATGGTGTATAGCACATGTCGATCGGAGTTGGTCGCTAAACTAGATTAGGTTAGGTTATGTTAGGTAAGGTTAGGTTAGGTGGCGCGCAGTGTAACTTGTTATTAGAGTTCCTATATATAATAAGAGTTGAGTCATTGGATCCACAAATCAAGGACCATGTGATGTAGCAAAGATATTTGTTTTAGTTGAAAGAAGTATGCATAAAGTTTAAAATCGGCAAAAATCAGGTACTCCAAGGTTTGTGGATCCAAAACAAGTCACCCTACATGTCCCAACTCTTGTATATACAGGGACTCTACTTGTTATTAGCCTTCGGTGAGGTACGCTGCGCGAAGGGCTGCGCGGGGCCCCGCCAAAGGCCCCAGAGTGTTTTTTACGAAGAAAAAATTTATAAAAAAAAAAACTTTATAGTGCTGTATCTCAGTAACCATTGGTCTGCCCCGAATGTCCCCAGGAGCAATATTGTTCAGCTCGACGAGACGCGTCGAATGGTGTATAGCACATGTCGATCAAAGTTAGTCGCTAAACTAGATTCTTACATAAATAATTCTCTTAATTTATTAAAAAAATTAAAATGTTGCGTAATTTTTACCTTCTTTGTACATTAATACAAGATAAATTCAGTGATAACAAGGGGAACTAGAATAATTATATCTACCCAGACATAATTACGATTGACGAACATCAATCCCTAAACTTCAAATATTAGTGACACAATTTTCAGTTGCCAGTCAAGTTTCAAATCTGCCAGTTGCTTTTCGTTCTGTTTTCTTCTTCAATTGGAGCACCAAAGTGGGATTAAACTTTTCACGAAAGAAGGCAGTGATCCCAATTTCTTAATATGGACAGTGACTGGCAGTGAGAACTGGGTACATCATTGCGACTAGAGTTTTAAAATGTGTCGAAATCTTAGTTTGGTAGAAAAAGCAAAAAACAAAATTGTATTTTTTAAGAATTTCTCAGCATTATTATACAATAACTGTTTGTGTAACAAATTATTATTCTATCTGTTTTATCAGTGTTGTTTAGAGTGTTTGAATTAATTGTCAAGGAAGTGTCACTAAATCATCAATCGCCTAATACAAATGTCAATTCCAATTTAGTATCAGAAAAAAGAGAAATACATTTATTATATAAGTACAAATATTGCTGTTGCAGATAGTATTATTTAATTTGATTATAAAATTCAATTTTTCTGAGTCTTTGTGAATAATTGGAACACTGAAACAAAATTATAAATGCATAAGAAAGCTCGGACTCAATTTTCAACTGGGAAACTTATAGCTACTGTTTTTTGGGATATGCATGGTATGCTTTTGATTGAGTATATCCGTAAAGTCTTCCCAGAAATTTACATTAGCATCTAAAGAACTGCATATCCACGATATTTTATTTGAGAATACATTTTTCCACTCAACCATCATCAGAAAAGATCCCAATTTCTAACTTCGTCTGTGCACGAAGTTCCCAAAATTTATTCAATTTTGCAAGAATAGAGGAAAATTTGAAGCACCCCGTCAATTATTACTTTAACACTCGCGAAGAATTCTGTTTTCTGGTGGTATTACGTCTTTGCAGGACAAATGACGCAAATGTATTGAGGTTGAGGTGATATTTAAAAAAAAATAGGATTTGTAAAGATTGTATGTTTTTTGTTTCACAGTTAGTGAGTAGATAATTATTTTGATTCTCCTTGTACAATGCTTTAAATTAAAGTAGAACAAAATAATTTGTGCAATAATAGCAAATAATGAATTGAGTATTTCCCACAAGCTCCGCCTTAACAGCTGATCGTGGACAAGCAACTTTAACTTTCTTATGGAAATTTTCCATAAATTCTAATTTTATAAGTTTTGTATCTATTGTATTGAGTTTATTTAATACAGCAGTGTAGTTTATGTGTTGTTTATTAATTCTGTAAACAGATAAAGGCAGCACTCGATTTGTATTACAACTTTTGATGGTGATGTGGGTATCAATGACCACTGACAAGGTTATGATTTTCGTATTACGGGTTAAAAAACTCTTTTCAGCTGAAAATTGAAGGAAGTTATTGACAATAGTTTAATGAAAGGGTCTCTAGTTTAACCCAAAAGTTGGTTAAGTAACATATTTGACAGTGAATAATGAACATAACCTTGAAATCGACAAAAATGCCAAGATTTTGTGCTGTGTTTGGGTGTTCAAATAGAAGTAACCGAGAGACGGAAAAGAAATATTTTGTATTTCCCGGTGTGCGAGATGGAAGAGGTCAAGAGATTCCTGAGGGCATAAGTTTGTTCAGACCACTTTTTAACAGAAGTAAATAGGTCATGCATTTCTACTGTCAAAACATCTCTATTGATTAAATGGAATCAATTTGGAATTTCAAGCAAGACCGGTGGCATCTGGTGATTTAATTAATTCAGACTACGTTTTTATTTACATTTATTTAAAAATTAAATCAAAAATACTTCTACCTTTCAGATAGTTCATTCACAGAAGGTAGTTACTGCCCCCCACGAATCACGATAGTCTAAATTAACACAACAAATCCATAAATGCACTAACTTAATTACTTATAAACTAAACTACACTTATAACGTCTAAAAAATTATTGATTTTTGCCTAAAAAATCGAAAAATCACTACAAGCCTCCGAACAAACCATACAAAGGTTGTCCTCGATCAGCTGTTGTTGGGCGGAGCTATGACTTCACTGTGAAGAAGTATCGAGAGATAAAAAAAAAACTGTTCCTTAGCGGGCTGTGGAAATTCAACGTATGAATAATATGTTGATGACACTGTACGTCAATGTCAAATTCGAGGTTAGTAGGTTAGGATTTGCGTCATTTTGTGTCATAACTGACGGAAAACCTAACCTGATAACCTCGAATTTGACGTAGACTTACAGTGTCACCAACATATTATTCATACGTTGAATTTCCACAGCCCGCTGAGGAACAGTTTTTTTTGGATCTCTGATACTTGGAAAAGGCTAATTATAGATTTGTAATGTGTAATAACAGTATAAGAAAGTTAATTTACAAATCATTATATGTACAGGGTGGGGCTAAAGAATGTGACAATTCTTACAGCGTTATTTGAGAAGATTGGGGTTGACTAGAAATAAAACATGTTAGTATAATGCAATTTATTAATGTGTAATTATTTCGTCAAAATAACATTTTCCAAGTAGCCTCCCCCATAGCGAATGCATTCTTGCAAACTAGCAAAGAAATTTGCAGGGGTAGAATTTTAGGTCCAAGTCTAAAATATGACAAATATTCTTGATCGATATGTCTATTGCAATCGCTTGACGCCTAGCCGAACAAGTTAGACTCTGCTGAACTACTTCCCTTGCTCTCGTAGTTTTCTCCGGCGTGCATCAACCCGTGCACCACCAGGAAATTTGTCTTCAACACTACCTGTGTTATTGAAGTTCTCCACCCACTTCAGAATACTGTTGCATATGGAAATACTACTTTGTCGTGTAACATTAAAATGACACCTAAATCTTCTCTGCAGTTCTGTTACTGATTTATACCCAATAAATTCTGTTACCTCAAACACGGACTCTGCTACCGACTAGTTATCCAGACTGCACTTCATTCACTGGGGCAAGACATTGCATGCTTTCATGATCGCGTACTGGCAAACACTCCCTGCAATAATTCTTTTCCACCAAGCTCTAAAAACCGTCATATTCTATTGTCCCACCTTGTGTTACTATGCAAACAGAAAAATAATTATTGTTTCAGTAGATTTGAAGCAGTTTGATACTGAAATGTTCAAATAAATCCACATATTTATGGTAATTATGCAAAAATTGTATTAAAATAATGTGGTTAAAGGCCACTTTATTCGTAACTTTTAACATTCAACTTTAACAGAAGATTAAAGTATTACTTGACTCCACATATTTAGAATTAACTTAAAAAACTTTTAAAACATTTTAGTCTACAAAATGGTTTTGTAAGTCGTCGATCGAAGCTCTATGTCATTTATGGTAATCCGTGCTGCTATTTCACAACAGAAATGTCTAGTTAGACAAACCAAAAATTTATAATTTTTAAGCTGATTTTATTGAAAGCATGTAATAATTAGTTAGTTATATATTAAGTGATTTATCTTGTGCAGCTTTGTGAATATTCTGTCTGGTAATTTCTACTTAGGAATCTCATCTTTTTGCAGTATTCTGTAAAATAATATATACAGTGATTGTCAAATAGTTGGCATCAATTGGGAAACATTTTAATTTTTTGGGAAAATCAAACCCTCGCATTTGAAGATGTTTGAAAAACAATTGGGCTAAAGAAAAGTTCTTATGTGACATCCTGTCAATTTTTACATTTTTTGGAAATAATTGCAAAAAATGCGTTTACTAGCCAAGATAGAAACAAAATTTACCAAAAAAGTTGAATTTGAAGAATATTTATTGTTTTCCAAAATATGACTCGTCGTCAAACAAAAAATTGTTATCATAAGAAATCTCCGTTGGCTAATCTCAAGAAAAATACACAAACTTGTGACTACTTGGATACAATTGCCAGTCGAAACTAGCTCATTTAGAGACGGCGTGTACAGTTCTTTAAATATACTCAAAAAGGCCTCCAACGGATTTTTATCAAATTACGACGAGTGTATCCAGGCATTCAAAACGAGAATTCGTAAACTCAAGCAGCACAAAATAATCTGAAAGAGAAGCTCAACTCAAGTACAGGTAGCAGTAACAAATAAATAAAGCAAATTTTGCAGTATAATCACAGCATAATCACAAGTTGACATAAGTTAACAACTATAACTATAGGTTGTTTAATATAGTAATGGAAAACGTGCTCCGAGAAAGTAGAATAAATACAAATATTAACATCCTAAATAATGCATACCAATGTTTGGCATACGCTGACAACGTGCTAATCGCCAGGACAAAGGAAGAACTGAAATCGCTATTAAGAAAATTGGAGAAGCATGGAAGTATAGCAGGTCTGATTATAAATGAAAAAAAGTCCCTATATACAATACTAGGAAAAACTGTACAAGAAAAGGAACCCTTAAAATGAAAAAATGAGATGCAGAGGTCTCGACTGACGGGAGCTTAAACAGTGAAATCGAAAGACGGGTAGCGGCAGGGTCGAGAAGTGCGGGCGCATTATACAAACTATTAAGTGACAAAAAAAATCAAGGAGGAAGACGGCACATGGAGGAGGCGCATTAACAGCTATCATGCCCCCGATATAGTTGCAACAGTCAAACAGAGCAGACTACGATGGTTGGGGCATGTGTGTGAGAACAGAGAAGGGGGGATTGCTAAAGACAATTTTCAAGACGGAACCTGAAGGAAGAAGAAAAGGGCGACCTAGAAACAGCTGGAACGTGGAAGTACAACAAGATCTGCTAGAGATGGGTATAACCGACTGGGAATATAGTGCCAGAGACAGAAAAGTGTGGAGAAGAAGAATACAAGCCATAGGCCTACAGGCCTGAACTGCTGATTTATTATTATTAAGCTACGAAGTACCTCAATCAAATGCTTACAGTCTACTACGTGCTTACAGGCTCACAAAACAGCAATAAAATACTATCGCACACATTAAAATTAGACGGAGGTTTAGAAGGTGAAGTTACAGCAGTATCTCTTCCATGGCTTGGAAGGAAACGTTTGCGTGCTCCAAGTGCTGTAGACCCTCAAGGTCATGTCGATGATCCGGACTTCAAAACGCCTGAACAAGCTCGAGCAACAAAGCACTGGTCGCCAGTGGATATTTCCAACACAAAGGGAAAACTTAGACCTGAAATCGGGTCCATTCCTGCGCTCTTAAAAAAATGCATGCTGCAGGGGTGAAACGGGCCACGATGATAGCACAGTTCAGGGTCACTCTCTAAGTGGCTTTCCGCATCTCAAACGTGGTGGAAACGAACACCTCTGCGAATATTACCTTAACGGCTCTCCGGTGACTGCTATAAGGGGGAAAAGAGCCCACGATAGAACACAAGTGAAATTAAATGCAGCTTGAAAAAAGCTTCCTATTCACCCCGTTATTCCGGGCACGTGAGAACTTGGCAAACGTAAAATCTGCTGAAAATGGCGTGGAACTAATGTTCCCTCATTAGTGCTTCAGGAATTCGAATCTGCCTCAAAAGGCGCAGGCAAACGACACCCAAAAAATCAAACTTTCTGGGCTGCAAGGCCAAGAAGTAGGGGTGGCACAAGCATGTGAAATATGAACTGAGTAGGGTAGACCTTAAAATGGAATGGATCTGCAGCTGAGGTGTAACCATAAGGACTAAATACTACAGATATCGAAATCACTTAGATGCACAATTAAATCGTAACAAAATTGTCCATTTTCCCATCCTCCTTAAAGCATCTAGTAATCAAAAAAAATTATTCCTGCTTGTTGTTCAGGTGTCCATTTAGGTGCTCTTTGCATTAGTATTTTACTTACATGTATGAACGTTAAATGATTGTGCAATTTTACCCATTGCAGTTCCATTCATTGTTGGAAGTTGTAAAATTCTCTGAATTTGATTGTTATTTATTTTTTTCACTTTTTTCCAATTCTTTCACTTTGTTTCTTCCACATTCAGTAAACTAAACTTTTACTTATAACATAACATTCAAGTTTTTCAGCTGCTTTATAAGAGTAATTCTGGGTTGTCATTTTTCTAATCCATTTAATACAGACATCTTTACTTTTTGAAAATTAAACAACAAATCACACAAAAAGTCAATAATACAATTAAGGACAAACTCAAACATCAACAAGCAGATATTATTACAATACTGTGAAGTATAAAGTTAGGTTAAGATTTAAACTTTAGCCAGCAGTAGGAAGCATCATTTTGAAAAGCAAGTAAACATGCTGCAAAATTTTTTGTATTTGTAGAAAAGTTATAATAATATCCAAACCAGCAGCGCAAATCAAAATAACAAGAGGAAACATACTGGTACCGTCTAAATAACACGTTACAACATGAACTTAATTTGTTTCAGCAAGAATTGAACATTAAGACACTAAAACTACATAAATCGGGAAAATACCAGGATTGGTTGCCCCAACTGTGCTACTATGTACTGTAACAAAGATTGCCGACTAAGCTTCAGTGGGAGGGAGGGTTTATTATATTTATTAATTAGAGCAACGATTTGTAAATCTGAATAAAGATGTTACCTGCCACAGACGCCACCACTTTTTCAAATCGGGAAAATTGCAGAAAAAGCTCACCAAAAGTGGAAATGTGTCTGCAGTGCTCAGTGCCAGCCAGCATACAGCTTCGGTGAACCTACCTTTAGTTGATATCTTCAGTTCCCTAAACTCCTTGTAAAAAGAAAACACACAACACATAATGCAACATGATATCTGTGAAATAATGCCCCCAAAATTAATTTATAATGAAATATATTGACTTGAAAAAAATAAAGACGTGTAAAATAGTTTCACAAACATTAAATCAAATGAAAGGAGTTAGTAGTTCTAAATTACTTATGTAGCGTTGAAACAATATGACTTAAACAAGGTCCAAAAATCTGTTACAAATTTCGGTCATGCAGATATGTCCAAATTTTAACTAGCGCAAGGTTAAAAAATGGTGCAGCACTGAATGATTTAAAATTCGCACAATATTAAAACAAAGTACCTGATTCAAGAGGCCGGGAGCTGCTAAAATGACGTCCAATGAGGCTGCCAGCATCGGCAAAACAGCAATTGCCCAAATAATTCGACGGGGTGCGGAAACAGCTCTTCATCAGAATGCTATCATGTGCCAAAGAAGAGAAGGTTATTAATCCTCAAAGAGTGATGGAAGGCACCGACGATGACTTTGTAGTTTTTTCTACAGGCAAGCAACACTTCTTTGGAAAAAAACCTACGGTAGGTGTTCCATGGCTGCCATGCTTCCATAAAGTCACTCAAATGGCTTACACAATGGCAAAATCACACAAGAAATGCACATAATAAATATTACGGGGTCCTGAGGCACGGCACACACAATTTGTAATTACTTGAAATTCAACGATTGCACAGGAAACGACGCGGCTGGAGTTGAGAGCGCCGGAAGGTGTACTGGCATTCTCTCTCTAACACATATGGAACGTCAAATTTACACAATATTGCATCAGAATTCAGTGCTTAAAGCGATTCGTTGGGACCAAAACATGTTCAGGCTTGTGCGTGAAAATTAAGACGTCATTTATACTGAGCTTAAATGAGGTGGTAAAATACTGATATTCGAAATACAATGCGGGAAAATAATATGAAAGATCAAAACTTACAATACTTAATAATCGTTCAATGACTATTTTAGGCACTAGAAATAAGGTTTGTATACTATAATGCTCTTGCTGGTAAATGCACGTTTGAAAAGTTCCTAGACTCGATTAAAAAAGTTACGATGACGAGGGGAAGCAAACGCCGTTGCTTCTCTGACACCATCAGCTAACAAGTATATCAAAATGTTCGCTTGTTTCAGAGTGTGATTCGCATTTGTTTTCACGAACGAAGACTCCAGTACATGGAACGAGAGCAAATGTCATTGTGGCAGCGATCTAGACCAGGTGATAGAATTTTAGAAGTTGATGTGCCTTTGTCATATGGCCTTACCGACGTGGTGCAACCGTCAAATGCCTTAAATGTTATTGTAATTAGCTGGGACCCTACTAAAGAAGTTGGCGTTTATATTAAAGTGAGTACATTTCAGTAGTGGCTTAATCTTGTAAAAACACAATTTAAATAATTGACATACTGCGCAAATACAAACACGTGTGATGCACTTGAAGCTTTGTTTGTATAACAGACAATAAGTAGTTAATTGTTCATTGCGTGGTTTTCCCAGCATAACTTGGGGCCTGGACACAACGCCCACTGGTCACAAACCCCAACTCAGAATTTGGTCATAACGCCCAACTTCGATTCTGGTCACAACGCCCAACTTGGTCACAACGCCCAATTTTGATTTTGGTCACAACGCCCAACTTGGTCATAACGCCCAAAATCGATATTGGTCACAACGCCCAACTTGGTCACAACGCCCACCGACGCCTGTTATAGGAGAGAGCTATCGACGCCACTTAAACCACCGTTTTGGTCATAACGCCCAACTTTGATTTTGGTCACAACGCCCAACTTGGTCACAACGCCCAATTTCGATTTTGGCCACAACGCCCAATTTGGTCACAACGCCCAATTTCGATTTTGGTCACAACGCCCAACTTGATCACAACGCCCAATTTCGATTTTGGTCACAACGCCCAACTTGGTCACAACGCCCAATTTCGATTTTGGTCACAACACCCAACTTGGTCACAACGCCCAATTTCGATTTTGGTCACAACGCCCAACTTGGTCACAACGCCCAACTTTGATTCTGGTCACAACGCCCAACTTTGATTCTGGTCACAACGCCCACTTTGGATTCTGGTCACAACGCCCACTTTTGATTCTGGTCACAACGCCCAACTTGGTCATAACGCCCAAGTTTGATTTTGGTCACAACGCCCAACTTTGATTTTGGACATATCGCCCAGGCGGCACAGAAAGTAAAATGAATAATAATAAATTAAACTTTTAAGGTGAGGTAATAGGTAGGAACATTTTTCAAGTTCCCGTAAGTAGTATTGATATTATTTATTTTTCATAATAATTGAGTGGCGTAATGCGTTGTCCAAAAAGTTTCTAAATTCGGATTATAACATATAAAGTTGTATTTTTTATATGGAACTCATAGTTAGCTGTGGCATTATGAGACATATGTCGTATGGGATCGATTTATTAATTTTCACTACTTTATAGCAACAATTCACAATTTTTAATATTTTGTCGTTTTCTAGTTGAAAACTTGTGCCATTTAGAATATACGTGATTAAACAAAGTTTTTGCGTTGTTACAATACCACCGTTTGATTGACAGAATTAATCACGTTTGATTGTTGCTTATAATATTATAGTGTCCTTCATATATCCATTTTATCAGAACATTTTATTGTCCATTAAAACCTCTGCAGTTTCTCAAATTAAAAATGCATTTGCAAAAATGTAAATATTCTACTTCTATACGAAGGAGGTTCGAAAATATGAAAATGATTGAAGAAAAAAGTACTCTTATTTTTCAAAATACACAAAAATGTTAATTGGAAGTATTTGTTATAACATATCTATTAATAGTTATTTAACAAACAAGTATGTTAATGAGAACGATTAATAATCGAGACATTTTAATGCGCGAGCGCTAGCGAGCGAGTTAATTGTAGATATTATTAATCGCCGATTAACATACGAGTTAGTTACAATATTTTTCCGTTGATCGTACATTATTAATTTGAAGAGAATCTAATTTTATTCCATGAAAAGAATTTGACACTTAAAGTTTTGACATTAATGGTACCGGGTGACCATAAATGGTTGTGATTTTTTTCTTAGGTTGGCACTGTTTATGTTGGTGACATTGTAAGTCTATATTAAATATGAGGTTAGCAGGTTAGGTTTCGAGTCAGTTTGTGTCAAAACTGACGCAAAACCTAACCTGTTAACCTCGAATTTGACGTACACTTACAGTTCCACCAACATAAACAAATTTTTAAAATCGTTTATTAATAAAAAATCATTCATTAATAAGGGTCATTAATATACGATTCTCTATAGCTCGTTTCACTCTGACTATGCAGTACAGAGAACATACGACAATGTTATTTAAAGGCAAACTTCGCTTGCTGCGTTGCTGCTTGTAGACCGTACTCAGGTATACTGTATGCTGCTCTTTTCAAATTGACGCAGAAGCGACAAAAAGGGTTTACTTCAACAAGGTATTAACAAATAAGCCGATTGCAATACAAAAGGCGGATTTATTATGATTGACGTCTTCGTGTTCAGTTTTAAGCAATTTGCTATCCCTGTACACTGCGTAGTCCGAGTGAAACGAATTACTTAAAAATTTGACACAAAAATGAAATTTGTTTGCACTGATTTCGAATCACGTAATATCCTGGTTGCTAAGTGAGGGAAAACTCAGATTTGACAATACTCGTTTATTGTATCCCTTGATAAGTTAACTTTGAAGTATTTCATTTGGTAATACACAGCGTGGTAAGAAAAAAATAGGAGAAACCAGAAAAAAAAAATGTTTTCGGGGCAAGTAACTGTGACTTTATGTTTGACACTTTCTTTTAACCTCTTTAAATAACATTTTTGTCTATTTTGAAAAATAACGGTACTTTATTTTTGAACCATTTTCATATTTTTGAACCTCCCCTGTAAACGAATATATTTACATTTTGGCAAGTGCATTTTTAGTTTGAGAAGATGTAGAAACTTGTATCAGGAATAAAACACTCTGATAAATGGATGATACAAAAATCCATGTGTTACAAATTTATGAGGGACAGTATATGTTATATTATACAGATTGGTGGTGGATAGTGTGAACATAGGCAGTCCATTGAGCTAGAATACAGTTTATGGGCTTTGTATGCGTTAGACAGAAGTAGACATATATGATTTAAAATCTAGTATCCTAGAATTCAGTGTTTTCTAAAAACAAAACTACTACATACTAGATGTTAATCGCATATAGGTCTGTTTATGCCTAACGCATACCAAGTCCGTAAACTGTATTCACACACATTTGATTACTTATGTTCACATTTTCCGCCACCAAAAAAAATCCTCTTACTCATGATACGACCTACAACTATGAATTTCATCTACTGACTACCCACTGCATTCGTATCGAAAAGGTGCCAGAAGAACGTCAAATTACTTTTATCTATTTTTTTCGTTGACCGCTTGTTAATTTCAATTTTAATTAATTATTTTTCCTAAAAAAGGATGGATTAATAGGCGTCATTAATATACTGTTTTTGATTAATACAATCTTTTGCATTAATTAACTGTTTTTTAAAAAAGGATGGATTAATAGATCTATTAATACACTGTTTTTGATTAATACACTCTTTTTCATTAATTAACTGTTTTTGTGATTTTGGCGTTTTGATGATATTTTGCATGGAGGTTAGTTGTATTAATCAAATTTTTCGCCACAAAAAAAGATGTTGCGGTCAACGAAAAAATTTTGTAATCAACTCGTTTGTTAATGGGCGATTAATAATCTCAACTATTAAAGGCACTCACTCGCTATCGCTCGTTCGTGCTTTAAACAGTTTCGATTATTAATCGCCTTCATTAACACACTTGTTGGTTAAATAACTATTATAAATAAGTGAGATATTGTCAAAAAACAAAAATAGACAAAAATATTATTTAAAGAGGTTAAAAGTAGGTGTCAAACATAAAGTCACAGTTACTTGCTCCGAAAATATTTTTTTCTGGTTTCTCTAATTTTTTTCTTACCACGCTGTGTATTACCAAATGAAATACTTCAAAGTTAACTTATCAACGGATACGATAAACGAGTATTGTCAAACCTGAGTTTTCCCTCACTTAGCAACCAGGATATGACGTGATTCGGAATCAGTGCAAACAAATTTAATTTTTGTGTCAAATTTTTAAATAATTTATTAACAAACGGACCAAATAACAATTAGGTAAAAATCAATTATAATTTTTTCCGTTGATCGTCTATTTATGGGTTTCATTATTGTATAGAGAATCGTCTATTAATGACACTTATTAATGAATGATTTTTTATTAATAAACGATTTTAAAAATCTGTTTATGTTGGTGGCACTGTAAGTCTATGTCAAATTCGAGGTTAGCAGGTTAGATTTTGCGTCAGTTTTGACACAAACTGACTCAAAACCTAACCTGCTAACCTCATATTTGACATAGACTTACAATGTCACCAACATAAACAGTGCCAACCTAAGAAAAAAATCACAACCATTTATGGTCACCCGGTACCATTAATGTCAAAACTTTAAGTGTCAAATTCTTTTCATGGAATAAAATTAGATTTTCTTCAAATTAATAATGTACGATCAACAGAAAAATATTGTAACTAAGTCGTATGTTAATCGGCGATTAATAATATCTACAATTAACTCGCTCGCTAGCGCTCGCGCATTAAAATGTCTCGATTATTAATCGTTCTCATTAACATACTTGTTTGTTAAATAACTATTAATAGATATGTTATAACAAATACTTCCAATTAACATTTTTGTGTATTTTGAAAAATAAGAGTACTTTTTTCTTCAATCATTTTCATATTTTCGAACCTCCTTTGTATAGAAGTAGGATATTTACATTTTTGCAAATGCATTTTTAATTTGGGAAACTGCAGAGGTTTTAATGGACAATAAAATGTTCTGATGAATGGATATATGAAGGACACTATAATATTATAAGCAACAATCATACGTGATTAATTCTGTCAATCAAACGTTGTTATTAAAACAACGCAAAAACTTTGTTTAATCACGTATATTCTAAATGGCACAAGTTTTCAACTAGAAAACTACGAAATATTAAAAATTGTGAATTGTTGCTATAAAGTAGTGAAAATTAATAATTCGATCCCATACGACATATGTCACTGAAATGGGAGAAAATCCGTTTTCTCATAATGCCACAGCTAACTATGAGTTCTATATAAAAAATACAACTTTATATATGTTATAATCTGAATTTATAAACTTTTTGGACAACGCATTACGTCACTGAATTATGAAAAATAAATAATATTAATACTACTTACGGGAACTTGAAAATTTTCCTACCTATTACCTCATCTTAAAAGTTTAATTTATTATTATTCATTTTAGATACACATTTTTCTTACTTTCTGTGCCGCCTGGCCGATATGTCCAAAATCAAAGTTGGGCGTGGTGACCAAAATCAAACTTGGACGTTATGACCAAGTTGGGCGTTGTGACCAGAATCAAAAGTGGGCGTTGTGACCAGAATCAAAGTTGGGCGTTGTGACCAAGTTGGGCGTTGTGACCAAAATCGAAATTGGGCGTTGTGACCAAGTTGGGCGTTGTGACCAAAATTGAAATTGGGCGTTGTGACCAAGTTGGGCGTTGTGACCAAAATCTAAATTGGGCTTTGTGACCAAGTTGGGCGTTGTGACCAAAATCGAAATTGGGCGTTGTGACCAAATTGGGCGTTGTGACCAAAATCGAAATTGGGCGTTGTGACCAAGTTGGGCGTTGTGACCAAAATCGAAGTTGGGCGTTATGACCAAAACGGTGCTTTAAGTGGCGTCGATAGCTCTCTCCTATAACAGGCGTCGGTGGGCGTTGTGACCAAGTTGGGCGTTGTGACCAATATCGCTTTTGGGCGTTATGACCAAGTTGGGCGTTGTGACCAAAATCAAAATTGGGCGTTGTGACCAAGTTGGGCGTTGTGACCAGAATAGAAGTTGGGCGTTATGACCAAATTCTGAGTTGGGGTTTGTGACCAGTGGGCGTTGTGTCATAGCCCCCATAACTTCTGTTGCATGTAACTGATATATAGCTATATAATTACACTGAAACTGCAGTTCTAATCACATTTTATACATAATGCAAATCACGCTGATGGTTTTGAGTAGATTTTTAAATAGGTAGATACAATGATATGATTCAGATGTTAATTAAATATCGATTAACATTGATTTAGTTCAATGACAACTCCTGACAGAATTGTCAAAGTCCATTTTTCAAATTTTACAGATACAATTTGCGTGATAAACTACACCAGCAGAAACATTTTCAATATTGTACAATTACTTGAAGTACTTTAATTAATTTGTAAATGTGCTAGTGATTACATACAAATTTTTTATTAGGTAAATTGTATAAGTACCGAGTTCACACCTAAGAAACATGGTGGTGAAAAAGGAGTGCCTTTCCGAATACAAGTTGAAACATATCAGTCTGCGGAAAACCTTGATGCGTCCAAACGCCTGCATGCAGCTGCCTGTCAAATTAAAGTCTTCAAGCTTAAAGGTGCCGACAGGAAGCATAAGCAGGATCGAGAGAAAATCCTAAAACGTCCTGTTTCGGAGCAAGAAAAGTATCAACCTAGCTATGACTGCACGGTCTTAAATGATGTAAGTACAGATTTTGAATTTCGTTAATGTGCAAGCCCAAAATCGCAATGCTTTTGCCTACCTTTTTCCATTATGGAAGTTACTGTGATTATCTGATATGAAATGTATGTGCCAATAAAATAAATATTTTACCTAATTGAATCGCGAGAATCAAACTGTTGACATAGAGAAAATACATTAAAACGATATTGCTAAATCGATGGGATGGTTTTATCTTCAGTTATTTATATAACACCACCTGAAATTAATTGAATGTATCAATAAAACCAAAAATTGCGACTTTATTTCTGTCTCAATAGAAAAGGTAAAAGCAGGTGAATTAGTATGATATTGGGCTTGTAAATTAAAAAATATTCTACTTATTCAACTCTGTTTTCGAGTTTTCTAGATTTTGTGAGAATATTGTGTAGTTTTTAGTGATATATGTCCAAAATAAGAGTTTATTGCATGGGGATCTGGTAAACAGTAACAGATAGAGACTCAGTTAAATTAAGAGAAAATATGCAGCAACTTTAGAACTGTCCCGACGCATAATCAAACTTCATAAATTATGCACGGTGTAGGTTAGGTAGCTTAAAAATGCGAATATTCGATTTTTTCTTTTCGAATTCCCGTAATCAAATCTTTTAAATTTTACTTATTTTAGGTTGGACAGCTGAAAAACATAAATTTTGAATTTTTGTTTTATACTTTTTACAGAGAAATTTCATTTGTTTTTCTAATAGTTTTTCAGATAATGATACACATTTTTTACTTTTCACTGATTTTTTATGGTTTACTACATTTATTTTTGGAAATATGCAAGTTAGGCACAAAAATAATTTTTTGGTAGATCGTGCTTGTTCAATCAGAAGACAAATGAATGCTTAATTCATGTCTATTCAACTTCAATGTGTTCTAAAAAGTATTTTTTAGCAACCGTCTTAAAAGTCATTACTTGCAATATCAAAATCTGTCATTGCAGTTGTCGTTTCGTTTACTGATACTAAAACGGTGCACAGTCTATTTGGCGTTAATTTGTGGATGTAAGTATCTACGTTATGTATGTTTTTCTGAGTATTACGGTGTGCCTCAACTGAGTTACAGACGATCACTCTAGACGACGGTACTTACGGTAACCATGCTCAGGTCATATAGAGGCTGGAGGCCTTTGCTTCTCACGTCGAAAAGAAGCAACGCGTCATGGAGATGTAATATATTTTGATTAAGGACAAGTGTATATGCACTAAAGTACATTTTTGTTCTATAATAACTTTCAAGGTCAACTTTCTAGGGGAGAAGTTGCATTCCTGCAGTGTCCCTAGTTTTAATAATGTTGGTACATAGATTTTTAGTTCTTTTTTTCCACTAAAAAAATGATTGTCATTTTAACAGATATGTCATAATTTAATATCGTTTGCTTCATTTTGGCATTTAAAATATTTCTGGTTTTCTTTTTTTATCCGATTTTATTGATGATGGTGATGATTCCATGTTAAAAAAGGAAATTTGTCAAGAGTTCAAATTAAGAAACTTTGACATTCAAAATTGACACATAACCATAATTTAGAAAAGGTTCTACCAACACGAGGTATAAAAATTTCCTAGCGTTTTAATCACATATCTACCAACATTGTAACACTTTGACAGTTATTATAGAAAAAAAACGTACTTTACATACTTCTACAAGTACTGTGATGTTTGGAAGACTATAAAATTGTTGTCGGTGGCTCGTTCAGCGGCAAGAAAGGCTGAGTGTTCGTTTGGTGCCTCCTGTGGTATAAACAACAGTAAGGAAACGAGTTAGGGCAGTTTACAATCTTGCTGAGTGAAGTTACTGCAGTACCGGATTGTGAACTGCTTGGAGAAGTACAGTGAGACAAGGAGTCGGCGTAACCATGATGTTACTAACAGTTAAAATAACTGCGGTGTTGGATCGTGATCCACCTAGCGAAATAAGAGAGTTAGGTAAGGAGTCGATGTAGACGTAATGCTTCACCTAGAGAAGTAGAAGTGAGCCAAAGAGTTGGTGTACACACAATCTTACTAACAGTTATTATAACTGCAATGTCAGATTGTGTTTTGTGTAGTGAGGTAAAAGTGAGAAAGAGTCAGTGTGCATAAAATCTTACTAACAGTTATATAACTGCGGTGTCGGACGTGATCTGTTACAACAGTTTTCCGGATTACTCAAAGAGCTACCTCATGCACCAGACCTTGCTTTTTTCGGCTAAACTGCAGAATCCAGGGCCAATTCCCCTTATTTTACTTGCTTTCCTTATAATTTTTGTTAAGGTTACTAGAGAAGCACGGTTAATAATAATTAATATTAACAATAGGAGGGGAATTGGCCCCGGATTCTGCAGTTTTTCCCTTTTTTTTCCTGTTGGAGTCCTATTCAGACGCGTTTTATACAAATTTAGAAACCCCCCGATTCCGAGTCTCGGAGCGGGCAACCAATGATAAAAAATCTAAATTTCGTTGCCAAAATGGCCTTACGCTAATTGGTGGCTGCCCTTCCAAACCCCACAACAGCTCAATCCTTTTCCAGTCAAGTTTTGAATTGAGATTTCCCACGGCATTCCCAAAACTGCCCTGAACACGTGTTTTTGTTGAATAACAGCCCCATAAATTTTAAGCTAAATTAGCTCGCAGTTTTGGTTGTTTGTTTCGACCACTCTGTCACTCAAATTTCGCCTGATCTCCCTATCATAATTTAACATAGTTTTCGGATATCATATTCCCACTCCCAAGTCTCGCTACATCCCTAAAAGCTGCAAAAAATATCTGCTTACACCAGATTCAAACCAAATGTTAAGATTTATAATTGTTTGCCTATAACTATTGTATGTTCCAAAAAAAAAATCATATAGTGTAGTATGCCTTGGAAAGAGATAAAAAATCTAGTCATGTCTTAACTTAAGTCTGTAGGTGAATGTTAGATTGCATTTTGTTTATGAAAACATCTGTCACTGTGACGGGCAAAAGTTTACACTGCATTAAGTTTACTTGTATCAAGCAAAAATGAAAATAAGATGGCATTTATACGAGTGTTTTTGTTGGAAACTTACGTTCGGAATGGAAGAAAAGTCGATAAAAATTGGATTTATTCTATGGAAGACACCTTTAGGGAATTCAGCGAGGAGTTTGCCGCTGCAGTTATACCATGAGATAAAAAAAAAGATTCTGAGCAGGCCTTGATATGTGTTATACATTTGGCAGTACTGAAGTGTATTGTCAGTCTATGTCAAATTTGAGATTTGCAGGTTAAGTTTTACGTCAGTCTGTGTCAAACAACAAACAAAACCTAACCTTTTAATCTCGAATTTGACATAGACTGACAATACACTTCAGTACTGCCAAACGTATAACACATGTCAAGGTCTGCTCAGAATAATTTTTTTTTAATCTCATGGTACAATATAAGGTATTTAGTGATGCTTTATCAAGAATTGTCCATAACTTCCGCGAAACTGGAAGTGTAAACCGGAAGCAACGCAGTGGTCGGCCACAAATACACACAGAAGAAGTAGTTAATAATATGAGACAAATTGTGCAAGAACAACCATACGTATCTGTTCGCCACTTAGGACAGCAATTAAATGTTTTATATACAACATCTCATAGGATATTAAGAAGCAATTTGCATTATTTTCCTTACCGGTTGCAAGTGTATCAGTGTAACTGCTGCCAAACGATGGTTTGGTTATAATGCTTTTTACAGTAGAACACAAAAAATGTATGATTAAATCATATTTTCGGAATGGTGTTCGAGTGAACGGTGAATGGAATTACAGTGAGGTGCTATGTTTAGCAGAATTTTGGCAACAATATTGCTTTCTTTGAAGGAAATTTTTACAGCGCGCTTAAAAGATGTGTTGATTTATTCTAAGATACAGCTAGCATTACTCGTAGAGGTACAGTTGATGATGTTCGTTAACGTATCAATGAGCAACCCACTACATCACTACGTAGACTTTTGCAGGAGAGTGGTAGATCGTTAGGAATTTGCCATGCTATTGTCAAAAAAGACTATTCCCATACAAAATACATGCTTTACATATGAGTTGCTGCCAGCAGATCACAATAGGCGAATTTTGTATTGCCAGTGGTTCCAACAAAATTTAATTAATATTACGAATTGTTAAATTCAACAGTTTTTTCTGACGAGGTTTGGTTCACCGTTTCGGTGTATATAAATTCACAAAATATGAGGTTATAGAGTGCTGAAAATCTTGATACTTTTCCTGAAACACTCCTTCACCCGTTAGAAGTTGGTATTTGGATTGCTGAGTCTCAAAGATGTATTATCAGACCCATATTTTTCCACAAAACTGTTACTGCTCAGAGATACGGAAATATTATAAATGAATATATTGTTATGGTATTGGTACAGGGGTATAAAAATCAGATTAATAAGATTAAATGAATACAGTTCATATTCTTTTTTGGGTATTTTGCCACTCTGCAAATTAAAATTATTAAATAACGAACGTTTCGAGGGACAATCTGCCCTCGTTGTCAACGAATAACAATTAAAAAGGAACAAGAAAACTTAGCTTTTTCACGGAGATTGAAAACCACCAACCTCCAATGAATTGCTTGTCATTGACGTTTGTTGATTGTCTAAACCTACTTGATCTGATCTTTAAGAATCGATAGCCAACTAGTGTCTAAAAATATTGAGAAAGACGACACGCATTTTTCTTCGTTAAGTAAAATATATGCCGTCTCCTTAATTTTACGTTTAGTTGACATCGATTCTTTAGACAAGATCTTTGTGTTACTCCAGTGTACTTTATGATTATTATCCCAAGCAACTTCTGCCAGCTTAGACTTATTGAATTGATAGGTTTTCATCATATTTTTATGTTCTTTAACTCTAACTGCTAAAGGTCTGCATGTTTCACCGATATAGTATTTCCCGCATTCACAGGGGATACTATATATACAATTCTTTGAATGTTGTTCTTCGTTGAACGGTTTAGTTTTTGTAAGAACTGACCGTAAGGTATTCATCGTTTTGAATACCGTCTTAACATTGAATCTATTCCCAATTTCGTCTAATTTTGTCAGATATGCCTGGAATGTAAGGTATAGTTAAAGTATTATATGTTTGAGTGTCATTTCTTTGTACGCGTGTGGCATTGTTTCGTGTATTGAAAATGTTCCGAACAAGAGTCTCTGGATAGCCATTATCTTGTAAAACATTAACAATAAATTCTTTCTCTTTTTTGAAAATTTCATCATTAGAGCAAACAACTTTGGCTCTGTCGTAAAGACTTTTTACAACACCTGTCTTTATGTTTTTGTGATGGTTGGAGTTAAAATGTAAGTACCTATTAGTGTTGGTTTTTTTTACGGTATACTGATGTTTCAAAAGTATTTATTGTTCGTGTGATTAGTGTATCAAGAAAAGGTAACTGATTGTTTTGCTCTGTTTCTAATGTAAATTTGATGGAGGTTTCTTTACTGTTAATATGTTCAAGGAATTGGTCCACCTCAACCATAGCATGAGGCCAAATTGCAAAAACATCATCGACATATCTCCACCAAACTACTGGGTTGTTAGCGTATGTGTAGACATGTTGTTGTTCAAAGTCTTCCATAAAAATGTTACTAACAATAGGAGATAGAGGAGAACCCATTGCCATCCCGAAATCTTGTTGGTAAAATTCATTGTTTAGTTGAAAGTATGTCGTTTTAATGCATAGTGTTAAAAGTTCCATAATGGTATCAATATTTAATGTTGTTCGTGTATGTAATGTGTTATCGTTTTGTAGCCTATGTTTAATGATGTTGAGTGTTTTGTCTACTGGAACATTAGTGAAGAGACTAACTACATCAAAACTAACCATTAAGTGTTGTGTGTTTATGTTTGCTTCTTTCAATTTTTCAAGGAAATGTGGCGTGTTCTTTATATATGTGTCTGTGTTTTCTGATATAGGAGACAGTATTTTAAGTAAATATTTAGCTAAACTGTGACGAGGAGAACCTATAGAACTAACTATTGGCCTAAGTGGTACATTTGGTTTATGTATCTTTGGTAATCCATAAAAATGTGGTGGTTTACTGTAGTGTGGTGTTAGTGTACGTCTTACAAAATCTGTAAATTGTTCTCTGTGTTTGTAAAGTGTTTTGTATATTTTTGTTTCTATTGTATGTGTTGGATCTTTATTTAGTTTAGTGTATTGTCCCTCACCAATTAGTTTTAAAAGTTGTTCGTTGTATGTGGTTGTGTCAAGTACTACTGTGGCATTGCCTTTGTCTGCAGGTAGAATTTTAATTGTGTTATCGGTTTTTAGTGTGTGTAGTGACTGTTTTTCTTGTTTGGATATATTTTCTCTGATTGTGTAAGGTCGTTCAAGTATGATTTTGTTTCTAATCCTGTATTCCTGTCTCATGTCTTCTGGAAGTTTTTGACAAGTCTCTTCTATGGCTGTAACTAAATCAAGTTTATTAATTCGTTTTGGCGCCACTGCGTAGTTGAGTCCTTTGCCAAGAACTAATTTGTCAGTGGCGTTTAGTTCTTTAGAAGACAGATTAACTACTGTTTTATTTAAAAAAGTGTCACTGTTCTTTAGTGTAATCAGTTCAGTTGTGTGTTTTTCTTGTATGAGGTGTTGGAACTTTTTTAAATGTGTACGTTTCTGCTCTGTGTGTGTTTTGATGTAGGTATAATTAATAGAGTTGTACATACGGTTGAAATCGTCTTCCCGTACATCCCTTTGCATCACCTGTTCCAGTTTGTTGATGTCAGAAAATAATATAGCTTTGTTATGTCTGTGAAATTGTATTCTGTCTCTGACTAGAGAGCTTCACTCGCTCTTTTCATGATATTACTAGAACGAGCACTTACATAAGGTGCTTTGAGTCTAAACCCTTTTGGAATAATACAGCTATTTCTACAACGACATAGGAAAGTTATACTATTTTCAGAGTGTGCCAGTTTCTTGTAGAGGTTTTCCCAATTTCGGAAGTTACTAGTTATGTTAGGCCCATACCTTTCGTTAAGATAATCTCTGAAACTTCTTTGTGGCGTGAATCTATAATTCATATTCTTTTTTGGGTATTTCGCCACTCTGCAAATTAAAATGATTAAATAACGTATTAAATAACGAACGTTTTATATAAACCTCCAATGAATTGCTTGACATTGACGTTTGTTGATTGTCTAATCCTACTTGATCTGATCTTTAAGAATCGATAGCCAACTAGTGTCTAAAAATATTGAGAAAGACGACACGCATTTTTCTTCGTTAAGTAAAATATATGCCGTCTCCTTAATTTTACGTTTAGTTGACATTGATTCTTTAGACAAGATATTTGTGTTACTCCAGTGTACTTTATGATTATTATCCCAAGCATGTTCTGCCAGCTTAGACTTATTTAATACGTTATTTAATAATTTTAATTTGCAGAGTGGCGAAATACCCAAAAAAGAATATGAATTATAGATTCACGCCACAAAGAAGTTTCAGAGATTAAATGAATACAGTAATTAAAAATCATAAAGATCAATTTAGATGTGAAATGGATATCAAAATTATTAAGATGCATTTAGAAAAGAAAGAAAATAGAATTTATAATTTAAAATGAAGCTAATTGAGAAACAGTAGGATTATAACTTAATTTAATATCTGAAATGAAATTGGAAATTAATGACAAATACTTTTTCGAAATATACTATTGAACATAGTAGGTATTAATCAAATAATTAAGCTTTAATGTGTTTTGGACTTGAAAAAATAAGC
Source organism: Agriotes lineatus (assembly GCA_940337035.1). Lineage (NCBI taxonomy): Eukaryota > Metazoa > Arthropoda > Insecta > Coleoptera > Elateridae > Agriotes > Agriotes lineatus. The sequence continues at coordinate 225,669 of CALNHX010001436.1, forward strand.
TAGATCGCTAAGGAAATGTTATTTATTGATAATAAAAAAAAATTTAAACAAAAATCATGTAACAGAATTTTGTAACTTAAAATTAAGAAATAAACCCTTTAATAAAGATTTAAAAACATGTTTGGTATATAAAAAGGGTTAAAATTTGAAATAAAATTGGCGTGGTGTAAAAAAAATAAAAAGTCAAATGTTAAAAGGGTAGAAGATGTGCAGACTATATGGAGGAAGATAAAGAATGTGGTGAGAATACCAAACTAATGCAGTTATAATCTACAAAAGAAAATAAAAGGAATAGAATGCTGGATTAAGTTTATTGTAAGATTAAATTTTACATTTGTATCGATTGAATTGGATAACAAGGTACGATTTACAAGGGAAGAAGATTGTATGGAAATCATTAGCAGAGTGAGCATATTTATGGGGCTTGTCAAGTGATATCTGGTGGCTTGTCTCCTGTCAAGATCATTGGTGCTAGGTTGTAGCGGACTTCAAATGAGTGATTTGGGTTGAGTATTAAGGTGGCACAGCTGCGACTGAGGTCTGTACTGTGGTGAAGCTGTATACGCCGATTCCTGTGGCAAACTAGGTTCCTGTGTTGATGTGGATCCTGATTCTGGACATTTTGGCAGTTGGTTGTTGGTTGAGGCCTTCACCGTGGCTTTGAGTGGAGCAGTTGTGGTGTGGTCAGTTGTAGAGTTGAACGAATTGGTTTTAGCAGAGGAGAGTGTTAAGTTCAATAAAAGGTAAAAGAATCCAGCTATTAAATAAGAACTGAAAGAAAATATAGATTAAAGTGAATTAATTTTAATTAAGGACGTGCTTACTATTTGAGATTGTCGTATGACAAATGTAACGATGAATTATTTGTAATTGAATTTTCAAAACTAGTTTGACCATTTGACATAAGTTTTTGAATTGTCAT
>CALNHX010001437.1:0-226557 GCA_940337035.1 Agriotes lineatus
ATCTAGTTAGCTGATCTAAGTTAGATTTGTGACATTAGCTAAGCTGTCATTAATTTTCATTGTGACAGTGGTGCATATCCATGGAAACAAATACTGTTAATTTTTCATAATAACCCTAGTGTTCTTATGAAGAAAATAATTGCCCTGGAGGGTTATTTTGTATCTAAGATACCTTAAAATAGAGTCATTAATTTCAATTAATGTACTGGTAGGACATAAAACATATTTCATCTGCCCTACTATTATTGGGCACAAAACACTTCAATGCAAGTAAAAGAAATCCGCCTTTTGTTTTCGTTAAACAATTAGGATTGCCAAATATTGCCTTAGTAGTTCTATAATGATCTGATTGACAAGTACCACGTTACAATAAAAACGTTGAAAAATAGAATAACAACAATAATAAAATCAATAGAAATAAATTAACAGCGTGTAGAACTGAATAAAAAAACTGTGGCGTTTCATAATCAGTTAAGTGAAAAAAAAGCAAAAGGACACATATAGTGACACTTATAGTAGGTCAGTGATCAGTTAGATACAGTAAATCAGCTGAGTAGGCACTTCTCAAGCGTAGGGACAAATATTATACATAATATAGATGCTACAATAGGTAACTTAAACAAAAATGAGCGCGAAAACCTTAGCTTTGGAGAAATTTCATGTGATAAATCTATATTTCTAACTGCCTCTGATGAACAAAAAATTAGTAGTACATATTATAAATAAATCTAGAAAAACATCTACCCCAGGTGTCAGTTTGTGATATACTGAATATTAAGACTGTCTTGACAAATGTAGTCAATAAATGCTTTAAGCGTGGTATTTTTTCAAATCAACTGAAAATTTATAGAATTAGTCCTATGGTTGTAATAATTATCTACCAATAAGTGTAACTACAATATTTTCAATAATACTCGAGACTGCGGATCAAAAACAGGATAACTTCCGTTATTGATATATATGTACCTCTTGTATTTCAGTATGGCTTTATTAAACATAGTGGCACTCAAAGTGCAACTATCGACCTTGTGAATAATGTATCAACTGAACTAGATTTAGGAAAGATAGTCATACCTATATTTGTAGACCTACAAAAAACATTAGTTTTGATATTTTACTTGATAAGTTAGAGAGAATGGGATTCATAGGTAAGATGCATAGTATTATTCAATAATACCTAGCAAGCAGAAGGCAATATGTTAAATTAGACCATAATGTAAGTGAATTTGTAGGGTTCCCCATGGCTTTGTCCTGGGGCCTCTCTTCTACTCTCTGTATGTTCTCAGCTTAAATAATGCAGGGTTAGTTGCTAGATATTACACATTTGCAGATGATACTGTACTGTTGTATAGTTTTGATAATGTTGAGGAGGTAGAGAATGTGATTTGTAATTATTATAGACAAAACTAAATGTATGCTATTTAATAAATAATGATGTACAAGTTCCCGGTGTAAATATCAATGGTAATAAAATTGAATGTGTAGCCAGGATGAAATATTTAGGTCTAGTAATAAATAACAAACTGGTCAGATCATTTAGATTAGGTATATTGAATCCACGATATTGACAATGATGAATGCACGGTATATAGAGATTATCTTGGCCTTACGAGTAAGCTCAATGTATACAATACGTTTTTTCTGTCACATTTCAGCTAATTAATTCCCATATGGGGCACATGTGGATCTAATCGCTCTATTGTCAGCATGGTAGAAGTTCCTGTTGGCCAATGTCCTAAATTTAAGAGATGATGATTAGCTCGAAATAAAACAAATTATATTCTCAAAAACTGCGGGATCGCCCCTTGGGAACATTGGTCTCTGGGAGGTACAAGAAATGCCCTACCAGTTTCTTAATATTAGCTCGGATTGAATTATTTCCGCTTTACGTGAAAAACTGGTTTTTCCGGGATCGCGGGACGTTTACTCTCGCTGGATATGTTGGTCAATTTCGAGACTGTCCCTAAGTCCAATTGGGATTTTCTTCTTTTGTGCACAAAAACAGCTTTCTCGTTTATAATTGAAAACGCCGCATTTTCTTAACTAAATTAAGAACAATTTTAATGTTGATCGTGTTGAATACGCATGCTTGACAGATGTATAAACTGTTGTTGGCATTTGTTTTCAAAACCTACATAACAAAACAATTGAATTTCAAAATGGATGAGTTTTTTCGTGTACAGTGTAATAGTTTATTTTTTATTTGAAAATGCTTGACGTTAATTGTACATAACTACAGTTATAAAATTTTGCGTTAAATTTGAGTATTCCGGATTTACATTGTAAAATTGTGACAAAAATCCACCCTACAACGTCCCAGAACTACGACCAATAGAACGCTATTGCGCTATTATGAAGGTTACAGAAGATAGGTAAAGCCGTTAAAGAAAACCTAAAAATTTAGTGTTACACAATAAGCTTGAAAATCGGAAAAAGCTAGATAAAATAATTAATTGTTGGTGTTACAGAACAAAATATACATTTTGTTAGCAGTACAGACTGAGAAATTGAGTTTATTAACATTTGTAATTTCAATATACAGGGTGTCCTAAAAAGAATGGGACATTGATTATTCATAGATTCCTTACGTTATAATAAATCCACACAAATAATGTATACTCTTAGTTCGTAAGCCTAAAAGCAACCGGTAGTCATTAAGTCGTGCAATTATCCATGATCACAAAAACAATGGTCATCTCGTAAACAACAGTGATAAATCAATTAATGACATTAGTGCCATAAGAATTTGTTCTTTCATGTTTAAGAAAGCGCCGCTACATAACGAATTCTCCAGTGCTGAAATGTTCGTTATGTCGCAGCATTTTCGTAAGCACAAAAGACAAAAAACTGATGTCACCAACGTCATTAATTGATTTCTTGTTGTTGTTTACTAGATTACAATTATTACCCATTGTTTTTGTGATCATGGCTACTTGATAATTGCACGTCTTAATGACAATCAAAAACTTTTTATAGGCATTGTAGGGTAAACGGTTGCTCTTACGCTTATGAACTGAGAGTACATTATTTTTGTGGATTTTAATTCTCTTTCAGGTAATAACCCAAATTGTTTGAAAATGTTACAGATAACGAAGTTAGAGCTAAAAAAAGTTTTGAAAGATAGATAAAGTGTCCCTTAAAGTCAAGTCTACTTTATGAAATTTTTGCTATTGGTGCACTACACAATGGTGAGCATGTATACCAAAATTCCAATCGACATCGCTGCATTTGTGGGAATTAACAAAAAAAATAAAAAATAAAAATTTGAACTTTAAGGCCCCATAACTTCTTAGTGAAGGGACTTTGTACTAAGGTATATTAGGTTTAATCGATTTATTATAACGTAAGGAATTTATGACTAATCGGTGTCCCATTCTTTTTGAGACACCCTGTATATTAGTTTCAGTTCAAAAATACATTTATCAAACCTACTTCTTTCATTTATTGAAAAGTTTTCATAGGACAAGTATTCAAGCCGTAGTTTACATCTTGCAGTAATTTTTCCAATACTTTTTAAAATGTTTGACACTAAAGAGTGCATTTAATTTTACTTTCTGGCGTATTCTATAAGAAAAAGTTATTTCGAATGAAAACGTTTAAATCTCGATACAAATATCAGTCTCATATCATATTAGTCCCATTTTTATAAGTGGGCCTCTCAACGATTTGATTTGCTTTGAGTATTGTCACGTATTGTTACGCTTATCGCGTGCGACTGTAAACAAAATTCGATGGTCCAGACGTACCTACGCCTTTAAATTTTCGCAATATAACATTTTAGGCATCTTGATTATTCTCGCTCAATTAATTACATATAGCTCTTTAAACTTTTAATCTAGCAGTGCATTACGTCGAAAATACTGGTCTTATTATTGTTACATCATCAGTAGTTATATCGCGGGGAATATTGCAAGACTATTCCTCGAAGAAATGTCCTCCTTTGTATACCACACTATTCATTTTCAAAGTTTTCAGTTTTCCTTCTGAAATTTCTTGTGTACCTAGCTGGTTTGCTTTTCTTCCCGCAAATACTCGATATTGCACTTGTGCAAATACCCGGGTATTGCACAAAATATTCGCTGTATTCGATTCTGATTGGTTCAAATTTTGAAAATTGATGATGGGATTGGTTTATATTATCTGAGCGGAATAGTCAGTATTATTTTCTTTCTTTTGACCCATTATTATTCTTAATAGTTTTCTCTCGAAAATTCTTAATTGTTCTTCATCCTTTCTTCTTACACTTCTTGTTTCTAGTGCGTATATCACGATAGGTTTTATTAGCGTATTGTAGATTCTTAGCTTAATGTGTTTGCTAATACTCTTAGGCCTCAATAATTTTTTATTTACTGCGTATGCCCTCCATCCTGCTTGGATTCTGGATTTTATTTGACTGTTATCTGTACTGCTTATTTGTGTTCCTAAGTAGCTGAATTTATATACTTCTTCAATGCTGTAGTTGTTTATTTTTATTTTTGCTGTATGTTGGGAGCTTGTTTAGTTTTTTTTTTGTTTTTCACTTTTCATGCATTTTGTTTTTTCTTGGTTTATGTTTAATCCTGCTTTCTTTGCTGCTCTATCTAGTTTTTTAACGTGTTTTCAAGTTCTTCTTTTGTTCTGCTAACTATAGCTATGCCGTCTGGATATGCTATTATTTGTGTCATGTTTATATATAATTTTCCGTGGTCTTTAGTTTTCCTTATTATGCTTTCTAATACGATGTTAAACTGCATGGCTGACAGAGCATCGCCTTGTCTTACTCCTCTATTTATTTCGAATTTTTCTGTTGTGCCAAAACTTGTTCTGACTACAGCTTTGGATTTATTCATCGTCATTTTTACTAGTTTCTTTAGTTTACTAGGAATATTAAAGTTCCTCATTATTTCTATCAGTGTGTTTCTGTTTAAAGTATCATGGCTGACATAAAATCAATGAATAGTAAATGTAGTTCTATTCCGAATTCGTGGCTCTTCTCAAGTAATCGGTTCATTGTGAATATGGCATCTGTTGTGGACCTGCCTGGTCGGAATCGATTTTGGTAATCGCCTAATTCTTGTTCTACATATGGTTCTAACTTCTTGTAAAATAATGATGATAATATTTTGTAAGTTGTATTGAGCAGTGTGTGATACCTCTGTAGTTATTGGTGTTTCCTTTTTCGCCTTTTTTATGCAGTGGCACTATTACCCCAGCTTTCCAATTTTCCGGCATATCTACTTTTGTCCATATTTTTTGGATTAGTGAGTACAGATGGTCGTGTAGGGTTTTGCCTCCGTGTTTTATTATTTCTCCTACTATGTTGTCTAAGCCTGGCGCTTTACCATGTTTTATTATTTTAATTATCATCATGACTTCTTAATATGTAGGTTCATGGGTATTGTGTTATGTTTGTATAGGTTGCTCTATTTCCTCTTTCTCATTTTCTTTTTCGCTATTCAGGAGTTCACTGAAATGCTCTTTCCATAACTTCTTTATCTTCTCTTTCTCATACTCAGTTATTACTCTCTATTCCTTACCCCTCTTATGTTCATTTTGATTTCTCCCTCTTGTTTCTCTATTTCTCTATAAAATATTTTTGAATTCTTGGCTGCATTACTGTGTTCCATTTCTTCTACTGCTTTGCATAGCCATTGCTTCTTCTTCTGTTTGCATATTTTTGTTGCTTCTTTCCGTAATCTAGTGTATTGATTATGGTCTTCTTGCAGTCCCGATTGTATCCATTTTAATCTTAGTTTATTTTTTCTTGAATTTTCACTTGACATTCGTTGTCGAACCATTCTTTTCTTTTTTGTTTTTTCTTGCATCCTATAGTTTCTTCAGCTGCTTTTATCATTGTATTTCTTATGTTTACCCATTCTTGATTTAGATCAATTGAGGGTGTAATTTCTAATGTTTTTCTGCTTAATTGTTTCTGAAATCCTTGGGTTTCTTTTTCGGATTGAAATTTGTTTATAATCCACTTATTCGTTATTTTCTGTGTCTATTGCTACTTTCTGTTTCATTTTCACAATTACCAAGTAGTGGTCCGAGTCTGCGTTCGCTCCTCTGTAATATCTCACATCTCGTATGCCTTTTTTGTCAGTTTTTTTCTTATCAGCACATGATCTATTTGGCTTTCATGTTCTCCTCCTGGGGGTTTCTAGGTTACATTATGCTTCCTTCTGTGTTTAAATTTTGTACTACTAATGACCATGTCCATTGCTGCGGCGTAGTTACTTAGTCTATGTCCATTTTTGTTTGTTTGTTTGTGTATTGTTTCTTTTCCTGCTACTCCATCTATGTATTCTTCCTGTCCCATTTGTGCATTAAAATCACCTAGTGTTATTAACGTGTCATGTGGTTGCACTTCTTCGCTTATTTCTAGCAGTTTTTCATAAACTTGGTCTTTTACATTTTATTCTGCATCACCTGTCGGTGCATATGCATTGATTATAGTTATATTAGCTAATTTTGATTTTATCGTAATTATCGAGAGTCTGCCACTTATTGCATTGAATATACTTAACTGGTAACGTGCCGTCTGTGAGACTGCAAGCAAATTTTAATCTCAAGGTTTCAGCAAAAACTCGTAGGCATGGCAGTCCCTGTGAATTACAATATTTCTTTAAGTTTTTTTTTACAAATGCATTGTTTTACTTATTATTAATCGTAAAATAAATAAAATTACTTTTGATCAAAAGTTTTATTTTTTTTTATCTTGGTCTGGTAAAAAGTACATTGCCAATTTGTGTTCATGTTGAAAATTATATTATAATTTTTTCTTTACATTAAGTTTTCGGTTATTATTACTAAAAAATATATGCCTAACAAACCTCTATATATATATATATATATTTCAAAAAATAATTAAAACAGTTTAATTTTTTTCGCTTTAAAGGTGTGCCAGTCTCATAGACTGCACGTTACTAGTTGTGCTTCAAACTTACACGTTACCAGATGGTATTTTTCAGTTTAATATTTACAAGAAAGCCGATACCGTTTCTTCCTTTCTTTTCTTCTCCACTGCAAAACATTGTGTAGTTTCCTGAGCTTATTTCACCAGTTCTTTCATTTGAGATTTATTTCATTTTTTCTGGTTTTAGTCTGGTCTAGCTCTTTTGGCTTTCTTACTTTTATAGTTTTTTTTTATCGATATTGTGTTTTCTTTTCATTCTGTATTTTCCATTCTCCTTCTGTTTTAAGCGTATCTGATGATTTATTTTTCTTAGTCTTTCCATTTTCTTAGCGGTCGTCTGGTTTATTGACAGTCATGTTCTTTTTTTAACTAGTTTTTTGTTCGTCTTCCAGTATAAGTGATTGATCTCATGTGTTTTCTTATTTATTCATCTCCTATGTTTAGAGGTGATCCTTCACTTAGCTTTCTTATTTTCTGATGTTTGTCCATATAATCCTCTTTCTTGCTTGTCTCGTGCCTTCTTACTGCCACTTCCCCAATTGCTTCCTCTACTTCTCCCGTTCTTTCTTATTGCTCCAGTGTGTAAGCTTCATTGTTGATTATTAACTTATTGTTTCGGAGATTTGCAGTGTATCTCTTGCTTTTTGCCTCTCTCGTGTATTTTATTAGGTTTTTCCTTTCTTCGAGGGTTTACTTTGGGTAGTTTTCATTGATCCAGATGTTTCTTCCTTTTAGGTTTCTTGTGGCCATTATCTCCTGTTTCTTATTCAATATTGCTATTTCTATTAATATTGGTCTTCTAATTTCTTGTACTTCTCTTTCCATTATTGTTACAATCTTCTGATATTTCTGGAGACTGTCGTCAGGAATAAAACAACGACAAATAAAAATAAAAGTCAATGTAATTTTAGTATAACATAGTTACATTGTAATACTTAAAAGTATATATGGAAAATCGTTCTTAATTAATGTTATATATAACATCCCGCTAATTCACACCAAACCGTTGCGTCACCGTCTCACCGTGTCCTCCGATTCTATATTTATCTGCACTCAACTGCTAAGCGCAAACGCAGGAAAAAACTAAAAATTAACATAGTTGATAAGGCACGCAGGTGCACTTGGTTATTTTTAAAATATAGAAACAATTTCGACAAATTGAAGGCTGTGTGTAAAATTACTTTTAAGTACCTACATATAATGTTTGTCGGTAAAAAAAACTGTTAAAAATAAATAAAGATGCTGACAGTTTCCCGAAAGCGAGATTTATATACTGTTTTGTAATAGTATTCTTGGTGTTTCTAAAACAATTAGTAAAGGAATACGATCGAATTAATAAGCTCAGAAATATTTTTATATAATTTTTAAAAACATCTTCTATATGTTATTTCATAAATAACGTAGTGGAGATATTGAATAACTACAAGGATCGTGAAAGTAGAAATGAATGTATAAATTTAAGTACTAAATGGCAAGATGTTTGTAATCTCATCAAATATAATGTAAATGTATTTTCTTTCATTTATATTGGGCATAGATACCTAAACGCAGCAGCGCAGGAACTGCTGTAATTATGGGTGGAAAAACATTTTTTTGAGTGTTTTAACATAACTATGCTTTATGTATTATGTTCGACTGTTCCATAAACACTTTATTATAGTATTATTCAGCGTCCATAAAGTGCCACTTTAGTCCGTAGAGTAAAGTAAAACGGCAGGCTGTCAATGTCCTATAGTTATTTTCAAAATAAATATAATTTTATTCAAATCGGGAAAGAAGATTATATTAGCGGAAAAATTTACAAATAATAAAAAGGAATTCATCTTTAATATTCGTCCAATAAAATCCTACATTATGTACTTGATAGTTACAATGACGCTAAAATGCTTTTTAGTCCCGTATTCAATGGTCATATGAAATATCAGTTTTCCTGTCTTCTCGCTCAGAAAAAGTGGTTTTCGAAGTGTTGTCTGTCTGGCAGTTTGTAAGCCTGTAGTTTTGGGAGTCTGTCAGTCTGTCTGTGACCTCTCTACAGCCCAGATGGTTTAATAGATCGGCCTCAAAATTTATATCTTTGTTTTTAATATAAATTTGGAGATCCCAATCATTTTTGCTTAAAATACTGTAACCGGAAGTGATATTTTACACTTGTGGTTTTCTGTTTTTCCAGAAAATGTTATAGTTGTTTGCTAAACATTAAATTTCATAGAACAAGATGATATATTGTGTAATTATATTTAGTTCAAACACAAAAGTTTCTCCAAAACGTAGGGGAATAAAAATGTTTAAATCTGTTGTATATTACGTAATGATCTATAACTTTTGTCAAAAAAGTTTTTTGTTAGTATACTTAATGATAAATCGCAAATTGAAATTTTTACAGGCAGTAAAAGCAAGTCGTGTGGTGACCACACTTCATTTTTTTGCATATGGTAATGCAATCTAGGGAAACCAATGACTGCAAGCATTCTCACTAGATTGATAGGAACTTCTGGTTATTATTATGTAATGAGGTTAGGTTTCATGTTGACTGGTTGACACCGTAATTATTTTAGATTGTAGTTCTGGCTATTATAAACTGAATTTGTCCTTAGTGCAATACCTACTTAACTAGTTAAAACCAAATTATATAATCACATTTTAAGTTTATAATAGCCTCCATTAGGAGCACCTCATAGCGCATCATTTTTTTTATTGCAGCGCTGCGCTGCCCGAAAAGCCCTCTTAATGCATCATAGACATATTGTCTTATAGAAATTGGCATCTTATTGCCGCAATTTTCAGAAGTGAAAACAGCGCCACTTTTGCGTTCAATAGAGAAACGGAGCAGCATGTGAAAGGTTTTATCGTCTTTTATGTTGGTATTTGTCAAAATTGAACCTTTTACAAACATATGCAGAGTTGTTCTCTTGTTCTTCTGGCGAAACCTATATTTCAATAATGCCTGCTGCTATAATCGCAAATAGAATTCATATGGTAATGCAATCTAGGAAAACCAATGACTGCAATCATTCTGACTAGATTGATAGGAACGCCTGGTTATTATTTTGCAATGAGGTTAGGTTTCATGTTGACTGGTTGACACCGTAATTATTTTAAATTGTAGTTCTGGCTATTATAAACTGAATTTGTCCTTAGTGCAATACCTACTTAACTAGTTAAAACCAAATTATATAATCACATTTTAAGTTTATAATAGCCTCCATTAGGAGCACCTCATAGCGCATCATTTTTTTTATTGCAGCGCTGCGCTGCCCGAAAAGCCCTCTTAATGCATCATAGACATATTGTCTTATAGAAATTGGCATCTTATTGCCGCAATTTTCAGAAGTGAAAACAGCGCCACTTTTGCGTTCAATAGAGAAACGGAGCAGCATGTGAAAGGTTTTATCGTCTTTTATGTTGGTATTTGTCAAAATTGAACCTTTTACAAACATATGCAGAGTTGTTCTCTTGTTCTTCTGGCGAAACCTATATTTCAATAATGCCTGCTGCTATAATCGCAAATAGAATTCATATGGTAATGCAATCTAGGAAAACCAATGACTGCAATCATTCTGACTAGATTGATAGGAACGCCTGGTTATTATTTTGCAATGAGGTTAGGTTTCATGTTGACTGGTTGACACCGTAATTATTTTAAATTGTAGTTCTGGCTATTATAAACTGAATTTGTCCTTAGTGCAATACCTACTTAACTAGTTAAAACCAAATTATATAATCAAATTTTAAGTTTATAATAGCCTCCATTAGGAGCACCTCATAGCGCAGCGGACCTACTACTGCGTTCAACGTAGATCACGCAAATGGTGGCACAGATTATGGTGGGCACTAATTGATATTGCATTTGTAACCTCATACATAATACCGATGGGGCCACAATTATACAGGAAGTTTATAATAACGCGCAATATGTGTAAATGCATTTATTTTAAAATGCAATATGGAAACGTTGCTGAGCATGTAAAAACACAATATATTGTAGGGAGGAAGGAATTCTGTTGATCAGGTGGTATAAAGAATTCAGTTTACAGCAAGTATGTGGGTTATTACAAGTTACATTCCTTCTTGTTATTTGTGATCCTTCTTTTTCAATAAAATTACGGTTCATATACTGCATTTTAAAATAAACGCATTTACACATGGCGTGGCGAATCCTTAGAAACCAATAACAATCAAGTGCTCATGGAAACGGGAATACCACAATGCGCATTAAAATAAATTCACTGTATATAACAGCAATGAGATAACATGAACAAGAAAATAACACGTATTGCTTGAGTAAGAAAGAGATAAACATAGTAGTAAATATTCGAGTAGGCATGACGCTTATTTTAATTATGACATAAGTCAACTAAACATGGCTACTAAAATAATTTTATCGTATGGTCATCTCTTTCTTACTCAAGCATTCTATTTTGTTGTTCATGTTATCTTATTGCTGTTATACAGAGAGATTTTCTTTACTACGAACACGGCAGACGATATGTCGAATTTACAAATACCGAGAATTTGACGTTGACAGCTTGTCAGTAGCTAATATCTGCTGTCATTTATATCTTAAAATCGATAACTACGAAGCAACGGAACAGTACAAATTGTAAAATGGTATTATCGGGGTACACCGGTCCGGGAAATTCAAAATTCTTTCCCAACATTTGGAAATAGGAGTTCTTCATCGTCATCAACGTTACATGGAGTTATTTCAAATTTTGGAAACTTTGGATGTGTTTCTTCCCAAAAGCACAACAGGCCTAATAGTCTCAACGAAGACAGGAATTAAAAAAGGTTTGTATTACCGCTAATGACTATCCAGATTATTCATTCCTCTGGAAAGTCATTTTCACTACAACTAACGATTTGAATAACTGCGTTTAAAAATTAAAGGGGTAGTTCAGAGTACTAGCACTAATACGTTGGCTAATATGCGGAGAAGTTTCTATAATCGCTTAGGATATTGTTTAGCGCAAGAAGACAGGCTCTTTGAACACGAGCTAATTTAAACTTCTTGAATTTTGTTGTTTGAAATAAAAATAATTTTACTTTTGTGTACATCTTTTTTACTACGAGTTAATTTGTTCGGAAGAAATTATTTCTTTCTTCAGAATGCGTTTTACTTTGTGAACTACCTCCTTTTACTTTACACTTTACTGTTAATCTCTAAAAATCCTGTTTTTCAACTCTAAGAATTCATTACAGAATATCACAGTACCTCATACATTCTATCAGTCATACGGAAGGGGCCATAATTATATATAACAGCAATAAGAATACATGAACAACAAAATAAAATGCTTGAGTAAGAAAGAGATGACCATACGATAAAATTATTTTAGTAGGCATGTTTAGTTGACTTACGTCATAATTAAAATAAACGCCATGCCTACTCGAATATTTACTACTATGTTTATCTCTTTCTTACTCAAGCAATACGTGCTATTTTATTGTTCATGTTATCTCATTGCTGTTATATATAATTGTGGCCCCATCGGTATAATAACACTGATTAACACTAATTTTATTGTCAACAATATTTGAGCGATTTCTAGGTAATTTCGTGCTGCTGAACACGAATTTGAAGTCCATTTAGGTGAATTGGCTCTAATTTTAGAGATATATTATCAAAATATGATAAAATAGAGAAAAATATCAATTTAATAGACCAATGGCCCTTATAAGCAACTTTTAGTAAAAAATATTAAAGTGGTTTCAAAAAAGAGAAACGAAAAAATAATAACATTCATTATTGATTAGGTATAACAGCAAAGAAATAATTTAATTTAAAAAATTACATCTAATTCGTAGGAAAGAAGCTCTTTTTGTAGGATTTTCTTTTATGAGAACCGTCAGGTACATCACGTTGGAGACTCCAACAATAGTCTGCCATCATATGATGATCCCATCTGCCCTGATACCTTTCCTTCATCTCCTTTATATCCTGGTGGAACCGTTCCCCTTGTTCCTCACTGAAATTGCCAAGATTGTCGGGAAATTTATCCAAGTGGCTGTGAAGAAAGTGTACTTTAATACTCATATTAGTACCCAAGTTTTTAAAGTTTAATACCATCTGTTGCACTAATTCCTCGTAGTTGTCCGCTTTGTGATTGCCCAAGAAATTTTTAACTGCCATAACAAAGCTACACCAAGCAGCAGCTTCAAGTGTCGTCATGTGATTTGTAAAATTAGAGTCCTTAATAAGTTTGCGAATTTGAGGGCCATCAAAAATACCCGCATTTAGCTTTTCCATACTTAGCCTAGGAAACGATCTACAAAATGTATTTGAAGCACTCGCCATCTTTACTCAAAGCCTTAACAAATTGTTTCATTAGTCCTAACTTGATGTGGAGCGGTGGGAGAATGATTTTTTCACGGTCAACCAATGGTTCGTTTATGACATTTGTGTTCCTACAGTCATATTTTGTCTTATTGGCCAATTAACCATATTCCAATGATCTTGCTTCGCCCTACTATCCCACAAGCAGATAAAACAAGGGTATTTTGTGTACCCACCTTGCTGCCCAAGCAAGAAGTTGACCATTTTTAGATCAACACAAATGAAAAACTGATGTTCTTCATAGGATAGTTTCTGTAATACCAACTTAATGTTTTGATATTCTTCTTTAAGTTTTGTTGAGTGGGTGATAGGAATTGACCCATATCGGTTGCCATTGTGTAGCAAAACACACTTTAAGCTTCTACTGGAACTGTCTATGAATAGCCGCCAGTCACCTGGAACAAATTGTATTCCCATTTGACGAAAAAGTCCGGGAATGTTGTTGCAATAAACAAGATCTTCATCTTGGCTAAAGTAAGGAACAAGTTTCACCTCTCGTGTTCTATAAATGGTTATTTTTATATCTGGTTGTAGACAGTTTTTTTCTTTTAATCTGGATGCCAGAAGTTCAGATGCTTGCTTTGATAGACCGAGATCCCGTATCAGCTCATTCAGTTCTTCTTGAGAGAACTGCTGTGGTGTTGATTGTATTTCCTGCTCATATTCACTTCCACTGCTACTGTACTGGTCCTTAATTTCTTCTTCTTCCGACATCAGAACATCTGGCAGTGTTGTATATACTGGTACGGGAATCTCTTCGCTATGTGGCACAGGCCTTCGTGCTGATTCTAAATCAGGATAATCCCATTTGCCTTTCTTGTATTTGTTAAAACCTTTTACATTAACTAAACAAAAATAACAATCATCATGGTGGTTTTTAGGTTCTCTCCACACCATGGTTTGACCACTGTCGTAAACATTCGACACACGTTTTGCACACTATATGGGGAGCCCAGGACTTGTCTTGGTCTCCAAGCAGTACGCCGAAATAAGCTTGATAAGCTTGTCTAACAAAATCTGTGATATTTTTTCTTTGTTTCGCTACAGTATATTCGCCACAAATGTAGCAGAAGACATTAGGGCTGTTCAAACAGCTTCTGCGTGAAGAACTCATTCCTCTGAAAAAAGAGTAACTTTAGTTAAAAATATAGGTACAAATATTCGTCACATGTACTCCTACCTTCCACTTGACGTCTATTAAATTTAAATAACTTCACTAGGTAGGCAATAAGAACTAAATACACAAAATACGTAAGAAAAGCACAATAACCGCGACGCTAAGTCTTAGTAGAACAACTGCTTACGCTGATCTGACAGTTAAAATCAAGAGACACAAGACAAACAAGTGCACGCACTGATCACGTGATCAGCAGTCGGCACGTGGTACGCTCACTAAACAGGGTCGAACTCTCGTTTCTGCGTAAATTTCTTGTTTGTAAATTATTCTTAAAAAATAAAAAGCATATGTTATAGCTAAATTCCTTAAAAAATTATGTATCCCTTACCTCAAAAACTAGAGCCAATTTGGAAAAACTGCTTTTATTTTTGAATTCAGCAGACCTGAATTACCTTAAATTCGTTCAAAAATACTTGGCAACAAAAAATTTTTTAAATTTTGTAGGGCGGTGTAATTAATTAACAAAAATTACACTAGGCGTGGATGCCTCGTCTGCGGTGAATAAGTACTTAAACAATCAACGCAGACGACCCGTGGATTACGATCAGAGTACCTTAGATCGACTGTCCATCGGTCTTGGCGTATTTTTAGGCACTCGTAAATTTTCCTTATTCACTGGTGTTCGCACTTTTTAAAAAATTTTAACTCCCTGTATAATCCCTATCAATTTTTTTTTGAATAGTTACTTTAATTTAGAAGCTGTAAGTAACACAGCGTCTTAGCCAAGACGCACCCATTCGTCCCCGCTAAAACACAAGTGCGCACCAAACCCCGATAGAGGCCGCTCGCAGTACCTCACGCTATCGAAGCTACGATCAAGCGCACTCAAATACTTCACGATCCGACCAAACCCCGATAGAGGCCGCTCGCAGTGCCTCTCGCTATTGAAGTTAGGACCAAGCGCACTTAAATGCTTCGCAAGCCTGCAGCCAAGACGAACGAAACCCAACCACTTTATCAGTTTCGACATCCTGCTACTTAGTTGTATTCCGATAGCTACTTTATTAAATTTTGTGTTTCCATTATTGTGTATTTTATTACTCTGAAATCTTATTCCGGAGGCCATAAATCTCCGAGAATAAATATTTCTGTGCGAACCCCATCTACCCTCGCAACAGTGGCGCCCAACGTGGGGCCGGAGATTCAAACCATTCGAGAACAAGATCTCAGATAAGGAAGGTACGTGAACTTCAAGCAGCAATGGATAACAACGTGGAAATAACTGCATAGCAGGTTCCCAATGTGTTAATGTCATTCGAACAAATGCAAATGTTGATCGCGGCAATGCAAAGCAAGACAGCGACTCTAGAATCCGGATCGTTTTCGAAGTGCAGTGCGCGATTCAAAGGACAAACAGACATTCACGCGTTTCTAGACAATGTGATAGTTTTCATGGATTGTGAGAAAGTGTCCGAAGTGAACGCGATTCGTGGCCTAGCAATATTATTAGAAGACACCGCGGCTACTTGGTGGCAAGGGGTCAAATCTAACGTGCACACCTGGCAAGCAGCCGTCGAAGCCCTGAAAACAACATACGGACCCGACAAGCCTACTTATCAGATCCTAAGAGAAATCTTCGCGTCAGAGCAAGGCGACGGGACACCCACAGAGCTCTTCATCTGCGAGAAAAGCGCTCTCCTCGCCAAACTCCCTGCGGACAGGTAAGTTACCGAAGATTTCCAATTAGATATGGTGTACTGTCTCCTACATCGAAGGATTCGAAAGAAAATCCCGAGAACCGGTTTCGGTACGTTCCAAGAGCTCTTGAATGAGCTGAGGAAGAGTGAAGAGGTGGAACCTCAGCAGCAGCAAAAAAGGAAGAAACCCGAGAGGCCTCGATGTGAATACTACCGCTATCCAAACCATACCTGGGAAGAATGCAACAAACGCAAACGCGCAGAAAACACAGGGAGCGCCAAGAAACTTCCGGAGACAGCTGCCAAACCTCCAATTGCCTGTTTCGGATGTGGAGCACCTGGGATAATAAGAAGCCAGTGCCCTACTTGCAAACCAGCCCAAGTTGCATCCGCAACATTAAGTTTTTTTCTCGCGGATCAGATGGTCAGCCGCGAACTTTATGGCCGCGCGCGCCCCATAGTTCAAATAAGCATCGTAGCTGCAACAGGTCACGCCTACAGTAATACGGGAGCCAAGCAGAGTATCGCGGCTTACACCCTGTACAATACGCTGCGAAAAGAAGGATATAAGTTCAGTAAGCACTTTGTCAACCTTGTCCTAGCCGATGGAGAAAACCGACCCCAGGAGGTCCTTACAGCAACGATTCCTGTGACGCTAAACGGGAGAAGCATCGAGACGAGCTTCCTGATCCTCCCAAAGGCCACAAACCGAACGCTCCTAGGCGTCAGCTTCATTGAGGACACCGGACTACTGCTGAATCTGACCAGGAAGGTGTGGAGTTTCGTGGACCAGCCCGAGCTCGTTTTCCGCTTTGAAGCAGAGAGCTGGCAGGGTGATTATAAGTTGAAAGCCGCACCCCAAAGCAGCCCTTACGCGAACGTAGCGAAAGGATCAAATAGTGCAGATCCCCGATGGAAAGCCATCCGAGCTCGACAGCAAATGGAAGCTTCCCCCTACACGCAAGATGCAATGAGCCTGGATGAAGATGAGAACATGGAAATCGAAGACCCTCCTTCCCAATACAACCCAGTCGCAATCGATGCTATATCCGACGACGTGTATCCAGCGTTCCCAAAGTCAGACGAGCTACCGACTCACCTCTTCCCACACTCGCCCCGGAGAATCCCTTCAGTGAACATCGCCCTGGTGAGCCCGGAACCTCTCGAGCTCACGCCCACCGAAGGGGAAGCTTTGATCCCGGCGCAACGTCAACAAGTAAACAGCCTGCTTGAAGCCCATAGAAGCCACTTCGATCTAGGGGGAGAACCCACTCCCTATGGCGAGCATCGCATAGAGACCGGTACGCACCCTCCTATTGCCGTTCACCCGTACCGATACCTCCCCACAAGCAGGCCATCCTAAAGAAGGAAGTCAACGAGATGCTATCCCTAGGGGTGATTCAAGAATGTGATTACCCCTGGGCCGCCCCGGTGGTGATGGTCCCAAAACCAGATGGGTCAACAGCGATTTGTGTAGACTACCGCAGACTGAACCAGATCACAACAGTGGACTCCTATCCGCTACCTAGGATGGTTGACCTCCTGCACGCGACCCAGGCCAACGTCATCTCCACACTGGACCTAAGGGCCGGATATTGCCAAATATCGGTCCGTCCCGCGGACCGAGACAAGACAGCCTTTGTTACTCCATTCGGATTGTACCGCTTCAACCGGATGCCATTTGGACTGCGGAACGCGCCAGCTACCTTCCAACGAACAATGGACCGTTTCCGGGCAAAGATACCGGAAGTAACCATCCTCGCCTACGTTGACGACATTTTGGTATTGTCGGCCGATGGGGAACAGCATATCCAGGACCTCCAGACCGTCCTCAAACAACTAGAACATTCTAAACTACATGTCCGACGAAAGAAGTGCAAGTTCGGGTGCTCTCAAACCAAGTATCTGGGACATTTTATAAGCTCAGAGGGATTACGAGTCGACCCAGAGAAGACAGCCGCCATCTTGAAGTTCGCGACGCCGCGGACCCTCAAGCAGCTATCGTCCTTCCTCCAGACGGCGTCGTGGTACCGCCGCTTTATTCCCAACTTCGCCAGCGTAGCCGCTCCGCTGTCCAACCTCTTAAAGAAGACGCAGGGATGGACATGGGGACCTCCACAAGAAGCCGCCTTTGAGAAGCTGAAACGTCTCCTCGCCACCGCTCCAATCCTCAGCCAGGCCGACCCCAATCTCCCTTTTACGCTAAGGACGGACGCCAGCCGCTACGCCTTGGGTGGCCTCTTGGCTCAAGGGTTAGGACCAGACGAACGACCCGTGGAGTATGCCAGTCGCCTACTCTCACCAGCGGAGCGTAATTACTCCACCACGGAGCCTGAGGCTCTTGCCGTCATCTGGGCCGTCACCAAGTTCCGAGGATACATAATAATAATAATAATATGGCTTTTTCAACCAAAAGAAAAATAATAGAAAAGGAATACAACAATTGAATGTAATATTCACAGGCGAAGTTCAGCCAGACAACGTAAGGTTGTTTGCTGCTCTTCCACTTAACCTGTAAGAGGGAAGCCCGATCACCCTCGCCACAGACCACCAACCCCTGAAGTGGCTCCTCACTCTGAAGTCGCCTACAGGCCGCCTAGCCAGATGGGCCCTAGCTCTTCAGCCCTACAACATCACCTTCACCTACACACCCTCGCCACAGACCACCAACCCCTGAAGTGGCTCCTCACTCTGAAGTCGCCTACAGGCCGCCTAGCCAGATGGGCCCTAGCTCTTCAGCCCTACAACATCACCTTCACCTGCACTCCCCGGAAGAGCAATGTGGTAGCAGATACCCTATCCAGGCCAGCCTGCGACCATCCCGTGGAGCAGAAGTGTGATGTGTGTACAGTGTCCATCAACATCCCGACCCGGTCAGCCGGAGACATCCGCAAGGGACAACTCCAGGACCCGGAAGTCAAACAAATCATTGATTGCTTTGAGAATCCGACGCCCGCAGCCGTCGACTACGCCAAGTGGAGCTCTCGAGGTTACCTGATGAATAGTGGAGTACTATACCGCTACTCCCCCGACATCGACGCCGAGAAAGCACAACAGGTGGTACCTACCCAAGAAAGGATCGAAATCCTACAAAAGTACCATGACGCCCCTGAAGCAGGTCACTACGGGGAAGAACGGACCTACCTCCGCATCTCAACCCGGTACTACTGGCCTGGCATGAGAAAGTTTGTGGCGGACTACGTAAAGCACTGCCACGACTGTCAACGCTTCAAGGCTACGAACCTGAAGCCCGCTGGCCTTCTACAAACGCTTACGCCGGCCCAGAGGTTCGAGCATCTAGCCATAGACCTATTTGGTCCCCTCCCAGAAGCACCCACGGGAGAGAAATGGATCTTCATCAATGAGGACATCGCCTCAACGTGGATCGAACTTTTTGCACTCCGCAAAGCAGACGCAGAGACCTGTGCAAAAACACTAATAGAGGAAGCATTCCTGAGGTATGGGATCCCACGGAAAATAAGTAGTGATAATGGCACGCAGTTCGTGAGCGGCATCATGCAACACGTCGTCCACTGCTTAGGGATCAAACAAACCTTTTTTCGGTTTGGAGAGGTATACAATACAATTTAACTCGTCCAAACGGAATACCGACATCAGACATGCTTCTTAATATTCATAGCTTAGTTAAAACGATTAGCAATGTCGTAATCTTCCCGTTAGCTCAACAAATTGCGTATCGAAATATGACAACCCTCAAACTTATATCTGAAGCTATATCAGGGTTTTCTTCATTTCCTTGGAACGGGCTTGCTAAGGTCAATCCAATCATTCAGTCAGAACTAAGTAAATTTGCCCATATCCGTACGCTTGTCTCACAGTACCAGGAGCAAGCTATTTGTTTCCCAACTTGGCCTATTTATGCCTAAAATTGCATCAGGTAGTTGGAGGTAATGCAACCCTTAAAGATTTCAAAGGCGTGGGGTCAAGTTCAACGAACATTACTTCGAAAGGAGACTGGGACACTCTAGTTGAAAAGTTTAGGAGTGATTCATCCAAATTAGAATACAGTTATGATGTCGTTAAAGGAGAGGAAGCAACTGTAACTGGAGCTATCAGTGCTTCAAAACTTCCGGAGCTTATCAACAGTTTCTTAACTGAAGCTCCATCAAAAGAAGAGGATGAAGATGACTTTAACCTGGGTTTGAATCTCAATCCAAGCTCAAGAAGAGGAAGATCCAGATCAATATCACCCCAGTATGGAAAGAGGAAGAGGGGTGGTTCAGGCTCAAGTTCAAGTAGTGGAAGTTCATCACCAGGCGGAAGTGGAATCAAGCCACCTAAGAAGACAATCTCTTCTGGGTCTCCGACGGGTCGTCAAAGTTCCCCAACTCCGATATTGCCCACCTCTTTAGTCTATAAACAGTTATCTGCATCAACACCGGGATCAGGAACCCCGCAGAAGACCCCAAAGAAGACTCCGGGAGGAACTCCGGAGAAGAAAACTCCGGAGACAGAAGTAAAGAAAACAAAAGGTACATCTATGATTGAGTCACCATCTGCCATGCAGATCCGCTTGAGGGATCCAAAGTACACTCTACCTAAAGATTTGGGACTGTACAAAAGAGACTTCAACTACTACGTCTACTGTCCACAAGCAAATCCGGTCGAGAGAAAGAATCGGGATCTGAAACCACAGCTCGCCATCCTCGTTGGAGACCAACTATGACCAGTGGCCAGATAAACTAGCCCCTGTTCGTTTTGCCATGAATACCAGCTTCTGCCAATCTACAGGGCACACAGCTGCATTCCTGACATTCGGCCGACAACTTAGGTGTACAGATGACGTCACCCGTGACCAGAGAAGCATCATCCTCGCCGACACATTCATTCCCGTGATAACCCCGTACCTGTTAAAACTAACGTACACCATCCGTCAAGCTCGGGAAACGAGGGAACAGCAGCAAGACAGAAAAACGCTACGCCGACCAAAATCGACGCGATGTCCAACCCTACAAACCAGGAGACCTAGTTTGGGTGGACAGCCACACGTTGAGCAACGCAGCAAAGGGATTTCAGCTCAAGATTATGTGGATCTCGTCTCCTGGAATGTTGAAAAATTGATCGAACCGCCTGTAACATTTCATATTCATAATTTTGAAGATGTGCTAAAATCGAAGACAGTTCCCGAGGTAAAGTTTGCTCCATACCCTTGTCACTCCCAAGCGGTGGAGCGAAATGTAAAGCTTGTTACAGAAGCATCTGCTGCTGTTTGCGGTGAAGAATCACGGGATGGTTTCATTAGAGCCACACTGAAATCTAGGACAATAATGCCATCTTTTGAAACCAAATCTGATTACCGTACTCAATAAAGTATTTTTATCATTTCCGTTGTATGAAAATATTTTTTTCTTGTTTTTGAAATAAAATTTTCTCAATTTTTTTTTAAGTTTAGGATACCTGGGGTTTTAAACCTTACTGTTTACTATTAACTCCTCACAGAAAAGAAATCAGAAGTTTTAAACAATATTTGCATGTTGCACATAGCAATTTTTAAGTTAGTGACGTCACATCACCTGTGAAACCTCGACATTTAGCAACTTTTAAAACCCCACGCAACCCAAAAAAAATTTTTTTAATCTCCATATGTAAATTTCCACCCTAATGGCCAACCCTCATTCAGAAAAAAGATTGCGAATGCAATATAGGTACTTGCTAATAAGAAACTTTAATTTTGTTAGCGGAATGTAGGCATGCAACTAAAAAGTAGATACGTAGGAACAACTTGTGTGTTGTATCTTTCCTTCGGTGGTATAAATTATGATAACTCTTAATTGTCTTTTTGGCAAGTAATAATTCCTATGTTAACTCGTAAAATACACGCTCTAATGTATTGGTCTCATTTGTAACTATGGAAATGACCTGTATGATTAAATGGTGGCATAGAAACGAAACGCTTATGTTAACTATTAAAATAAATTCCCTGTAATCATATAAATAAAGGAGAACGATCCAAACGTGTGTGTCACGACAATTGCAGACGCGATGTCCCCCATTTGTGTTTACATGCATCTCACCGTCGCCTCGATTTCGCGACCGGGGAGGAGCCCCGAGTGTCCCACTGGAGAGGAGCGGAGCCCCGATGGCTCCCTTGGAAAAGGGCGGAGTCCCAAGGGCCCCCTTGGAGAGGGGCGAAGTCCCGAAGGCCCCCTTGAAGAGAAGCGGAGTCCCAAGGGCCCCTTGGAGAGGGGCGGAGCCCCGATGGCTCCCTTGGAGAAGGGCGAAGTCCCGGGGCCCCCTTGGAGAGGTGCCGAGCGTCAAGGGCCCCCTTGGAGAGGGGCGAAGCCCCGAGCGCCCCCTTGGAAAGGGGCCGAGTCCCGAGGGCCTCCTTGGAGAGGGGCGGAGTCCCAAGGGCCCCCTTGGAAAGGGGCGAAGTCCCGAGGGCCCCCTTGAAGAGAAGCGGAGTCCCAAGGGCCCCTTGGAGAGGGGCGGAGCCCCGATGGCTCCCTTGGAGAAGGGCGAAGTCCCGGGGCCCCCTTGGAGAGGTGCCGAGCGCCAAGGGCCCCCTTGGAGAGGGGCAAAGCCCCGAGCGCCCCCTTGGAGAGGGGCCGAGTCCCGAGGGCCCCCTTGGAGAGGGGCGGAGTTCCAAGGGCCCCCTTGGAAAGGGGCGAAGTCCCGAGGGCCCCCTTGAAGGGAAGCGGAGTCCCAAGGGCCCCTTGGAGAGGGGCGGAGCGCCGATGGCTCCCTTGGAGAAGGGCGAAGTCATGGGGCCCCCTTGGAGAGGGGAGAAGTCCCGAGGCCCCCCTTGAAGAGAAGCGGAGTCCCAAGGGCCCCTTTGGAGAGGGGCGGAGTCCTCGAAACCCCGAAGGCCCCTTAGAGAGGGGCGAAACCCCTGGAGCCCCGAGGGTTCCTTTAGAGAAGGGCAAAACCCCTGGAGCCGCGAAGGCCCCCTTGGAGAGGGACGGACCACCTAGGGCCCCTTGGAGAGGGGCGGAGCCCATTGAACCCCCTTGGAATGGCCCAACGTAATAAGCCTAAAAATGGTGGTAAATTGAATAGAATAGACCGCGCAATAGCGCGCGCAGCCCCGTTTATTATATAAAAATAATGCTTGAGCATGAAACACTCATTAGGTACCTTAGAAAGTGCAATTGTATTCGCTCCAACAACCATGGTTACCTTTCAACACCACGATTACACTCAAGTTTTGAAAACTACTGCTACTGCCACAACCGCCCCTATGTTGGAGGACAATATTCACACCCGCATACTGAAAAGGAAAAATCCATCCGAGTGTTCATCGCAGCCTCTAGCTGATTAAGAAGCATCGATCGAATTTACCAAACAAATCAAAAGAAGAAGAGGGCGAGTATACATTTGGAGAAGATTTAGCAGTAACAGAGGAAGATTGGGAACGCTTTGAAAGAGAAGGCCGAGAAAAGTATAATTCCAAACCTACACCAGATGTACCGTTGCGGCCAACTCAAAGTGCACGGCAGATTTTTAGCTTGTAATACGATATTCTAATCATAGACGTCGAGTTTTGACGTTTACGTTTGTCATCAACTGTCATAGAACTGAAAACTCGGAAAATTCCCAGCCATTTGTCAGAAGCAGAGAAAATGCGAGCTATTACAAAACTGGAAGAGAACTGGTCGCTGAGTCGAGTCGCAACAGATTTGCATGTGAGCAAGAGCTGCACTTTCAAAATTAAAAATCGTTGACAGCAGAGACTTCTTCAAGAAAAGTTTTGTTAACACCAGAGAACAAAGAATGAAGAGTACAATTTGCAACCGACTATTTGAATGAGATCGACGACTTTTGGAACACGACTGTTTTCTCAGGTGAAAAGGTATTTCAATCATTTACCAATTGACGATTAAGGGTGTGTAGACCACAAAATTCAAGATTTGAGGAGCAATATTATGTTCAACCCTTAAGGAGTAGTGGACGATTCTCTGTAAACGTATGGGGATGGATCAATGCTCACGGATCTGGGGCATGCTATAGAATTAATGGTCGACGGAATGCTGAAAACTTCGCAACATTTTGCAAAATGTGATGCTGCCATCTGTAAGAGAAGTCTTTCCTAATCAATTTACTTTTCAACAGGCAAGATATTATCTAATTAATTAATTTTGTGTATGTTAACGTAATTGATAACATTATTTTCACAGGATAACTGTCCTGTGCATACAGAAGGGGTTGTTCATTGATGGTTTGATGAGAATAATATCAATTTATTACCATGGCCTGCAAGAAGTCCGGACTTGAATCCCATCGAAAATGTTTGCGGCAATTTAACTACAAAAATTTATACCAGGGATTTTGCACCAAACAAAACCGATGAATTATGGGAAAGAATAAAAAAAGCTTGGAAGGAACTGAGAGAAGGATACAATATGGAAACATTGGTCAACTCTATGCGAAAGAAACTGCAAAGCGTAGTAGCAATTGAATACTGATACATATTTATTAAATACATATTATATACCTAGTTTGTTTACTTGTGAAACTTTGCTAAAATACAAACATTAAAAAAGTAATACCTATTCTTATAACCACAAGCAACGCCACTGGAGAAACCCCCATTTAATAAGCCGAAAAATCGCAAAAATAACCATAGTAACAAAAAACCGTGCACTTTGAGGTGTCCGTAACTGTACGTGACGATGTTCGGAAACAGTTAGCAAGAGAAAGAAAACGTTTAGTGTGTGACATAATGCTACCATTAAATAATTGTGGCTCCAAATATATATCTTGGACTGGACCCCCTCTGTGATTTCGTTCCTAGTATTAGAATGTTAAAACAGGGTGTCGATGTCGGCGTTAATTTTTCGGTAAGCACATTTTCTGAATTTGTGGAAAATCTGCCTACTATTTTGTATTTTCTAGCATACGGAAAATTGGAAAGGTTCGAACCTTTAGACTATTTTGTTGTGAGTGACGTACACAATTATGTGAAGTTTGTGCCCAAAACAACACCGTGTCAGTTCGAGTTATATATAGCACACTCAACCCTATTAAATTTAAGCAGAATGACCGTATTTTTATTAAAAAGTATTAACGACTTAGAAAAGCAAGTGTATGGCTTTAATTCCTTTTGCCAAGATGTGGCTCTAGAAGTCGTTAATTCTATCCTACCTATCTATACTATAGTTTTAAATATACTGAAAAGGAATTACGCTGATGATTCTATTATAAATGAATTATTTTTTAAGTGTCCTACGTTTGTTATATGTGATATAGAGCGAATTGTTGATTATTTTAGAAAATATAACAAATTGAATAATATATATACATACAAATTGTTGTAAAAACAGGTCTTTATATTTACCAGAATAAAATATAAGATCGACGTGGTTTTGTTCTTTATTGCCTAGAATTAAAAAAAACTTTTTTTTCAGCGTAAAGTATTTATTAAATAGTCAAAATAAAAAAAAATACAATGTAAATATATTCAATTACAATAAGTAAAAATCAAGGGGCAGTGTTAATGAAGCTATTTTAGTAAAATAATCATCATACAATATTTTTATACAACGATCATTATTTTCCTAGTTATTGCTAAAGATAGATAAAATATCAGAAAACGAAACACCGTTTATTCGTAAGTATAAGTATACTAGACAATACTTTCCACAAACGTTTGAAATTATATTTTGCAACATCTTAAAGTTATAGATGCAATATTTACTTTTTTTAAGAAATGTTAAATGGTTCCCTTTAGGTGATCGACCAAAAGAATCAAAATATTCCCCGCAACCGTAAGAGTGAGTACAAACGGCATTCCAGTGTTGCTCAGATTTATGGGAAAGATCAGTATTTGCAACTATGACACATGGGATAGCTATGTGCGCAGGTAATGGGTCAGATGCAAAAACATTTCGATCGACATTCAACGGACTCTGAATAGTTTCCAATGCATTCTGAATGTCTAACAAGTGTCATTGGCTTAAGTTATTTCCCTAAATTCTTTTCCGTAAGTACATTTTGTGAAAGTCTATAAAAAAAATCATTTGCGTATATACGTACAATGGCAATTTTCCTAGCCTCAGGCAAAAAGAATCCTTGTGCTAGAAATTTTTAGGCTTAAACACATGGTTTTCAATCGTGGGTATTTTTTATTAGTATGAACTTTAAATGAGGACTTTTAGACTTTCAATAAATGTATGTATGCAAAATAATTTGTAAAATAACTTGAACCGGTGACAGTTTTCTATACGGGAAAACAAAAACACATCAAATTTTAGTTAGCAACTCCTGAGGCAAAGCTGAGACTGCTTTTTTCCAGCAATGATGTCCTTGTTAGGTAACACCTACATTCTTTATTTAAAAAAACAACAACATTCCGGGGCATCATTAACCTATTACCTCCTAAATTTTCCGCCCCAATATCCCTCCTGCTACGTACTCGGGATTCTTGTTGAACGGCAAATTTACTTGACACACTCTGACAGAAAAAGTCTAAATTTAATCGGCTATTTTAATGCATTTGGGATATTACTGATGAACAAAATCATTTTAATGTAATTGAAAGTTTGACATCTGCTTTTACTTGCAGTTATTATTGTGAATTATGTCATTATATATTATATAATGCACCAGGCAATCACTTAAAATGTCCGTACGTGTGTTCCTGTTGTCAAATTACCCCTCCATGTTTGGCAGGTGGAGTTTCTATTAAATGCTCTGAATGTAACCGAAATTTTAGAGGAAATAACTGTGTCGAACAGCACAAGCAAAAAATATGTATTACAATAAAACACTGTCTACTGTCCTTAGAAACGTATTACGTTAGTAAAACAACGACAACTTTGCAATCTGTAACATATGTCAAAAAGTGAAACCTAGAATGCATCAGTGTTACTACAGTGACTATATAATCACAGTGTGGCCATACAATAAATTGTTGGCTGGTACTTTTCAATCCAATGTCAAAATCAGATTTTGCGAAAAACCATGGTGATGTAATAAAAAAATAGAATTTTTTTAATGGTGTAAGCGACATTTGGTAACAAAGAATTACTAAAGTCAAAATAAAATTTGACAATTATTTATTTGCTGAAGTGAAAGATTGTTATTCAAAATGACTGATCTCTCAAATACAATAAAATACCACAAAGGGGTTTAAATGTTGAAGAAATATGAGTCATACGGTGTCTTCAATTTATTACAATTAATGGAAATTGCAAAGTTCAAAAACACAAATGATATAGCATCATTTGTAGAAATCTTCTCGGTAATTTAATTTGCTTTATTAACATCTAAATTATATTAGATAGATACATGGGCTAAACTCCAATATAGCCCATTGGTGCTTAGGCGCATGCGCGTGATGTGATTCTCAGTTTGTCGGAGGTTCTACAAATGTTCAGACAATGGAGGCAAAACACGGGAGTCTCATGCCAGAGCCAATCTTGACTATCGTCAAGGTGCGAATTTAAGTTAGCTGCTGTTTAAGATTTGTGTGTACTTAGTACAAAAATGCCTGTGTATCACCGTAAAACAAGCAGTTAGTCCAATCGTCGACAATAATATTGAATTTGAATTTCCCAATGAGTATTTCTCTTATTTATAGCTTAAGGCTAGTATTTAGTAACTTTAAAATCGTCGTTCGCCACATCTAGGGATTTTTGAAAACGCCTAAATATAGGCAACAAACTGAACGGCTATTGCCTCTGGCAATAGCCTGTTGTAGATGTGACCAGTGGAGATCGTTAAGCCTATAATGACAAGTTAATCTCACAGCGTACCTCATTACGAAAAGTTCGGTAAGAAAACAGAATGCAAACACATTCAACCGTAAATATAGGGCAACGGGAAGTTATAACTGAGAATATCGCTTATGTATATTTGATTGAAAATTTTCCATAGCATCGGCGATTATTAATAATCGGAAATTTATTGAATGGTCGTGCTACTTTAATTTACAATGTCATCTAATATTTTAAGAATAGGCCATCTTAACGTTCAATCTTTGTTACCTAAAATTTCAGATTTAAAAGTTTTTATTGAGCAAAATAAAATAGACATACTTACTGTTTCAGAAACTTGGCTTAGTCCTGGCATATTGGATGAATTTGTGCATATCGAAGATTATACTTTCTTAAGAAGGGATCGTGATGGACGAGCAGGGGGTGTTGGTATTTACATACGTCACTCAATTAGACATTCCTTAATTACTATACCACACGATAATATTGAACAAAAGTGGATTATTGTACATCATGGTAAGGAGAAATTGGTCTTGGGATCGTTGTATAATCCACACCAAAGGGATTATGTACACTTTTTAGATGAGTTTGAAAACTCTCTTATTCATTGCTTGCCTTACTCAGATAACATAGTCGCCCTGGGTGATTTTAACATTGATTTTTCTAAATTTGAAAATCCGGCTACCGTAAGTTTACAAAATTTATTAGATTCTTTGGACATGCATCAAATCATCAACCAGCCAACCAGAATTACTGCTTCTTCTTCTTCATTAATTGATTTGGTAATCGTGTCAAATTGCTGTTCGACAGCGGGGAGTGGTGTAGTTGACTGTAATTTTTCAGATCACGATTTGTCCTTTGTTGATATATGTACTACAGCTTCTGTTATCACGCCAGTAATGCGTACTTATAGAAATCTGAATGATATAAACCTAAAATTGCTAAAGGATGATCTCTCTTTGATACAGTTTCAAAATCTTTTGTATATTTCGAATATAAATGAGAAATTATCGTTTTTTAATGATAATATTATTGCTCTTTTTGATAAGCATGCTCCCTTAAAAACGAAAAAATTGAGTAACTCTCCTGTACCGTGGTTGACGGATAATTTGAAATTACTCGTTTCATTAAGAAACAAGGCTAAAGCAAAGTTCAAGAGAACTAGGCTACCGCAGCAATGGGAGTATTATAAGTCATTACGCAATTTTACTACACTGATGTTCAAACAGGAAAAAAAAGCTTATTTTCATTTTGTTCTTAAAAATTATGGCGTGAAGGAGTTGTGGAAGCGGTTGGGTACCATTGGTCTTGGTAAAACCAAACAAAATCAAATTCCCGACAATTTATTGGATTCCAACAAAATTAATAATTATTTCGTACACGGTATTTCTAATGCTGCCAATGTTAATCTGCCCTCCCTTGAAATGTATGATAGTAATGCCTATAAAAGCTTAAATTTTAATTTTACTACAGTTGATAGTGAAGATATACAGAAAATTATATTAGGTATTAAGTCAACTGCTTTGGGTAGTGATGGCATTGATATTAACATGATTCAGTTGTGTTGTCCAAATATAATTCCGTATGTAACGCATTTAATAAATTCATGTATTATTGATGGTATATTTCCACAATGCTGGAAGAATGCCATAGTCAAACCAATACCGAAAATTAAACAACCATCAGAATTTAAAGATTTGAGGCCGATAAGCTTGCTTCCCGTACTGTCAAAGGTCATGGAGAAGGTCATGAATAAACAGATTGCTGACTATGTTGATAGTAATAATATTTTACCTGCAGTACAATCTGGATTTAGGTCGGGTTATAGCTGTACAACTGCTCAGCTAAATGTCACAGACGATATTCTTACTGCTGCGGATCAAGGCAAAATTACTGTTTTGGTTCTTTTGGACTTTAGTAAAGCCTTCGATACCGTTAATCATGAGACATTGCTGACAATTTTAAAATTTATCGGTTTTGGTGCAAACGCTATTGCTTTAGTTGGGAGCTACTTAACTGGGCGAACACAAATGGTACAGTTGGCAAATACTTACTCTGAAACATTACCCATAACGCAAGGGGTTCCCCAAGGTTCCACTTTAGGGCCTTTGTTGTACTCAATATATACGTCAACTTTCATGAAGAATATAAAGTTTTGCAAAACACATATATACGCTGATGACACTCAACTATACTACTCCTTTAACATGCCTGATCTTGATGAGGCAATATATAAAATAAATTCAGATTTGCAGTATATCTGTGAGGTTTCAAGACAGCATTCCCTGAGAATTAATCCAGACAAATCATCTGTCTTACTGTTTGGTAATAAAAATGTCTGTAGTCTTTTGGCTAATTCTGTAAATGTTTATGTTGATCATGTAAGAATACCTGTGGTAGATAAAGTAAAAAGTCTCGGCCTTATTTTAGATAACACTTTCCGTTACAGAGATCAGATAACCAAATACATTTCTCAGGGCTATATGCATCTTAGGAAACTATACCCTCACAGGTCGTACTTAAACATCACAATTAAAAAGATACTTTCTGAAGCTTTTGTGCTTTCCCAATTTAATTACTGTGTTCCAGTCTACCACCCAGCTATCGACAAGGTGACTGCGGACAAAATTCAGAAAGTTCAAAATGCGTGCCTTTGTTTCATCTATGGCATAAGAAAATTCGAACACATATCTCATAAACTGACGGATGCCAGCTGGTTAACTATGTATAATCGAAGGCTACTTCAATGTTCAACTCTTTTTTATCAAATTTTAATTAATAAATGTCCGCCGTATTTATACAACAAAATCACTTTCAGGACAGACGTACATAATCTTAATACTCGATTCCGAGGCCTAATTTCGCCGCCGCAGCACTCTACTGTCCGTTTTGAAAGATCTTTTTCTTATCAAATATATCATATTTACAATAACGTATTGAAGGATTACATATCCCTTAATTTTGCACAATTTAAATACAAAATGCGTCACGACTTATTCCGCAATCAGTTAGGATGTAATTAGCTTGGGCAATTAAGTAATTAAATAATGTGTTTGTCAACTTCCTTTAATTGTACTAGGTTTAATATATTATAGTTGTTTAATTTTAATTTAGTCTAAACACTATTGTAGACTTGATCGTTACAGATACTAGTTTAATTTAGTTTAGGCATTTTTTCAAATTTACTCTCATTTATTTTAATCAGGGTTTGGATGGAAGATCAGAGGGGTGGGATATCCTACTACCAGCTGAATCCCGCCTTGTGGTTACCCGTTTGAGTTGATAGTGCTTTTCCTCTGTCATTTCTCTTTTTTGTGTATTTGCTCAAGGGTAATAAAGAAAATTATTATTATTATTATTATTATTTACCGGGAAATTTCCAGTTATGTCACTGTCAGCAAAGCATTTAGAGACAACAAAGCTGTGAACAAACAACAAAGTCAGTAGGCCGATAATGATTGTTGCTATGGGCAACCAAAAGCGACCCCTAAACAAACTTAAATGTTAATTAACTGTAGTTTTGACAAAAAATCCTAAAATGTTAGTACTTAGATATTAGTTTTATTATTATTTTTAACAAAGATGTTTTCTTTACTGTGCATTTTTCATTCGTGATATTCTCTATCAAAATATAACGCGTGCATAAAAAAATTCCTATGGAAATATTTGCAAAACGTGTTCCTCAGCTACTTTTTTTAACAAAATCATTCCTGCATGCCTTCAAGAAATTAGCTCCAGAACATTTTTCCAAATATTTTCAGAAAATTTTCAATCATTTGGTATATTTCTACTGAAAATTGCATAATGTTTTATAATGGTCATAATAGTTTAATAGTCTTTGTTCTACATATAAAAATTTAAAATGCATACAATCTGAAAACAACATATAGAATAATTCATTCACATAAATCAATAGCGTTATAAATTAAATATTTATGCTATTTTGAGAATTAATACTCGTATACTATTTTTAGCCCTATTGCCACGTTGTAGTTCAAGAATAATTACTTATGAAGACCTAATAATGCTAGTTGAAACGTTTACAACGACAAATTAAGCTTACTCGACGTGATGCTAAAACCCAATAAACTATCAATTAACATTGAAGGTAAAAGGTCAATTAAATGACATTTATAAAAGAAATGCATGGTTATACTACATTCAAATTTTTCTCTTTGTTTACTTCTTGCTGATCTTACATGTTCAAGAAGATTTTCTTTTATTTCATTATAATATTCTGCACTCACAACATTTATGTACATAAAGGTACTATTCTTATTTGATCAAGTTTTTTGTCTCGTCTAAAACTCTGAGTAATCAATATTATGGTATATTTTAATAAATATTGAACAATTTATTGAAAACTAACAAAAAATCATCTGCGCCGTTCATTAATAGATACGCTTTGGATTTAAATTCTTATTTACAGTATATGTTGGATGTTAGCTACATGTCAAAACTTATACATATTTATTTCATTTTTAAATTCAAATTTTTAAAAATCTGAATTTCATCGTCTAAGATCATTCTAAATCCTCGCCATGACCAATCACTATAAACTTTCATGTTTTTCTTATTTTCAAAAAAATCACTGTGTAATAAACTAATAATAAGTTTTTGTGCGATAGTGTTAGGTATTTTTGGTTTTTGTTGATTGGTCTGTGTGTCTGTCTTTTGTGTGTCTGTCTGTCTGTGAACATAATATCTCAAAAACGAAAAGAGGTATGACGTTGAAACTTTATATATAAGTTTTGTGTACTATCTAGATGCGACAGCAAGCGATTGAAGAGAATCGTATAACCCGAAGTTCCAACGATTTTTTTTCAAACTTTACAATTTTAATGTGTATTGATGTGAGATAGGCGATTTTCAAGTTGAATACCTACAAAATGGGTTTCTTTTGTTTTTTTCGTTTGTTTTTATTAACTCCTATTTTTAAAATTAAAAAGAAATCATGACTACTATTTCCAAATACAGGGACAATTAAATATATGCAATAAAAGCAAGTGCTTCTTTGTTGTATGGCCACCACTTGAAATTTCCATAGAAGTAATCTATAGAGATGCAATTTTTTGGCAAAACAAAATGATACCAAAACTACAGCAATTTTATACAATGGCGTTATTACCAGAACTTGTAGATCCCAGAAGCATAAGGAATCTGCCAATTCGGGAAACTTTTTTGAATAACTGACAGTTTTTAAAACATTTTACATTCCTAAGAGATTGTTACTTGTTCTGATTCCTATTTTTATCTTAACATTAATTAATTATTTACTTCTTATTTTTATTTTATTATTAATTTAATTAAATATAAAGGTAATTGTGACAATTTATTTCTTTTTATAAATGTATGTGTTTGCATGTTAGTTAATAAAAATTATTTTTTGCATCTATCTGACTCCTACGTTTTGTTTTTACTATAACGACAATAATTTTTGTGCATATTTAAGTGCATATGTTTGCTATTTTACGTGCATATTTTCCAACTTTTAAGTGCATATTTAGCCTAAGCCTGGTTATAAATAAATTAACTATTAAACTTCTTTATATTGTAACAAAGAATATTTGATTTTCATGATAAAATCGAAATGTTTGTAAATAAATGGTTTGGCGTAACGAAAGCAGAGTATTTGGTGAAAAGTGAAAATTTTAAACAATTATACTGGTGTTGGTGTGATATAATTTTACTTCTAAGGAAGCTATCGAGATAAAATTATGCGCAGTACAAGATTTTAATATAAACCAAAAGTAAATCAATGTAAAATGTAACAGAACAAACCTTTACATTCGAACTGCTAAAGAACGTCTTTTACCTATTTCTGGGAAGTACTTATGCACTCAGAAGCGGCGTGACACAAACGTCATGTATGAATCTCTCAACGCTTAGTTTATAGAAATACACTTTGCTGTGCCAGTGAATTTTTAATTGTGTATCTACAGTTCTCGCAGAAACCAGTTATTATAAAACAGGACAGATATTAGACAGTCTTATAATGATGTTTCAAACTGATATTAAAATTAATTAAATGATTTCCTGTCACTCAAATTACTTACACATATGCTTGTCTAAAAGTTCATTTTCCTATTTTCTTGTTGGCATCTTTTTATTTATCTTGCATAATTTCTAATCGCGTTTAATGCTGTTCTCGTAGTCTGTAGCAAAATCTAAATAAATCAAAAATAAATAATTTAATTAATAAAACAGAAATTTTAATCATTACTATTAATAAATACTATCGTTGGATGAATTTTCAAGAGCAGAAAACTAAAATTGGGCCCTGTTTTAAAATGTCTCAAATAGTATCAATATCAATAATATCGAATAAAGTACTAAACTGAACCTTGAAACTTTACGTTCAAAGCACGAAATCACCACCAATTATTTGTGCCTTCATTTTAATTTAACTGAACTATCAAATCGTTACATTTGTTAATTTTTCTATTTAATTTAATTAATTATCGTGTTGACGCCTCTACACTTTTACCACAAATACAATTCCGACTGCCTGATTTAAGGACCAGATCTCAATTTTCATTTTTATACCCGCTTTCTAGGACTAACGTGCATTTCAAATCGCCTATTTTAGCAATGTCAAATACGTTCAGTAAATTGGAGGTAAATATTGATATATTTTCACTCACAAGTGGTCAGTTTCGTGCTGCAATTTCCAACAGAAGTGATTTTGTACTCGGGGAAATTTTTTATTATTATATTATAATATGTGAATTTAGGCGGTGCTTTCATTTTATTTTATTTTATTATTATAGGCACTGTTTCACTGTTGTGGTGTGATGTTATAGTTTAGTTTAGAAGATAATCAGTTATTTTGTTTTATTTGATTTAAGTCTTAGCGACACTAATTTAATTATTAATTTGTTTATGTTTCATGTAATTGGGAATTTAGTTCCCGTTGGAAATAAATCTATTTATTATTATTCAAATAAACTGCAGTTTTACTTTTAAAATTTTAAACAAACTGTCAGTATAGCCGCTCATTTATTTGATGTTATCTTAATCGGCTTACCTAGCTTAACTGTGGTGAATCATACCTTTTGCTTCCCTCATTTAATGTGGTTAGATGGGTTGCATATCTTTAGAAATAATTTTTACTTCCTTTTACTATAAAGGAAGTATTGGATTCACCCCAAAAATTCGAAATTGAGTTTTCAACAGATCTTCACGTTTTAGAGTCCCCTGATCCCAAAAAACATATTTTTTTTCATTGGTCTGTCTGTCTGTCTGTCTGTCTGTCTGTCTGTGTGTGTGTGTGTCTGTCTGTGAACAGAATATCTCAAAAACGAAAAGAGGTATGGCGTTGAAACTTCATATATAAGTTTTGTGTACTATGTAGATGAGACAGCAAGCTTTTGAAGAAAATCGCATAACCGGAAGTAGGTGTTTACTCTTGTGATTTTTCAGTTTTTTTCGATTTTTTCAAAAACGGCTCTAACGATTTTTTTTAAACTTTACATTTTTACTACATTTTTAATGTGTATTGATGTGAAATAGGTGATTTTCCAGTTGAATACTTCTAAAGTGGGTTTCTTTTGTTTTTTTTTCTATTTTTTTGATTAACTCCTATTTTAAATAAAACACCCGGTATATTATTACATTTTTGAATTCACCTTAAAATTCTAGAGAAAATTTGTCTCTTCAACTAACGCTCTATTTTGTACCGTTTTTGTAGAATTTGTAATTTTTGAAAATTTTTGACTAATTATAAGATCACTGTAAAAGGAAGTTGTGTGAGTGTATCACACCAGATTTTTTGAATAAGAATGTTTCAGATTGATACAAATTATAAGATTTTGGATTAAGATTAACATTCTTCAAACTTTTTGGTAGCTATCCTGATGGAAAATAACAATCTGAATGCACCGGGAGAGTAAAAATTTGGAAATTTGAATTAGTTGACCTTATATTTTCAATAATAGTTAGAAACAAATATAATAATTTCTTAAATTCTATTTAACTTTTTCAAAATTTGGGGTCGCGGGGTCATTTATAAGTAATATACCGACATGTAAAATAGTCGTCATTTATTCCATCTGTAATAACAAAATTGTAATTTTGTAATAAAGTTATTTCCATTATTGGATAAATACCGATATACGGCAACTTACTAAATGCAAGCCTTAAAATCCAGTTTCACCATTGGCATAACAGTTTCATTATGTTCATATTTCGTAAATGTCACAATGTACCAGTGGGCTATACTGGAGTTAATTAAATACTGCATTATGGATGTAGATATATTACGGAAAGTATGATTGATATTTTGGAAGCAGTTTGTGGGAAAAAATATGTCGATCCGTTTTAAGAAGCATTCACGATTGCTTCGGCTTGCAATATTGTGATCAGCAGACTTTTTCTTAAAACCAATATAATTGCTATAGAACCTAGAGGTGGTTATAGAGCAGCGGATAAACAATCTCTTATTGCTATTAAACGGTTATTATATGTCGAGGACTCTCAAAATATTAGAATAAAACACGCTTTAAATGATCGCGAAGCTCGCTTAGCTTCAGGTTTATTAGTTGACGGACTCTGTGAGGAAACTAATACCGTTTATGAGTTCCACGGTTGTTATTTTCATGGTTGCGAACGTTGTTACCCACAGCAAAGTGCACCGGCTAACGAAAAGGAAACAGACAGTATACTATTTTGTCGTGAACGGACTCAAGCTAAAATGCAAAAAGTTCTATCGCTATGGTATATTTTAGTTCAAATGTGGGAATGTGAGTTCAATGCTATATTAAAACAAGAATTTTTTGAGAGACCATCCCCTATTACATTGCGAACCTTTATATCCTAGAGATAGCTTTTGGGGGGGGGGGGGGTAGAACTAATGCAATAAAATTATATCATGTGTGCTGATGAGAAAAAAATCTATTATATGGATTACACTAGTTTACGGCTTCTTGAATTAAATGACTTTTATGTTCACCACTATGAACGGATGTTTAAAAGGTTGTCTAACGATCCTCTTATGAAATCTCGACTAAATTTAATATATTCTTTGAAATGGATAATATAGTAATTTTCAAACTTACGAATGTAATTACAAAAGGCTATTTGTGAACCCAGTTAATTAAGAAGTTTCATGCAATTAGCTTTACCGATAAAAGTGAAATTGTAGAAAGAAAGCTAAATAGGCCATTTGTTTACAGAACGCCATTGTTTATAGCTGTTAATGAGATGCGTTGTCTCGAAAGTGTCTGTTATTAATTTGTTTTGATGCATATCATTTGTAAAACATTTATGTAAAGTTTGTTATAGATTTTATTCGGGGAAAAAAAGATTTTGTAGCATTTTTCTGATCTTATATGATTGTATTTCTCCCAAGATAAGTCATTTGGAAATTTATTTGAAAGGTCGTCAGGAATAACAGTAGTGTTCTGGTGCAAGGTGAAACCAATTACCGCAGTGACAGTGGATATCCAAAAAAATGTACAGTGACGCCTATAATTGGCCTAACGGCTGTTGGCGGAGTGCCGATTAAAAAAAAACTAAAAATCCTAAAAGCATTTGCACAAAAAAAATTGCACAGTTTCCTCGCTGTCGCCTAAAGAAATACCATTTGCCAATCAATTGAAGGGTGATAAAAGTAGTATTGATAAGCTGCTGGTTCAACACTATGGGAAGGATTGGAAATCTTTCACAACTAACTTTTTATAAAAGTCACCTCTCAAATCCTGCCGCTGCACTCAAAGATGATGATATTTTGGAGGGATGCCAAAATCAGACTGAAGATTTTCCTGTTTGAAAAATTTACATTTTTATTTTGTCTTGTTTTTCTGCTACATTTATTTTTGTTAGAAAAAATGTTTCTTTTGTTTTCTATACCATTAAATATAGTTAATTAAAATTTGTTTTCACACAATTTTTTAATACATGATTGATTATTAAGATGGATAACTCAGATGACATATGATTTTTGCGTTTTATTTGCAAAACTGCCTACGCACTTTTTTTTTGTAAAATGGTTCCAGTTTTAGGTTTCCAATTAGCGGTTTGTGTTTCTGTTCCTACAAAGCTAAGAACAACTAAGAAAATGCATTAGTTGTGTTGTGAGCAGTTTTTTTCATTTGCTGAGCATTTACTTCAGAGCATAGGGCGAGTTTTGCAAATAAAGGCCTCATATATCACCTTGTGGCGTGTGTTTCTATTGTTTATAGCCAATTAATCGTTATAAAAAAAATTGTAACTACCGAGAAGTTTTATAACGTATATTTATGTATAGTGGTAAAACCGAATTAGGTAAGTTTAATTCAAAACTACCAATGTTTTATGATAAAATGGAAAATATACTTAACCTCAAAATTAAGCGTGTTGTTCATTGCAGTCTGTGGCTAAGCATGTAGGCGGTCTCTCCCGTACCGTTGCTAGAGTCCGATCACCTGTATTTGGGAGAGAACGACCACTATGGGAAGCTTAGTGTTTTCGTTATTTCGTGCTAATTAAATGATTTTGTTACAGCTAAACAAAAATGCCGACAGAATATAAAAGAAAAATGCAGAAAGAGCTAGTTGGAGCGCCAATTCGTTAAAAAATGCCATCAAGTCTGTCAGAAAAGGAACTATGGCAGTTAACGAGGCCGCACGAAATTTTGGAATCCCTAAATCAACTTTAAAAGACTGGTTGAGAAAATCTGATACAGAAAAACATGGACTTGGACCGTCATCATGCTTGGGTGTTGATGCGGAATTAAACGTAGTGCGGCATATTAAAACCCTCCAAATATTTTGGTTTGCCCCTGATACAGATTCTGTAACATGGGCATGTGAACTTGCTGAGCAGATGAAAATAAAGCACAAATTCAATAAAGATATTGGCAAAGCTGCATACGATTGGCTGCACTCGTTTTTACGGCGTCATCCAGACCTATTAGTCCGAAAGGCTGAGGGAATCTCTATATCAATCGTGCTACCGGTATGAACCGCGAGACAGTAAGACAATATTTTGAACTTTTGGAGAAAGTACTTCATGAAAATGATCTTTTGACAAACCATCTAATGTTTTCAATATCGACGAGACGGGTTTACAATTAAATAATAAACCAATGCAAGGCTTAGCTGCTAAAGGTTTCAAAAACGTTTCATCATTGACGTCAGGCGAGAAAGGCGAAACAATTTCTGTAATTGCGTGCTTCAACGCCGAGGGAATGTTTCTTCCGCCGTACTCGATATTCAAGGGAAAAAACAAGAAAGAGGAGTTTGCTGATGGAATGCCGCCTGGTTCTCAGATTGCGATGTCTGAGAAATCGGCATATGTCAATGCAGCTATTTTTAAACATTGACTGGAATCACATTTCCAGCCCCGTAAACCATCCGGAATCGTATTCTTGATTGTTGATGGTCACACTTCCCACACAAATGCAGTAGATGTGCTGCATTTTTGTCAAGATAACAAAATAATTCTTCTTTGTCTTGAGAGTCATACGACTCATTATCTGCAACCCCTTGATCGTTCCTTTTTTAAGTCATTAAAAACTAACTACTATGCGGCTTGCAACAATTTCATGAAAACAAATCCACCAAGAAAGTTGACAAGGTTGCAGTTTAGAAAACTCATCGGGCATGCGTGGGGTAGATCGGCCATCGTCGAAAATGGAATGTCCGCATTTAGAACTACAGGAATTTCACCTTTCAATCAAAATACTATCCCAGATTACGCTTATGTGGAAATTGATTTAGAACATGGCTCTGAAACTGTCCAACCACAATCTTTAGATAGCACGCATTCCCCTATAACAACCCGCAGATCTTCACCTCAACCTGGATGTTCTTATTACTCAGATCTTCCAACAACTGATGTTAGTGAAATTACACCAGGAAAGCTACTCAACGAACCGACCATAGCAGTCAAAAAATGTGGAAGGCAACTTGCAACCATTTTGAATTCTGCAGAACGTATTGAGAAGCAAAAAAGCAAACCTACAATAAAAAAGCAAAGAAAGCACTCGAAAGAAATTAAAACATTTGAAAAAAAAGGAAAGAAACTCCAAGTTCAAACATCTGATTCAGAAGATGGAAGTATAATTTTCCAAAAAAGCGATCAATCAGCGGAAGAATGGGATGAAAATTAGTGCGCGGGTTGCGGTGAAAACTATTTCAAAACATCTAGGACCGACGACTGGGTAAAATGTCGCAGATGCGGAAGTTGGTTTCATTGTGATTGTTCCAAATATGACGATTTTTGTGATTTATGTGGAAAACTGCTGTGAAGCTGTTTTCTTATTAATTTTCGTACTTTGTTTATTGGCATATAATGTTATTTTTCTATGGTCGGTCTTACCCGTATTGGGTGGACGATCTAACCCGGATACATGGGTTAGACGACCGACCATTTGCACTGTTTGTGATATTAAATAAAAAGTTGAATTCACTATTTATTTTTGTCACTTTTTATACTTAATTACAATCCAGAACCCCTGGGCGCTACATTAATGTAGTTTAAGAGACAAACCTCCAATAAAAAACAAAACATTGATTTTTTTTCAAAAAGTGGTCGAACTCTCCCGGGTTTACCCTAACAAGTATGACTGGAGAAAATTTAGCGAATGTTCTTTTGACTACTTTGTCAGACCTTAATATTGATTGTAACTATATGATTGGACAAGGATATGACGGTGCGTCAGCTATGAGTGGTGTATTTCATGGCGCCCAGGACAAACACAGTTGTGCTCTGTATGTTTACTGTGCTTCGCATTCTTTAATTTTAGTGATATCCGATGCTTCCTACGTCTTTCAAATAAGAAATTGTATGGGAACTTTTTTTAGAACTGCGCAACGGCAGCATGTCCTCCAAACAGAAATTGAGGAATTGTGTCCTCATACAAAGAAAAAATTAAACAACTGTGTCAGACAACATAGGTGAAGAGGCATGATTCCATATTGACATATTTGGAATTACAAGAAGTAGCTATTAATTCTTTGAACAAAATGCATAACTGGTGTGATAAAGATACCTCCTCGGATGCGTATACACTAGTTAAAGTAGTTTTAACCATTGAATTTCAGATAACACTACAAATACTTGCTAAAACTTTTCCATTAGTTTGCCACTATGCAAAAGTTTGCAAACAATTAATACTGACATACGTAGTGCTGTTGCCCTTGCAGAAAGTGTCGGAAATACTTTACGTAACATTGGAGAAAATCCTGAAAATGAATTTAAGCAAATGTTTAGCCAGGCAGTAAAAATATGCGAAAAATATAACGTTGAGGCAACAGTTCCTCGAACTACCTCCAGACAAACGCAACGGGAAAATGTAGCATTCTCTTCACCTGAAGAGTATTACAGGGGAGCGGTTTTTATACCCTTCCTAGTCTCCTTTATATTACATCTCTCAAAGATCGACTACTGAAACATGCAAACATTTTCGCAAGTTTTGATGTAATCTTTCCAAATGAAAAAACTGATGTTGTCGACGAGGAGAAATTACGAAAGTTATTTTATGAACACGATTTAGATGCTCACACCTTTGATATAATGTTAGGGGAGGTAAAACTTTGGAAAAAAAATCTAAATGAAAGCAGCGAAAGTCCGAAAATTGCAATAGATTTATTAGACTATTTAAGAGAAAGAAATCTCGAACTATTCCCGAATGTTGCTAAACTTCTTAAAATATTTATTACGATTCCTGTCACGACGGTTTCTAACGGAAGAACATTTTCAACTTTAACAATGTTAAAAACGTATTTAAGAAATACATCACGGCAAGATAGGTTAAATGGTTTAGCACTTCTTAACATTCACAGAGGAGTTCCTGTTAGTATTGAAGAAGTAATTGATGACTTGGCCAAATCCAAAAATCGAAAACTTGATTTTGGATTGTAGGTTTTTAAAAATCAATTTAGTTCTTTTTAAAAATAGTTTTTCTTTGAATTTTTATTATATTTATTAATTACCAATCTTAGTCCCCCCCCCTTCTCCTTCACCCATACGCTTACCCCCCCCCCCCCAGACATAATTTCTGGGCACGCTTCTGAACGAACTTAGGAATACATTAGGCGAAGTAATAAATTTTATACGACAAAAAGACAGCGACGTACTCTTGCTAAACGAAATAAAGCTGACAGACAGGGAAAACGCGAACGCTGTCCCAGGTGGAATAGCAATGTTAATAAAAAACAAAGTGAGAGTGCAATTACGCGATTTAATAATCGAATGAATAAGCATTAAATTATGCAGTGGCCTCCACCTCGTGGCAGCGTACAACAGACCCCTAAACAAAATTGATAATGTTAAGTGAGCACGGAAAAAGGTTATTAATTGTATATAAATACTCCTTCTGCAAGAATAAAGAAACTGCGTTAAGTGTTTCGTACAGAATTACGAAAAGAAACTGTAGAGTTTCGATATCTATCGATAAATTAGAAGAAGTTTTGTTAAAAAGAAACGATGATCATAATCATCCTCGCATCGAAAATTAAGAAGTGAAGGTAAGAACTGCTTTTCCTAATTATTTTTTATTCTGTCGTAATATGGCTGTTAACGATAATCACCACAACCTTTGTGTGGCGTGACATAATTCATGCTGTTTAAAAATTTCAGGTTTCGGGGAACGATATCATGTTCTCGTTAACAACAACTTAACAATTAAAACTAAAAATTTACAAAGAAAACGTACCTTTCAGCTGCAGTAAAAAGCTATGTTTTTC
The DNA here is from genome assembly GCA_940337035.1 of Agriotes lineatus. NCBI lineage: Eukaryota > Metazoa > Arthropoda > Insecta > Coleoptera > Elateridae > Agriotes > Agriotes lineatus. Next base: position 42,388 of record CALNHX010001437.1, read on the forward strand.
TTGTTCATTTTTAGTTTTAATTGTTAATTCGCTGACGACACCAGGGTGGCGAAATACCTATTAAAGAGTATGAATGACTGTTATTTTTGAAATAACGAATGCCCCCATCTGTTATGGAGCATCATATAATTTTGTGTTTCTATCTTTCTGCATAAATAATCATTTATTTTTCACATTACAGAAACTACCATGACGTGAAGAGAAAGGCACCGGAAGACATATCGCAGCGTCCATTGAAAATTATAAATATGGGCATCAAGAAAGGGGCTGCCGGGATGGACGTCCCCACCAATGACATTATAAATATTAGGAAGAGCATTTATAGGTCAAGAAGAAATGTTTTACGACGCGCTTGAGTCTTTCTGTTGCAAAACTAATCAAGGAGAACACTTTTTATTAGTAAACAACCGAAGTTTAAATACTATTTTGTTTTCCTGCAGAACAAATGTAATTTATTTGTGTTCTCGCCCGACAATTTATGTCTATGGTGCTTTCGATTTTTGTCCAAAATAGTTTACAATTCACACAGTAGACGGAAAATATATTCTGTTAGTATTTATTTTACCGCCAAACAAACATTCTCAGACTTACTTTGCAGCCTTTCGATTACTACGTGATTACGGCTCTAGTATAGGTATGCATTTAAAACCAGAAGAAGTTGTTTGCGATGACGAAAATGCAATACATGTAGGAATTGCGAATATTTGGCCGGCAATTAAAATTGTAGGAATGCTTTAGAAAAATCCAAATTGTAGGTTTGGTGCAAGGATATATAAACCATAATTCTGAAATTGGTTTGTTATTTTTAGATTTTACCGACGTAGAAACGCGTTTTGTTGATCTTTACACTGAAATGCCACAAAATGAAAACGTTATTAAATACGCCGACTATTTAGTGGATAATTATATATCTCAGGATTCCATTTTTCAACAAAAAATATGAGCATCTTGTAGTAGCCGTACAGAACGTACTACATATGCTTGCGAATCTTTCCACAACCAATTTAATTCCAATTTTTATGTTTCGCATCCTGATATACACCTGTCCCCAGAAATTTGGATACGAGTAATGTAATGCAGTGTTTCTAGGCACTGTGATTTTGTTCTTCTCAGTTATTATAATAGGTTGCCATGGTTGTTATTGCAAAATGCATGTCAATTTGACTTTGTACAATTGTACATAGCTTCAAATTTGATCACATAAGTGGTTAATTTTTCTTTTCAAAATGTTAACAACAGAACAGATAACTCAAATTTTTAAATGGTTTTATGGAAGTCATTCCATGAATGAAATCGCGAATAATTTGTTTGTTATGGCATACGATGTGAGAGTAAGCACCAGTTCGGTCTTCAATGTAATACATTTGTTTGAGGTAACTGGTTCTGTAAATCCATCATGTAAGTGCTCAAAGGAATAGAGGCCTCAAAATGAAGAAGCTGAAATGCGGGAAAGTATGGTTCGCAATAAGATAACAGAAAATGACACTTTATCAATAAGAACCCTTGCAGAAAATCCAGAAATTAATGCCGGAAAATCAGAAGTGCATAGACTACATAAAAGGAAAAGTTTCAAGTCTTTCAAAAACGACACAAGAGGTTTTCACAGCTGACCATGGTCGTCGAATAGAATTGTAAGAAGATGTGATGGATAGAGTAAACAATAATTATACATTTCTTAGAAATATTCTGTTTAGTAACGAATCGACTTTCCTGTTACATGGTCGTCATAATCCTTCGGTAGTGAGATACTGGTCCCAAGAAAACAATCACCGAAGAATAACTTTAAGAACTCAGTACCCCCAAAAACTTTACGTTTGGGCAGGCATTCTGGGGAACACTATTATAGGACCATTTTTTATTGACGGGAACCTCAATGGCCAAAAGTATTTGGAGCTGCTTGACAAGCAAGTGATACCAGCAGTTCAAGGGTTACAAAATATTGATAAGGCCCACATCTGGTATCAGCACGACATATGTCCTGCTCATAATGCAGCTAATGGATATTTAAATCAATATTTCCTCGTCGCACTATTAGCACCACAGGAGACATAAAATGGCCACTAAGATCTCCTGATTTGTCCCCAAATATATTTTTTTCTTTGGGCCCACATAAAGCAAACAATTTATACCCATTAGCATCAAAGAGATAACAACGTGGATGAGCTCAAAATAAAAATTCTTGAAGCCTATCAAAATATCACTCTTGCGATATTAAGAGAAATGAGACAAGAATTTTATGATCGTCTGAGGTATTGAACAAGATGTTTTTGAACATCTAATAAAATGAACTTAGCTATTTGTTATTCGTTAGGTTAATATTGTGTTTGTTAGAATTTAAGTATAATTTGTAATATTAAAATATCGTGTAACTATTTTTGACTTTGATTCCGTATTTTATTACAAAATCAGTAAAAACTAGAAATTAATTCATGTGCTCTATTACTTCTGATGTATTTAATTTAAATATGGCAGTTATTATAATAGTACGAGGAGAGTTCAAATATGAATTATAATTTTAATTGCGCGCAAAATGATAAAGACATGCACAGAAGTTGTATAAATTAATTAATGCTCGATTCTCTTAGAATCAGTAAAATAATATTTACTTCCTTATCAAAAATGTGACAACGGTATTTAAGTAAATATATACCATGTAATAGGCTGTTGCTATGAAAGATGGATATAGTTCAATAAAAGTTTTTCTTACTGTTGCAAGATGTGTTGCAAAAAGAAACTTGAAATATTTGGGATATAAATAGAATATTTTGTTTGCACGAAGTATGTTTGGATAGTAGGAGCGTAAATCATGTACTTGTTTCGACCTCAAATATAACAAAAATTTAGCCTCGGCTGCTAAATTTGAAGGATAATAACTTTGTATTTGAACTGAAAAATGTAAATTGATATTGAAATTTCCTATTAGTTGGTGAGCCCTACAACATAGCGCACAGATAATCCGTTAGTTTTTCACCAGCCTTTATATTTTAAAAGATAAACACTTAAGATTTGTGACGGTGTCAAAGTCAACTAAAATGTGCATTAAAAATGAAGTTTTAGTTCGTAACTCAAGAACTATAGAGCACATGTCAATTCCGAGTAGATTATATTAATATACGTAAAAAAGTGCATCAAGAATATGTATTTTGTTTTTTGATATATTGAAAAACATAATGCACTGTTACGTCGAATACATATGTTGAATTTTTAAGTTTTAAACTGTAGCTCGGAAACCAAAAGAGATACTCAAATTCTGTTGTCACCATCGTGTTGCCATCGAAAAGCTGACCCTATAATGTGCCAACTATTTTCTTCTGGCTGTAAAAATAAAGATGTCCATTTAGTCCTATCAAAAATGGCACACCCTGTACATCGTTACTTGTCGTTGCTAAAGTGCATTCCTCCACAATTTTACTATGAAGGGTTGTTTGTGATATTCTATCTGGGTTGCTTATTAATATTGTTTCCTTATAAAATGCTGACAACTTCCTATCTATTTTTCAAAGTAAATTTCTAAAGGACCTTACTGTAGTACTCGTATAAGAAAATTGAGTGTGATTCAGCTGGCGCGAAACTGTCTTGCAACAAGGCTGACAACTACCTGCAACGCTTCCTGACCGCGGCGCGCATATGACCTATCTATCCCCGTTAACCGGCGCGTAACTGTCCTGCGAGATTAGGACTAGGTAAAACGTTTTCTGGCCGCGGCGCGCAAATGACCCATGCCCCGTCACGGGTTCAGGAAGATGGCGGAAATAGGACATAGAAAATCTTGGTCGACAACTTGAAGTTAACCTTTGCTGGACCCCCTAACACCCCAAAAAAATTTCGGTTCACTTTCAAGCAAAGGCCTTATTTTTGTACATAGTAATTGGACTATAACAGCAGATCCCCAACTAAAGCTAAAAAGGAAAAACCGCCAAGTCAGGGCTCCATCAAAAACCACCAAGACCAAACCTGGGCGGCTAAACTCGAAGCTCTCAATCCTAACAATTCCCTGTGGATGGCAACAAGCGTAAATAAACAACGACCCCCGATGCAAACATTGAACCACGCGGACATGCATGCTGTCACAGACCGGGAAAAAACTCAGCTCCTATGAAGAAACTTTGAGGAAGTTCACCTATTAGACCCAGGGCCAGAGTCGCAAAAACAACAAGAAATTCGGGAAACGGTGGAGCAATTCCGCAACTGCACAAACCAGATCCCAGAAAAAACGCTTGCAAAATTAATGGCATCCCCTATTAAAAACGCCAAACTTATAAAACAACTGCCCAATAACAAAGCCCCCAGACGCATTTTCATATGTGAGTCGCCTAGTTGCAAAACCGGCCAACTCCATTTTATACCAAAACATAGAGTCAGCGTACGTACATAAATCAAACAAGTAGAGACACTCGCTGTCGGTTCCTTTGATGTCAAAATTCCGATTTGGATGACCTTGAACGGCTCCTGGGGGGTACTTTCCTATAGTACTAACAGATGGCGCCACTACTTGAACACATCGTGATTGGTAGCAGTGCCAGTAACTGGCTCTGATTGGTCGACCTTTGTGCTGCCATCCGATAGTCAAGCTCAGAAATACCCCCCGAGTTACTGTCCCAGGCACTCTAGACAGGTTTCAACATTTGGCATGAGTGTCTCTACTTGTTTGATATATGTACGCTGTTAGAGTCCCTGTATATAATAAGAAAGAGTCGAGTCATTGGTGCAACCCATCGAGTACTTGAATTTTAAAAATAATATAACAATCACATTACATTTAAATTTGACATAAGCTATTCGAATGCCTTATTTCAGGTTATTTTCACATGACTTTTGACGTTAATTTAAATTGTTCAACGTATACATATAACTAGTGACAAATAACGTATTCCCAAGCTAAGAGAACAACCCCCGTGATCGGCAATCTCTTATTCTCTATAGAATGGATGGACCAAACAAGGATTTTTATTATATTCATTTCCAAAATGGAAGGAAAGGAAGGATGGTTGGAAAATTTGAAACCAAATATTGAATTCACATTACTTACGACGTTTGTGGAACTGGTTTCTTACATGATCAATGCCTATGTCAAACATAAGAGATTCACATTTTTAGACGAAGCATTTCAAAATCTCACGAAGAAAAATTACATGAAACCTAGCAGACCAGTATTGTGAATTAACATAGCGTATACCAATGAAATTCGTACAGCTTTCTATATTATTTCATGTAGTGCTAGCTAAAGATGGAACATGATCCATAAAAGTGCTAAAATAGAGACTCCAAGAACAAGCAAAAGTGCAATTGGGAAACCACAATGTGCCTTTAATTATCATTGAACTAAACGAATTTGATTCATATTTCCAATAAATCAACTGACTTAACCCTCTATTGCATAATGTGCCCAAAAATGAACTCAACATGTAAAAATTTCTTAAGGATTTCCTATGTGCAATTTTTAGTATGTACACACGTTGTTCCCATTCTGGAACCTTTACGTTGCATTGGTGCATGTTGGGTTGCCGTCATTTTATTTGGCGCGTATAGTGTACTGTACAGGTTATGTGTGAAACAAGTGTATTTCGCTGTTCAATTTTAGTTGGAAATACGGCAAGTTTTCTGAAATAAAAATTATCTGTGTATTTATAAGTCTTGTGTCGTCCTTCCCAATGATTTATAATAATAAATATTGACGTTTTTCTCAATACTGCTTCCAAATTATGTTGGTTCCCATATGGGAACATTGTGCATCACAAGTATATTGTTATTATTTTTAACGAAAACATTATTTTATTATTCTTAGAAAAATGGGACGGATTTCAACCGATTCGGACGTCCTTTATGGCAATAAAACTATAAACATTCAGTCGTATCAGGTGCGAGATATCCCTTCTGGAAAGACGATTCGGAACTCGCTGAAGATGATATCTTTGAACCTGAGGCATTACCTGCACAAATGAACAGTCGTGGGACAAGTACAAACATTTTATATTCTAAGAATGAAAGCAGTGACTTATCTTCCGATGACGATATTGCACTAAGTCAAGTAGCAAACAGAATTTCTAAACAATCCACTAAACAAAAGAAAAAAGTTCTCAAGTGGCGTCAATCAAGAACTACAAGAAAAGTACAGGAGAAGCGGTACTGCCACAGCAAATACTGCAACTCAATACTCCTCTCAAGTTATTTAAACATTTTTTGACAGATAAGTTCCTTCTGAAATAGTTCGTCAAACGTGCATATACAGCGCTCAGATTCAACCGGAAAGACCAATAAGGTGTCCTGAAGAAATTCAAAAATTTATGGGGATATTGCTGTGGATGTCCCTAATAAAGCAACCAACCACGAGACGCTTTTGGGCTCCAGCAACTAGAATTGCATAAATTGCGGATGTTATGCCGATAAATCGTTTTGAAAAAATCAAAAGATTTTTGCATTTTAGTAATAATTCTGAAAACACAAGAAGCATTGATAAAATTGTGCCAGTTATAGACCAAGTTAGAAGAGAATGTTTGCAGATTCCAATAGAAGAACATTTATCTTGTGATGAACGAGTGATACCTTTCAAAGGACGTTCAAGTATAAAGACATATTACCCAAAAAAGCCGCATAAATGCGGGTACAAAATGTGGACTCTGTCCGGAGTTTCTGGATTTTCATACAATTTTGAGCTATTTGCGGGAAAACATGGTTATACAAAAATGCAGGATGAACCAAATTTAGGGGCTGCTAGTAATGAATGAGCAGAGAAATTCCATCCAATAAACACCACAAACTTTATTATGACAATTATTTTTCAAGTATTCCATTGGTGTCATATCTGTTAAATAGGGAAATCCACTCTGTTACAACAGTTCGCACAAATCGCCTAATGAATTATAAAGGTTTGTCAGAGAAAGAAATGAAAAATCAAGGAAGGGGAAGCATTCAGGAACAAACCACAACCTATGAAAATACAGATATACATGCAACACAGAGGTTTGACAACAAAATTGTATGTTTGATCTCTGATTATTGCGGAACTTCACCAATACTCAAAGTAAAAAGATTTTTTCGTACTGAACGAGCTACAAAAGAAATTGATTGTCCTGATATTATCCGGGAGTATAGTAAACATATGGGTGGCGTAGATCTTCAAGATTCGTTATTGGGATTATATCCAATTAAAGTGAAAAGCATGAAATGGTACCACCGAATTTTTTACCATATGTTGGATGTTGTAGTCGTCAACGCACGACTGCTAGACAGGCGAATAAAAAAGCAAGTTGGAAAGGGAGATGAAATCATGCCACTACTGATATTCACGACAACTTTGGCTGAACAACTAACTAATAGAGGCGTTCTACAGAACAAAAAGGCAGGCCGACCAAGAAGTTCTACTCCAGAACAACAATTAAAAAGGAGATGCATTGAACCAAGACCTAATATATATATTCAGACGAATCAGTCCTCTCACTGGCCAGTGTGCACTTCAAACAGGGAGAGGTGCAAGAAGATAAAGTGCAGAGCAAAGTCGAGGGTGAAATGTGAGAAATGCAAAGTACATTTATGTTTTCACACTAAAAGCAACTGTTTTAAAGATTTTCATACTTTGTTGTACTTTTTATTCTTTATGAATTACCTTTTAGTTCACTATGTTTAATGTGTGACAAATTCTTTTTAATAAACATTTGTGTATCATGTTCCCATTTGGGCACACTTATTTTTTTCCCGAAAAATGATGAAAATGTTTCCAGAAATAGTTAAAACTTTTATTATTATGCATTTATAATAGTTAAACTACAAAAAAAATTATATAAAATATTTTTATTTTTTTTATTCATGCAATAGAGGGTTAACTTGACTAGTATAATGCATTATTTAAGAATTATGCAGGTTCCCAATTTATTGGTATAATGTTAATTTAAAATAGTTTTCCATGTTATTTCATGTGATGGGGATTAAACATGAACCGTGAACTATAAAAGTGCTAGAGTGCAGACATAAAACGAGCAAAAGTGATATTGGAAAAATACGATGTTCCTTTAATTATTATTGGATTGAACGAATCTGATTTTCAACCAACCAGTTAACTTTACTTTAGTGCATTAGTTAATAATTATATATTCATTGGTGAAATCTTAACTTTTAAGAGTAATGGTATAATTGTTGTAAAAAAGTATTTGGTTTTGCGTTTGTTACATAATCCTTTTTGCACCTTTAATATCTTTCCTTTCCTCTGTTAATTATTTTGTTGGTAAATAAAATATCCAATAGATACCTGCACAGTACCAATACTAAAGTGCCAATACATTTTAACAACATAACTTTCTAGTCTTTCAGTATGAGTTTAAGTTCCCTTCATATCAATTTCAACTTGCAAATTGGTATAGGTACTGCTGCAATACTCCAATTTAAGGTTGTCATTACACGTAATCACGTAAATAACGAGTAGGTACCGGGTGGCCAATTAAGAAGGGCACTCGGCCCTATCTCGAAAAGTAAATGTCGTAAAGACTTAAGCCGCGTACAGACCGACGCTCCAACGCATACTAAGGCACATGTGGACAGATATTTTGATGCGTTTGATTCGATGTGTACGGCCGTGGCGAATGCACGCCAATGAATTCCAACGGTTTCAAGGTGACCGTTGGCGTTGGCCTGCGTTCCGTCGCTTAGCGTTACTTCAAAGGGATGCTTGTTTTGATGTGGACGTGACTGAAACGTGTTCAGTCGTTGGCAAGCATTCTCTGGCGTCGGACGAATTATTGTTTCTTTTATCGTGATTCAATATGGAATGGAACGATGATTTGTGTCTCCAGTTAATTCAACTATACCGGGATAATCCTATATTATGGGATCCTAGGAATATAAATTATAAACTCTCCAAAAAGAAAATAGACATTTGGCAGAGCATTGCAGGTGAACTTGGGTGCGAAGTTACTGAAGTAAAGAAAAAAATGGAGAGTCTTCTAACATCTTACCGACGAGAATGGCGACGGGAAGGTACCACACACTCTGGAATGGGGGAAGATGCAGTATACCATTCGAAATGGTTTGCTTTCAAGGAAATGCAGTTTCTTAATGACAAGTTTCGACCAAGAAAAACTCAAAACACTATGAATGTAAGTACAACTTTTATTTTAATCTATAATAATATACAATATACAGGATAAATTACTGGAGAATAAAGTATCACTCGACCCCCTTTCCAAACTTATGTTTAAAATTGCGCCTAGCCGCCACCTTGACAGCTGGAATTTTTATTTCCATCTTAACAAGTAGCAGACCTCTTACTGATTCGGAGAAAATAAAAACAAAATTATACCCATTCAAATGTTAGAGAAAGGGGGGCTATTTTTTACGCATAATTATTTTGCCATGGTACAGTTCCACTTGTAATAAAATACTCTGCGAACTCTGCTCGAATTTGTTCTGCAGTTGTTGAAGATTTTCGAGCTACTTTTGGAATTGATGTTAAGCCACTGTTGCCATCAGGTTGTTGTCGCCACGATCCGGCTATTATTTCTCCATTCGCTCCACTATCAAAACTTCCATTTGGAGTATATACATGTTTGGATGATTGGTTTTTCCTAAGAAAATTGTGCAAGTAATGCATGCCATAACAACCAATTCAGCTTTTTCCGGTTCTAGAAGCATTGGCTTTCTGAGAACTCGAAATACAGCAGACAGGATACCGAATACATTTTCAACTATCCTTCTCGCTCTTGAGAGTCTGTAGTTGAATATACGTTTAGGGGATCCTTTCTCATGAGAACCAGCGTATGGTTTTAAAATAGTCTCTTTCAAAGGAAATGCTTCATCCGCAACAAAAACGTACGGAACATGTTTTTGTCTTCCAGGTAAAATATTTGGATTTGGCAAGTTAGAGAACTTTGTTCAAGTTTCTTGGATAGAGTAGTGTTTCTAAAGACGCCTCCGTCTGAAATTCTTCCTTGACACCCAACATCGGCGTATAAAAAGTTGTAATCGGCGTCTACAAGCGCGAACAGAACAATGCTGAAAGTTGATTTATAATTGAAAAAATTACTTCCACTGGAAAATGGGGCCTGTAATTGTATATGTTTCCCATCCATAGCACCCAGGCAATGCGGAAAGTTCCAGTTTTCTTCGTATTGGCGAGATATTTCTAACCATTCGTCTGGTGTTTGAGGCATCTGTAAAACAATACCAATATTTGCAATGTACAAACAAAAATGCACTTTATATTGCCTGATTAATTGTTAAAGTTGTTTATTAAATTAGCTTAATTGTTTTTTTACAGGAGGTTGATTTTGATGCCAGCGAAGAAATTAATGAATCAGTAGACATGTCGCAGGACTCGCAGGTTTCACAGCACGAAAATATCGAAGAAGATAACTTAAATAACGAACAAGGTCAAGAAATCATTGCACATACTGAAATATCTAAGTCTAAAACATGTACTGCTTCTACTGTAACCTCGAAAAAACGGGAAAGGGAGGATCCCCGAATAAACGAGGCGTTTAATATCATGAAAAATATTGATGCTAGGAAAGCTAGTAAAATCGCAAAAACCGAATCTACCCTATATGGAGAGTACGTTGCCACTCAGCTTGAAAAATTTGATAATCAAACGCGCGCTTTGGTGAAGCATAAATTTGGGAACATTCTCTTTGAAGCTGAAATGGGAATGTATCGGGCACCACCAAATCAAACTGTACAATGGAGTAACAGTTCATCTCCTAGCACATCATCACTGATTTCTGGTTACGCCAGCGCCGTACAGCAGTTTGAGGAGAGATACCATCCTTCATCACTCACTATTGCCGCACCGACACCTTCACCAACGCCTGGTACATTATTTACAAGTACTATGGTGTCTCCTAACCCCTCAATATCTGGCTCCAGCAATTTATATCAGGAATTATGAGGATTAACAGCAATACTTGAGTTCTACGTTACGCAAACAATTATGTAATAGTTTGGTTTATTTTAGCAAAGTGTTATTATGAATAAAACTATAAACTACTTACCTTGATGTATGATTTCAATGTTCCAACAATGGCTGAGCAAACTTCGGGAATAATAGATGATATTAACTGCTTTGATATTTTGAAAGTATATGCTAGGCTAGAGTAAGAATTTCCAGTTGCCAGATAATGAAGTGTAACAGCTAATCTTTCTTTAGGAGGGATAGCTTTCCTGTAATTTGTGTCCTGTTTCTCGATTTTTGGTGCTATAGAATCTAGTAGTATATCAAATATGTCTGGAGGCATTCTGCAGAAGGTCCTGAAATGATTGCTGTCTTCACTTCGAAGCTCATCCAGCAAATTACTGGTATTGTAGGAACTTCTATTTTTATATGGTGTTGTCATCCACCAACGTCTCGGTTTACGTTTCTTCTTTTTGTTCTGAATTAGAGAATTCACAACTAAAAATCCGGCACTTGCACATAATAAATCATCATCACTTGATGACATTATAAAACGAGAGACGATCAATTCAAAAAACACCTTGCCGCGCAAAATGACCGAACCACACCCAACGGTTTCCAATTCAAAACTAAATCGGATGTGGACAACAACTTAAAAATTATTTCCAATCGTTTCCAATTCCAACGCCAACGGACACATTCGGTCGAATTGGCGTTGGTTTGCATTGGAACTTGGTCTGTACGCGCCTTTAGGGTAAAAAAAAATTATGACCAAAGCGGCAAGAGAAAATGCTGGAAATTATTTTCAAGTTTATAGAATGGCCGCCAGGGGGCGTAATCGCATTCTTGAATTTTAAATCCCGTTTTTTGAGAAATATTCTTATATTACAGATAGCTAAAATGGACACCGTTTTAAATCTGAGATAAATAAATTTTTTTTGTTAAATGCTTTTTGCTCTATCTCTTAAGGGAAAGTGGTGGGGGGTGTACGAACATTTTCGGAAAGAAATGTCAATAACTTCAAAATGGCTGACGGGATTTTGTCAAACTTGGAGTCGTTGAAAAGGGATTTTCTTAGGCTATGAATACTGCCTTGAGCGGTTTGATTTAGATTACTTGTGTCGCCGCTAGAGGGCGTTTTGCGACAACACTACAAATGAACTGGATTTTCTCAAAAAAATTAAATGCATCGATATCACTTTTATTGCAACAGAAGATAGCCAAATAAGGGTCTAAAACGCTAGTGAAAACCGCATTTCGATATTTTGTCAGGTCATTTTGGTATTTTAATTAGCCACCTAGGCTTTAGGGCAGCGTGCCCGTAAGCTAAACCCTTTTAGTTACTTATTTGGCTCCATCGCCTAATTCCATAATAATGATTTTGCACATATTTGGCCCCAAACGCAGTATTTCTCGTCAGTTGGAGCACCCCTTTGCTGGTACTTTGGCAGCCGGGTGTTATCGCTCGCAAGAATTCCAACCTTCTAGAAATCACGCCGTTGAGGCGCCTCGCCATTGGCTGTCTTTGTTACCGGAATTTATTTGTTTTATGGAGCGCATCGCCATTGGCTGTCGAGAGTCACGTGGTAACGCCGTTTTGGCTCACGCCACTGCAGGGGTCGTAACACTGCTTGCTTGGGCAGTTCAGCTCACGCCGTTGATCAAGGAAGTCGCAGAGTGTGCCGTATCGCGGCGTTCCCGCCATTTGCGGGGACGCCAGCCTGTTTTTCCCGTCTCGTGCTGTTTCAGCGAATGTTGTGTAAATTGCCGTTGTTTGTTAGTACCGTTGCTGTGAAAGCCTTCCTATTTCCCGTGCTGTTACAGCGAATATGCCATAAACTGTTTCGCCTTTAAGAGGTCGCGTGTGATTGTGCGAGTGGCAAGTCTTTACGTCAAAGCGTGGGTGTGTGATGGGCTTCACGGGGCCAGTTCTGCGTTTGTGAGAAAGGGGGCTTTCCCTTTTCAACTCGCTGTTTTCGAGGATCTTTCTAGGCAGGACGAAGTAGGCCTCTTTGCCGCCGTAAGTGTGCTCTCAGGAGAGCGTCCTAACGCCGCCATCTTGGCGGATTCCAGCCCGTTTACCCCAGATGCCGTGTTTCGGCTATTTAGCTGCCACAGACTGTCGCCTTCTACCAACTGATTGCACGCAACTCTCATAGACCGTCTACGGACTAAGGTATTTGTAATTACAACCATTTAAATAAAACTGTCGCTTGTGCGAGCGGTGGTGCTTTTGTGCTCAACTTTGTGTGGGCGGATGCATGCCCCCTTGCTTGCTTGTCGCGGCTTTTAATGCCGGTTTGAGGCCACCATGCTTCAAGACGCTACTTTGGTAGCCTACTAGTAAGTTCATGTGCGCGAGTTTCGCGTTTCATCGCCTAAATAGCTAAAGAACTCTGCGCCTATGTTTTGGTGTTACGTTTGTCCTAACTTTTAATTCAGTAACGTTAGGTGCGCGAGCTTCGCTATATTGTACCGATTAATACCTAAATGGATTCAACGCTTCGCCGTGCTGAGCCTGGCGCGCCCTAATCTGTTCGAGCTCTTTGTTTATGTTTGCGAGGGCTTTGTGCGTTGCTTATCAGGTGTTAACCGCAGCCAACGACTGCGTGGGCGACGTAGCAGGGGCTGGCAACTATTCCAAATTCGCATGCTTTAGTGAGGCTATGTTAGCCCCTCTTCCTGGTCAAATATTGCAGTCACGCTGCCCCGCTGCCTAACGAGTTAGGCCTTCAATTAATTCGTCGCGCATTTGTGCGGCGTCGTGCTTTGCTGCTAGCTACACTGCTCCCGTTGCCTTTGCAGGTCGGCGTCTGTTATCGCGAACTAACGAGCCCTTTTCCTGAGTGCGTATTTCTAAACTGTACTCTAATATGTAAAGTGTCGAGCCCACTGCGGCCGGCCACCCATAGTGTGTTGTTTACTAGCATAGCGCGTCCATCAGCTGGTGCTTAGCGTAAGAAATAACATAAGCTTGGCGGCACGATTTACTGCCCAGATGTAGTTATCGACCAATAGACGCATATTTAATTAAGGGACGTATTATTCCTATTCGACCTGTGCATGCTTTGTTTAGATAGCGCCTTTTACAGTGTAAAGATTGGTGTACGGCGAGACGTGAGAGATCAGAGCGTGCAGGTAGGTCCAGTGGTTGCGCAGTCTCGGCCCAAAGAGTCCCAATATTGCCATTCCAGTACTTGCGATCACGAAATTGTTATTTGAACTTGCAGCTCATGAGAATTCTTATCGACGGAGTATCTTGAATACTTCGCCCCCGTCTAACCGCCCAGGCCCGGTTAGTCGGGTTAAGACAGGCTTGGTGGCGCCCTCATTATTTTACCGTTAGTTACCGACCTTCTGGCCGTTACCCTCAGATAATCTCGTGAAAGGACCCGCCCATCTCCACTGAAAGTCTAGCTCGGCCTAACTTGTTGCGGCGTGGGTGGCGGCCTAGGAGATATTTCGTCCCGATTTCGTCAGTTACGGCCCGCGCCGGCCGTTTCGGTATTGTATGAGCCGGTGCGGTGTCGTAAAGACAGTTTAAGACCGTAACACCTTGGTACATAAATAACTATAGCGGACTAGTTCACCGGACTAGTTCTGTAAATAGTTTATTATTATCTTGTATATACAAATTCATAACATAATTATGTTTTTTATTGTAAATAGCAACTGCCATCTGTCATTTAAAAGCATAGATAATAATTATAAACTTTTTAGTTAAATTATATTGTCGCAGAAAAAATAGTATACATAATACGTCAGAATCGTGCCTTTATTGAACTCGGGGGCTTTCGACATGTGGTTTCGTGGTTGCAACAGTTCTCCTCGTCCAGTAAAGTATCACTTTCGTGGCTATTGTGTAATATACCCTTACGATACTTATTTGCACAAATAATTAAAGCCGTTTTAACGAGTTTGAAGTGAAGAAGGGTGATTTTATACGTATTGTACACCTAATTTTTCTGCATAGTCATACCTTGTAACTCGAAATTTACTCAAAAATGACAGAATTTAAATACAACTGTCAAATTGATACTTTACAATTTCAACAAAATAGTTACTTTCTTTACATTTTTTCGTAAAAAGATAACTCTCAGGATCACTACACAATAATAGTTATTTATGTATCAAAAGCCAAAAGTGCGTGTTTGTGACACGCGGCTTGATTGTACATGCACTAGGGTAAATTTTTCTCGTTTATGATGAAAAATTATGCTCTTGCGACCTGTTTTCAGGCCGTAAAATACATGATTTCGGTATGTTATCGTCGCATCGTTACCAGACAATAAGAAATAACAGTGCAAAAATGTACTTGTTGCTACGACGTAGTATTTTTTTAATAACATCAAAACATAATTATGCAAATGTACTGTGAGTTTTCAATAAAATCCTCTTACACTTTAACATTTAATTATTTGCAGCAAGCCTACTGACAGTAATTTTAGTACAAAAGTAGAAATTTGCTTTACTGTAAGAATTCCCTAATTTGTTATCCAAGTTATACCGCTTATAAACAGTACACCAGGAAATTATAAAACTATTTAATATCATGTTCTTTGTTTATTGTAGCGAAGTCATATGCATTATTAGTTTTAAAGTATATTAATTACCAACATTTAATTCGTTATGCTATAATTGGGTAACGTTAAAAATAGTAGTTTTATCATACTCGCATTTAGAACGTTACCTAATACTAGCAAACGCTCAATCAATATTCATTATTTGGTGTTAGTTACCAATAAGTATATTTAACTGTAATTCTATGAGCCGATTAACTCCGCACTACGTGTTGCCTACACTCTTCCTTTATGTAGTTCACAATTTCGTGAAAAATTACAATTCGTGTCAAACCATTTCCAACATTTTATGACCAATTTAAAAGATAGAATTTTATCAATACTGATTATGGTAGATCTATCATGATCTACCTAATGACACATAGAATTTTACATTTTTTCCATATTTCTTCATTTTATTAGCATGTATTTACTGAAAACGCGTCTAACGCCTTTCATCTATAACATAGTCAATATTGAGAAATTCCAAACTTCTTTCCCCTCATCATCAGACAGGTAAGGCACACAAGAATTATATGAAATATTGATCATGTTTTCTTCTATAGCCTTGGTCTGAAAAAATTTAAAATCATTTATATAGCACTAAATGTAAGAAATTGTTGTTTACGCTGCAGCTCATGTGGTTTCCCCATAAATTTTTATCTTCCAGAGGCGGCTAAAATTTGATGATAAAGCATTACAGAAACATTAGTACACACAAGGATTTGAATACTTTTTGACATTTTTATTTACAAAAATGTGTTTAAAAGTACAACTTTGCAGATATAGAGTATATTACATAATATTTCAGTTGTAACTGCGCTGTGCCAAAAACGCTTTTCAGTATATTGTAACTTAAAAACAACTATGCACCTTAGTTCATCTATGTCTCAAATTAGGTTGAATTGTCCCTCAGATCAATAACTCCGAGAAAAATTTCGACCACGACCAGCTTTGAACCAATGTCCACTGGTTACTAAGCTTTGCCATTATACCCCAAAACAACACAGTCTATACTGATATACAAGGCTTATAAAGAACATATGTATTATTCATATAATGTAACAGCGTCAAAATAATATATAATTATGATACACAGTATTTTGGTATCTGTTAATGAATGACTAACATGACTAATCTGTTTAAATATTAAATTATTAATAAGTTAATTAATAGTTATTGATAGTACAAGTGAGTCGTAATAGAATTTACCGACGCAAAAATGTTTGTCTCACGAGGCCTTGTAACTTTAGTATAATTAATAACAATTTCCTCAAAATGGAATTTTTATTCCAAGTTTCTTCGTTACTTTATGCGTTGCCAATTGCGTTTTATTTAGCACTTTTAGTAGGTATTTCAGAGAATTAGGGCATATATTGTTTTCAGGTGCATTAACTTGTATTCCTTTATTTAGTGTATAGTCACATTAAAGTTGCTCATTTAAATGTGCGATCACTTTTATCTAATTTTTGTGATTTTAAGGATTATCTATTGAATGCGGAACATGATGTCATTGCTGTTACCGAGACTTGGGTTACTTGTTATGTAGTACCCAGTACTGCAGTTTGCGTTCCTGGTTATAATTTTGTACGCAGGGATCGTGTTACGGCTACCTGGGGAGGAGGCGTAGGTATTTATATCAAAAATGATATACATGTTTGTTACAATTGATATCACTTCTCACAGTAACGCAATTGAACAAATTTGGATAAGTGTAAAATTAAATAATACTAAAAATATAATAATTAGTGCTCTTTATAGAAGGCGAGAGTTTGCATGCGTTGAATTCCTGGACGCTTTAGAGGACTCCATAGCTGCAGTTACATCTATGACTGAGGAGGATATAATTTTCTTAGGTGACTTTATATTGATTTACTAAAATTTGAAGAAAGTGCCACTATTCATTTTACCTCCTTAATCGAATCTTTAGGATACAAACAAATTATAAATAAACCTACTCCTATCATTAAAACAAATTCTACTTTAATTTAATTCCTGTCTATACGCAAGTTGTATCTTTGGATGTTATAAACATTGACAATGTATCTGATCACAATATTATTTATTGTAAAATTGCTGTAAATGTTTGTTTTATCAAAGAATCCATATTTCTTTTCATTTAGAAATTTTAAACAATTTAACTGCGACAGATTTTATGCTGAATTACAATCTATTCCATGGCGAAATACCTATCAAGCTGAAAATATAAATGATAAAATAGAGTTTTACTACTCCTCTAACTAAAATGGCATATAACATACTAACATACACGTCGCTAAGTGACATTTTAATCGCGCCTTCACCTGTGACTAAAGAGCCATTTACTCACGGCCTGAAGTTGGCAACGACGTTTCCGTCACGCGTCGAAGTTAGGTTTGAGACAGTATTTTGCTTTATTAGCCACAGCTAAAACTAAAATCAAGTTTTCAACAGTCAACTTTGACATTTGTCAAGCATAATTTAACCTAACATAAATTTCAAAATCTTAATGAAATAATATGCTGTTATATTGTCTAAATTTGTGGTCGTAGAAAAAGTATAGTATGTAAGACATTATATATACTCGTCTAGACACTCGTTTATTAAACACTCCTGACTAAAGTGACCGTTTATAAGACTTATTACATAATATACTATTTTCAATAATAATATTATAACGTTGTTTGATAGACATGTTCCATTTAAACTTATTAAAATTTCTAAACCTGCCGCTCCCTGGCTGACAGATAATATTAAAATGATGATGTCACTTAAAGACAACGCTTTAACTCGCTTTAAAAAAGTAATAACCCAGTACAATGGGATTGTTACAATCATTGCGTAACTTAACTACTGCGGTGATCAGAAGTGAAAAAAAGCATATTTAGAATTTAAATGTCGAGAAAATTCCTTTAATAATGCTGTTATATGGCGGGAATTAAAAACAATGAATGTTTATAATAAAAGCTATAGCGAAATTCCTCTCAGTTTAGCGGATGTTGGTGAAATTAATCGATCCATTGTTCACGTAGCAAGTATGGCTAGCTCGAACGATGAATTAATAAATTTTTATACTAGTAGTAATAATATTTATAAAAACCTCAATACGAATTTACTTTTAAAGCCGTTGAAGACATTGAAATTATTAAAGTTGTCTCTGGTATCAAGTCAAATGCTACGGAATCGAATGGTATAAATATTAGGATGTTAAAGTTATGTTGTCCATTTATAATTCCTTTTATTACACACATAGTAAATTTTCGTGTATTTCCTGAAGCGTGGAAGAGTGCTAATGTCACCCCATTGTCCAAAGTTAAAGAACCAAAAGAATATAGAGATCTTTGCCCTATTAGCATTCTACCATGTTTATCAAAGCTTTTGGAAGAAGTTATGCCCGAACAAATTTGTTAATATGTGGTTCAGCATAAAATATTTCCGGAAACAGTCAGGCTGCAGACCAAATCATAGCTGCACAACAACACTTCTTAATATTATTGATACAACAATAAAAGCTGTGGTTGACAACAAATTGTGTCTTCTTGTTATGATTGACTACTCCAGGGCATTTGATACAATATGTCACAAAGTACTATCGGCAATACTGAAATTTATGAGTTTTAATGATAGCTTAATTTGAATTAATTAATAAATATTTAACCAATCGTACCCCAACTGTTATATTAAAAGAACACAAATCACATCTTCTACCTATTGTGTCCGGTGTACCTCAAGGATCTATCCTTGGGCCATTATTATACATTTTGTATACTTTTAATTTGAAAAGTCGTTTGGATAACTGTGAATACCATCTTTATGCCGATGAAGCACAACTTTTGTTTACTTTCGATTGCTCGGATGTTGCTATAGTTAACGATATTCTTAAACTCATCAACTATTCTGGAAAACATGGTCTGTCAATTAATTCGAAAAAGTGTTCTACAATTTTTTTGTAAGCCTAAATTAAGAGATGCTGCTTTACCTGAAATTTCTATGCAAATTGATAACTCGCGTTTGCCTGTTTCAGGATGTAGAAAAAATCTTGTTTTATGGATTGATTCAAATCTTCGGTTAAAAAAACATAGTTCTACTTTAATTCAAAAGGCTTACGTTCAATTAAGGCTGACATTCAATCATAGATATAGCTTAAAATGCAAAATTAAGGTTATGTTATGCGAGTTTCTAGTTAAATATGAAAAATAGAAGGTTGTTGCATCCAAGCTGTCTATTCTATAAAATAATTCATTTAAAGACTCCTCTTTATTTGTTTAACAATATTAAATTTAGAACTGACGTTCACAGTATTAAAGTACACAAAAAGCTCTTCATAACGCCGCCACTTCATGAAACCATTTTTTGAAATATCTTATTCATATAATATTGGTAATACGCATAACTCCTTACTAGATAATTTAAAAATACTGACACTAGCTAGCTTTAGAAATATATTATATGATATATTGTTTAAAACACAGACTTAAGTTTTTTCAAGAGTTTTTTTCATATATATATATAAATGTTAGACATTAATGTGACTGCATTTACTCATCACTAGTTCTGTTTTTTAATTTATGTATAGTGTGGGTTAAGTGGCAGAACAAAAGGTTTGCCCTGGCAAACCTTTCTGAACTTCGCCCTTTTGGATATAGGTACTTAGTTTGTTTTACATTTACATGCTTTATTTCTTGTGTTGTTATATCCAAACAGACGTTATTATTATTATTATTATTATTATTATTAAGTTCCGTATAGAGAAGGAGTATGGTACCTTTAAATCTCAGTTAAGAACATCCGTCCTAAATGACATTTTGTTGTATAAATACTGGCGCTTCGTATTCACACTTAGTTTATAATCTACAACAGCTTGGAAAAAAACATTTTTGAGCATCTGTCCTGAAAATCATACACCACTATGGGACCGAAAAGTATTTATCTACAAAACTAGTGCGGAACATTGGCGTTTTGATTGGTTTAAAATATTCGTGATTACTAAGGGAATGAACCTGTCAGGCCATTTTAAATTCGAGAATTATGCCACCATTAGGAGCATTTTTGGTACAAAGATGACGAGTTCGCTTGTAAATAGGTTCCTTTTCGGTCATATTTTCTCGTATAATACTTCAGCTAATTGCATCTAAAAATTTTAAAGATTTAACACGCACGCAACTTTTTGTTTTCTAGAAGGTTAAGCGACACCGCATTGGGCTCTAGCCGTCTTATTTGCAGCTGCATTTGTTTCGTCACGTTTAAGAGCGCTTGGTTGGATCAATTTTAAAACGCAGTCTATTAGAGCAAGCGAGACATTTTCCCTAAAGAATTTAACTTCCATCGCACTCTTTCGTCCAGTCGAGTTAACGGCGAGCTCCTTCTTGCTCGTCATTGGCTACAGGTGGTGGCACGACAGAGGCGTCTGGCGCGAAAAGGTGGTTTGGCCTCAGGGAGTTCTCCATGGGCCGCTGAGGCGATAAGTGGTGTTTGTTTTGAGTGACAGTGTGTGTCCTGGTTTGTATGACCGCCGTTTCTGCAAATTTCCGTTGGCCGCAAGGGGCTTTCTTTCCGATAGCTTTGAGGATATAGTCTGCAGAGGGGAGCAATACTTCCGT
Source organism: Agriotes lineatus (assembly GCA_940337035.1). Lineage (NCBI taxonomy): Eukaryota > Metazoa > Arthropoda > Insecta > Coleoptera > Elateridae > Agriotes > Agriotes lineatus. The sequence goes on from CALNHX010001437.1 coordinate 63,402, forward strand.
CTTGCCAGTTTTCCGTTCCGTTTTCCCGCGAGGGATTTACAACAGACCCTGCCAATTAGGTTGAATCTTTCGAGACCGCACGACGCCCACGCTTACGCCTGAAGTCCATTCGTCCACTCGTCGGCGAGTTCTCCGACCATCATGACGCAACCGCTCGGCTAAACCAATCAGGTAGCGTGTGTAGTTAGTAACAACTAATGAACTTTTATGTGCTTATTTGCTGACTCACTGCCGCCATACCGAGGCCGCTTGTAAAATGAAATTCATTCAGTTGTGCACGTATAATTTATGTGCTTATTTGCTGCACGGCCACCCTATTCGAGGCCGCTTGTAAAAACTAATTAACTTAGCAGTGTGCTAGCTAGGTAGTATAGTCGATTAGAATTAAAGCGTCTGTCAGCTGGGTTAGAGAGTTAGTCCATTTATTACTGTGTTTATTGCTGTACCAGTTGATTTACATGTGTTTAGACCGGTTTAATGAACGATGCCTTATGATTTCCTACGAGTTTATGCATGCTTATTTTCAGGTTGTGTTAGATACTGTGTAAAGATAAATGTACGGCAAGGCCTGAGTGTTTAAGCGTTGCAGGTAAGTTGGGGACGCTTGCCGCTGCAGCGTAGAGAGTTGTGAGGCCGTGCACTTGTATCCTACCCCGTTTGGCTTTCGAGGTTCTGTTAAGCGTGGGTTTCCAGGTTGAATCTCGTGGCGCCCAATTTTTTTGCAACACCCTATATGTATACCGTTACGCCTTCCCTGTGGTGTACCCTTCTAAGACCACGCCCATCTCCCTGAGCGTGTCAAGCCGTGGTCTTTTAGCCTGTTTAGTAAGACTTCCAGGGAAAGTGTTGACATTTCCCGGACTCGATTAAGCAATTGGCACTCCCATACCTTTGAGTGTCTTTAAAACAGTTTGATACTGTAATAAACTACGGATATCTCTATAAATTATAATGCTTGTGTGTTATTGTAACGTTTCCTTAGGTAAAATTCAAAAGAAACACAGATGCCTAAAAATGTTGTACGTAACTCATCCGGAAACGCCCCTTATAGGATTTGAGGCCTTCGGCATCAGCTTGAATTGCAACTACGCAACCTGTAAAGATGTTCTTTCTGGACTTTTTACGTAAACTAATATTTTGATTGTAGATTAAAGAGTTTATGTAATATGTGATCGCAGTAGTTTAGGTACTACTAGTGTTTTCCACAATATGGCTTTGCTATTAGTTGATAAGAAGTGCGTGTGAGGGTAGAGAAGTTAAAGAAGTATGCTTTCCTATAGTGCAAAATTTGAGAATTACATATATCTAAAATTACTGACAAGTCGAAGATTCTTAGCCTAGTTGTGTGTGAGAATAGAAACATTATCAATATATTTGATCTCTTATAAATTATCTTACTTTATTAGCGGCAAAAAGTAATACCACATACTTTAAAATAGGTTGAGCATTGATTAATGCAATCAGCAAATCTAAATATAAATGATAAAAATCTGGTGTGATACACTCACACAACTTCCTTTTACAGTGATCTTATAATTAGTCAAAAATTTCATTTTTAATTTTTAACCAGTTGTTAAAAATTTTCAAAAATTACAAACTCTACAAAAACGGTACAAAATCGAGTGTTAGTTGAAGAGACAAATTTTCTCTAGAATTTTAAGGTGAATTCAAAAATGTAATAATATACCGGGTGTTTTATTTAAAATAGGAGTTAATAAAAAAAATAGAAAAAAAAACAAAAGAAACCCACTTTAGAAGTATTCAACTGGAAAATCACCTATCTCACATCAATACACATTAAAAATGTAAGAAAAATGTAAAATTTAAAAAAAGCGTTAGAGCCGTTTTTGAAAAAATCGAAAAAAACTGAAAAATCACAAGAGTAAACACCTACTTCCGGTTATGCGATTTTCTTCAAAAGCTTGCTGTCTCATCTACATAGTACACAAAACTTATATATGAAGTTTCAATGCCATACCTCTTTTCGTTTTTGAGATATTCTGTTCGCAGACACACAGACAGACACACAGACAGACAGACAGACCAATGAAAAAAAATATGTTTTTTGGGTTCAGAGAACTCTGAAACGTGAAGATCTGTTGAAAACTCAATTTCGAATTTTTGGGGTGAATCCAATACTTCCTTTATAGTAGTAAAAGGAAGTAAAAATGTGTGTCGTCAGTACATATTTGAATTTTAAAATTGTATATTACGTATGTTATCAAAGCAAGCAGTGTAAGTAGCATTTTGAAAATCATTAGGCCGCAGTTCATGTACGGAAATAATTCTGTAAGGATACATTTTCAACGTCTTTCTGACAATTTTATGGGAAGCACTCACAGGCACATCTGCTTGTAAGGCAAGTTTACGTATTGACATTTTTGGACTTCTATCTGTTCTCTCAAATCGTTCACTACTTCATCATTGATGCCTACTCGTGGATTTTCCTTTTAGAAAATTTCCAGTTGCTGAAAATCTACAATACGCTTGATGTGTCGATTAAGAGATGCTACCTCCATGTAATGATCAGGAAATCTGGCTATAAACTCTTCTCCGAAAGCATCGATCGAATAATTCCAGGCTCCGTTTTCAAAGAATCCGCTTCAGTAATGCACTACAATAATCAACGTATTCTATTCCTGAGAATAAACCATTGCAGTTGAAACTAATTCAATAAAAATTAGTATGACAATAAGAAAAAAATTGTTCATAATTTTTAGTTTAAATATAGAAAATGTGAAAAAAACTATCAGAAATAAGTTGGCCGGCAATACATATGCCGAAAAAATCCATAACACATTCCACAATGCTTCATGGACCTCTTACCAGACAATCTTTTATAGACACTCTGTAATATTATATGAAGGATATGAAAAATTCAAAATTGACAATAAATTTTGATCAATGTAGTTCGTTGGTGATTATTAGTGAGTACCTAAATTTTTTTGTATTATCATGATAGATTAAAAAATACTGAAATGAGCGACATCAATGTTTTATGTACGGAGACTAAAGGCTTATGGCTATTTTCAATACCAATTTAATTTGTTGCGTCTTTAGTTTAGATAAAATCCTTCATGTAAAAAGATATATATTTATTTCAACTTTGAAAGTGAGCTTCTTGAAAACAGAGCGATTCCGAACATATATCCCTATGGGAACTTTTTTCTTTGTTTTTATAAGAGGAATCACATCCTACAGTCCTGTACCGTACTTAAGAAACACCATTTACATGAGTACAAAAATAATCTACTGTTGCCAGTACGCCAATAATCTAAAGTTATAGGCAAATTAAAAATATTAATTAACGAAAAATCACTATTTCTTCTGTTTTACTAGGTTTTCGACTATTCACTAGGTCAAAAGTTATGCCACCAAATTGAGTTGTTTCATTATACTATAAGTAACTAGATGAAATTCTACGCACTTGGTATATATTTCCATATATTAACGTATATTAAATATATGGATATTTCACTGCTTGCGTGGAGGGAGAAATAGTTTCTCCCTCCACGATTGTTTACCATGCCGGTAACTCACAAGCAGTGACACACAGCGACACAACAGCTTTGAGGAAGCTGTTGGAATTTGATGTGTACGAGTTGGTGGTAATTACTGCTGTTAATAGTGACCAAAATGCATAAATTCCAAATCCAGTAAGGGGCAGCAAGTTGCAAACCTACGAACTTATTTTGAGTAAGTAACACATTTCAATATCTATTAATATAGTGTTTTTGTGGCCTTGTTTACATTTCAAATTGGTTTATTTTAATTAATCTGTTTTAAATACAAACGGCAAAACGCACTTGTCTTTCGTTCAGTATGTACAGTTGACAATTTTATTTATTATTAACAATAACGTGAAACGGTTTTAATGTTGTTAAATAACTTTTTTGAGTAAATTGTGAATCTAAACTCAAATAATTTAGAGTTCTTTACATTAATTTGGATATTTTAATGAGTGTCAAGGCGGTCATTAGGTGCAGTTAATTTTACAGTTTTTGGTAATGTAAGATCTCATCTAAATGCTTTTATAAATAACAGTTGCATAGTAGACTATGGAAAAACCTTCAAAATAATAAATGGGGAACAAAATAATACCTACCAGTGGAAAAAACAAATGTTGATAACAAATGAATACTATTACTTAAGTAAAACAAAGTAAATTATAATTTTAAAACATACCTACTATTGAAATGCATGCTTAATAATGTATGTAAAAATTTATTTAATCCGCGCATCATATACGAGTAGTTAAATCTAGAAATCAACTATACATCTACCTACCTTAACAAAGTAATTAACATAAAAACTTCCCTAGTCCATCATTGTTCATTGTGCTTCTCTTATGTTTTGCTCAATATTTGACTACTAGCAAAACTACATATTTAGGTATTTACAAGTTACAACCTGTAATTCATAAAAATAATTCCATGAAATTCAACTCTCATAAATGAAAATGGAAAATATAGTTTGATCTATTCCTATTGCTAAAATTTTTACAATATTATTTTTTTGTAGCATTCAACATATTTTTCAGTCAGAATTAAGCTTCTACAGTTCACATGAATATTGCAAAACATTTTAGGATCTTTTCATATTAATGTGTAAACTGTATTATTTACTTGGGGATTCTAAAAAAAATCTGGCTTTTGAATAGTACAAAAAAAATTGGTCGAAATGCTAATAATGTTAATATAAATTTGTATGGGTCTAAAGTTAACTGTTTTGGAGATATTAACGATTTTATGGGGAAAAAACGCTGAGTTTCAGGCGACTACTAAAACTAACAGAAAATAAATCAATAATAAAGATCGCTATCAACAAAATGAGATGTGGTGACCTCAGCACTTTCTTTTCTGCTAGTAAAAATACAATTTTGCGATTTTTCAAAAATTAATGCTAACAAAAAACTTCCTTGACAAAAGTTATAGATAAATACTTAATATACCGGTTGTAGCACGATCACGGTACACCGTTATTTTATCTTTATTTTGGAAGATAAATTTTTGAAACTTGGCTCATAGTATGTACTAAAAGAACGCCACTTCTTGAAATGTAAGAAAATCGTTAGCCACTTCTGCTTTCGACGACGTGATACTCTTTTGATTTTGAAATAGGATACCTTGTATATTTTTGGGTTTTTGGATTACACATAATTTTCTGAAACTAATGATACCAATAAGCGACGTTTCAAGTGTCGCAACTTTTTTCTACAAAAAAAATTATGTGTACCATGACTGTTCCGATTTATACAATTGACCGATGTAATGCTAAAAAAATGAAAATTTAATGAAAAATACTAAATCATATGATTTATGAATTATGACTAAGCCAAGTTTTTCAAAATGGTTTCTGAGATGAAAGTTAGTTTTTTTCAAATGGAACTGTATTGGTACCAATTTATACTTTAATACTACTACTGATAAGGAATCTTCTTCTCCACTTTGCAACTAGTACAAATACAGCTAAAATTACAATCCATCAAAAATTTTAACGTTAAATTTTGTTCTGAGTAAATTCTAATAAGTAATTTCGGTGACTTTGAAAAAGTTAAACATTTAAATTGCCAAACATTTACGCTGCCTTACCGGTGTTTTCATTGTATCTTTTAAAATTGCTTATAATTATAAATAAATATTGATTTTAAAATGTTCTCTTAAATGTAATTGTGATTCTACTAGTCCCACATTTAAATACAACAAGTCCCCGGATTAATACTAAAAACGACACTTTGAGGTCGATCGATTAAACCGTCTGGGCTGCAAGATGACACGGGTTCGTAGACTCACAGACGGACAGAACTTAGGAAACCACTTGTTATGGGTCAGAGGATACGAAAACGGATATTTTCGCAAAAATCTCGAGTTTGAAAAAAGCATGATTACTATACTTTTTTTATGAAGAAAAAAGTGGGGTGTAGTCACCACACGACTTTCTTTTACTGCTTTATTAAATTTAATTTAGTGATTTTTTAAATACTATTCCAATAAAAAAAAACGTTGTTGACAAAATTTATAGATTATTACATAATGTATCACTTTGTGGTCAAAACAGGCCACTGGCCTATAATAAGAGGAGGAAGAAGAAGACATAATATACAAAAGTTTAAAAAGTTTGTTACCCATTAATTTTTTGAACCGAGAAAATTTTTCTAGGACTGTAATGTGACAATTTTTTTAAAACTATATTTCTTATAAGAAATAGTTTGTATACCCGTAGGGCCAAGGCAAATAAACCACATGGTGCATAAAAAGAAACTTGAGTGCCGAGGTGTACACTATGTTTTATTTGAAATCGTGAAATTACAACATTTTAACCAACTTTTGTAGGTTATGTTCGGTCGATTGACGTTTATCTGTCGCTTCGCCACTTACAAAAAAGTCGTAAAACAATGGATTACTTCACTGCCGATTTCTCGTATTTTAACGACGATTTCGGCGTACTTCACTGCCGATTTCAAATAAACGTTTTTCCCAAAAGTTATAGACAATTAGCTAATATTTAACAGAGTTTTAAAGAAATTATTCCCATTGGTAATTATTGAACTTTTAAGGACAGTTTTGTAAAATCTAATATTGTGATTTTTCCAAAAACTGTACTTAAAAATAAGTTTCTAAAGAAATGAATAATAATGAACGCTATCAAACAAATTAGGTGTTGTCAGACGGAAAAAACAAGAGTAAAGTACCACTTCCGGTTATCCGATTTTAACCAAAAATCACTGGGTTCTCCCAGTTTATATTAAAACCGAAGATATACATTTTGAAGTCGAACGATTAAACCGTATGGGCTGTAGATATGACACAGATTTACAGATTGACAGACAGATGTCACTTTGAAAACCACTTTTTCTGAATATAACACGAAAACGGAAATTTTCGCAAAAATCTTGGGTTTAAAAAAACAATGATATTTGATTTAACGATGTAAAAAAAGTAAGAGTAAAATTATGTTCTTCCTGAATTACCTTTCGAGTGTAAAATATTGCTTCTGGGTATTAATTCTATTGAGGCTACTCAAAATTTGCAAACACTGTTTAAACACTAATTTAAGTACTTGAACTCTCCAACACAACAAAAGAGGGGGTTTAGAAATTAAGAATCTAGCCATTGTTCACACGAAAAACAACAAACACGAAAACGCGGAATGCAGGAATAAATTGACTGTAGTATTAAATACAAGAAAACAAAACCAATACACAAAACTCATACCAAATTACTGGCCTTAAATTTTGAATAATTTCTCCTTGTTGTTTAAGACAATTGAAAATAGAAACAATCTAAATTTTGTTTTTAACTATTAAAAATTTATTCTATTACTTTTGTTAAATAAAGTATAGTAATTGTTATTTTTGCGGAAATATCCGCTTTCGAGTTTTTTGATTGAGAAAAAGTGGCTTTTGAAGTTATGTCTATCTGTAAGTCTGCCAGTCTGTGTTTTCTCTACAGCCCAGACGGTTTAATCGTGCGGTCTGAAAATGTACATCTTCGTTTTTAATATGAATTTGAAGATCTCAAATTTGAATTGAATTTGAATTGCGTAATCGGATTTTGGTGCTTTTTTTCGTTTTCGGATTTTTTTAAATAATTTTTTGATAAAACGTAAATTTCATAGAACAAAATCATATATTATGCAAGTATTTAAACTTTCGTTTAAGAAGTTTTTTTATAAGTATAGTTATTGGAAAAATAAAAAATCCAAAAAGTCCATAAAATAATGGTGTATTTTTAAAACCCTATTATACATTACAATATTGTCTATAAATGTTGTCAAAAGTTTTTTTTGTAAGAAGTATGGCTCTTGAAAAACTCGCAAAATTAGATTTTAATAAAAAATTTCTGTCCAAAATATTGGAAAATAGTTCTTCTAAACTGTGTTATATTACGTAATTATCTATAACTTGTCCAAAACATTTTTTAAAAAAGATATGTTTTCAAAAAATTGCATAATTACATTTTTACAAGTAAAGGAAAGTCGTGTGGGGTGATATATCTCATTTTTCACTCATCTTAGGTAAAGAAATTCTAGTGGGAACATCCAAATTACATTCGAAATCGAATCTTGTTAATTTTATATTTTGTTATGGTTTAGTTTGATTCAATGTTCTTAAGAGATAATTACAAAAGTTAATTATTTTTCAATTCAGGAGATCATCACAATGAAATTAAATGGGCAGAGTGTGAAAAACATCTCTTTAGCGGTTAAATAGTTAATAAAATTGAAAGTTTGGATTGTTTCTAGGTTCAATAGGCAGGTCTCACAATTGTTTTTGTTATAATTTGCTAGAACTCATGTTTCTAAAACACGTGGCATACGCCAAAAAATTAAGAAAAACAGTAGCAACAATTATTTTACCGTTCAAATGAGGCTAGAAAGTGTTATCTCTAAACGAGGCTAGCAGTGTGACGTCGCTTGCTCGTAGTTCAACTAAATGCCCATATATAGTGTAACTACGATAGCAGCAGTGGACTGTAATTTTGATTAATCGAGAGCTACCAAATTATTTATGGCGAGGGTACGCGCAACAATTAGGAAGTGTATTGCCACCTACCTTTAATTACAGCTGCTTCTGTCGCGTCCAGTCTGCAGCCGCGGCAAGCGTTACTTGTAGATGGAATTCTCGAAGATCTTCTGCACATACATTCTTTATTTAGCAGGACAGTTTTTACATACACAAGAATAACATTACGAACACGACAGCGCCGACAATACTTCACGCGACGCGCGAGAGCTCAAGAACCACGCTCGCTCGCGATTGTTTTCGCGCGACTTCAACGCAGCCTTCGATATTGGGCAGGCAGCTGAACTTTCCTATCTTTAACGCGACCCTCGCTCTTACTAAAAAACTAACTGCAAAGCCTGGAGGCCTAAACATATAGCGCTTCCTGCATCATATTGTATTTAATTTATTTACACAAAAATTATTAGTTTTGCGAAAAATTAAAAGAACTAAAAATATATTTAAATAAATTAGGAGTTTCAGTATATATTTTTGTATAATCATATCCTTGTCCGCTATACAGTTCGAATCTAATCTAGATGTAACTTTGAGAAGATCCATTTTTGAACTAATGTTTATAGGAACTTTTTTCATCTTTATGACGAGCTTAACCGGGTCTCTGATTTTGGCCAACTATTTCAGAATCACCCTTTATGCATAGTGCTTAAAAATGATTTCTTAGTTCATTAAACAAAAAGTCCTTATGGACTTGGATCAGGTAATGCGTTTTAATGTAGCTAAATCCCTGAGAAGGGTAATAGAAGAATATGTTGCTGTTCTCGGGTAGATTACGTTTCTGAAGTAGCAAATTTCGATCTTTAGGTTTTCACTTCTCGAAAACAACTGCTTTTAGCGATTCCAAATACAAAAACTACTAAGCTTTTTGATATCTAGAATTGTAAAATATTATAATAAAAAACATCCCACTTCTCAATCTTATACCAACTTATTTTCAAGTAATCAAATTCAGCACAAAAAGTAACTTAGATATGCCAAATTACACCAATTGTGCTACCTCTGTATTGTATTTATTAAATAAAATTCGTGTTTTTTTATTACTCATCTCAGTATTGCAGCTTATCTATAGACACGAGAACACCCTTACAGTAAATAATTAGATTTTTGGTCGCAAATTGACAAACTGCGAAATGCTTTAACAAAAATCATTCCAAAACTGAATTGGAGAAAAAGATCGCCACATTTTTATAACTTGTTAAATAAAAAAAATCAGTAGGCTAAACACATTGTGGAGCCTCGCAGGCGCCCTGTGGGAGCACGTACTGTTAATACCGGAAAATGAGATGTAGATGCCATAATATCACAAAACATCTGGATGCCCGTACATGGTAAATTATGTCTACCTGTTTTTCGAAACCCAGATTCAATTTTTTGCTTAGTGAGGGCATCGAATCACATACGGTATTGCGAACGTTCCTTGGGTAGGCACAAGTGCGCGAAGCTACGAGCGAGCAGCTGACGTCAAGCCAATTAGAAAACGTTTCATTGCGCGCTTCAAACATTTGCACTTATCTGACTATTTTGAGGCCCATACATAAAATTTATAAAAAATTCTTTCACCGATGGGTTCTGCGAAGGTGTGTACAATTTTGGGACATAAAATACGTACATGAAATTTTTTGAGGCGTCCCTATTGACTATAATTTACCTCTGCATTTCTCGTGTTTCATTCGTTGTTCTTGTGTCAACAATGGCTGGATTTTTATTATGGGGATTGTTGTTGCTTTAAATAACAGGCTACAATGAAAAACGGTTAAATTCGTAGTTATAAAATGACATATCAATAGAATACTAATCAAAAGGGCTTTTAAAACTACAGGGTGTTCAATTTAAAAAGATCCGAAATGATTACCTACATTTGCATATTTGTTTTCTGTTACTTAGCCGCCAAAAACAGTTAACTTTAAAACCATATAACTTATTACTAAAATTATTAGCATTTCGATGCAAAACTTTTACGCTATTTAAATAAAAGGCGTGCTATTTAAAACAAAATGTTGGGCCACCTTGTCTAATCAAAAATATTTTTCTAAAGTGCACCCGTCACCTCAGTAGTACTTTTAGTAATATCGTTTCCGGACCCTTTATTTTAAAATATAAACTTTACATTATTTAACACTTCAAATCGATTTCGCAGTCGCTCATAATTTTTATTTATCAAATAATAGTACTATATTGTTTTATCAGGATTAAAAGTGGCACTTTGTTTGACAAGCAATTATTTTTGCAAAAATTTCCAGTCAAACAGTGCCATTTTTAATCGGAATAATACATAAATTTTTTTCTGCAACAAAAAAAAGTACAAAAATTCAAAGCTTTGATAATGGAAACATTTTGTTGCCATTTTAAAAACCATTAGGGCAATTGCATCCATAGGTTCCCAAGTATAACTTATTTTTAGTTCCTAGGAAGTAATTGTTATTTATGTATCTAGAACGAAAGGTAGAGCTTTAAGGAATGAGCAAATTGTTTACAGCTGGGCTGTTAGCTGAAGCTGTAGTTACTTGCGAGTACCGTAATCCTATACAGCTTTAGAACTTGAAAGTAAGATATAGTAAGTTCCTAGGACCTTCAAGTTCAACTTTTCGAACTATAAATAATACAAACAATGCCTGTTGAGACTTTTTGCTGCATAGTGATTATAAAAGTAGTTTTTCGACAAGAAATCGTAACAAAAGTAACACTTTGTTTAACGAAAAATTGTAAAAAAGGTACTACCTTTTTGGTATAAATCTGGTATAACGAAGATTCCGTTAGGTTAGTTGCATATCTTAATTTGTGTGTTATATAAACATCCTTCATTTTATCTCTCAACACCGTTGCGCCAACGGTTTTCTAACTACTAACGTTAAAAATCTAACTTTTTCAACTTTGGCGCGTATAACTCGCGAACAGTGCGCCAGCGCCAAATATTTTTGGTGTTCTGGGATCTCCTCGACGTCCTCTATCTAAATCTAATTAGGAAGTTTTGGTTATTTTTCGCCTTCTCAGTTAAGACCGTTTTACGCTTGATTTTTTATTAGTAAATTTGAAAGTAGGCGTCTAAGAAAAAAATGTTGTGAATCAAAGTTCCAAGGCTAAAAAAGTATGATTGTTAGTTTATTTACGATTTTTATTGTCACGTAACACATACAAGATTTTAAAAAATGTGATAACAGCAGTTCTGCACATCGTACTTGTCTTTGGAGGAATTGACAGACAGTGCTGAAACTGTAGCAGCCAAGAAGTGAATTTCATAGGCGGACCCCCTTATTTTCTTTTTTCACACTAATTTTATTCCAGACAAGGTTGCGGGTAATTGCAGAACTTTGACATTTCCGGAAATTCGTTCCATATTGGTCGTATTTATATTGGCCATAAACGTAAATCCCCAAAAAATGAGTGAACTAATTTACTTAGGCTAAAGCGTAAGTGTTTGAGACGAGGATGAAGGTTCTTGTTTATTTTTTATTATTCAGATCAACATTAACTCTCAAAATACCGAAATATAGGTTTTTACCCAAATTTTCCGAGATTACCGGTGGTGTTACTTTCCTTTAGAAAAAATGAGGGATTATAATTTATTTTGAGTGATTAGTATTACAGTTGTGTTACTATACAAAGGTACAGTTTATAGCAAACATTCTAACTACTATAACTTTGTACACTTCAGTTTTATAAAAATATTGTTAATAAAGAAAAATAGCGAACTGTCTTTAATTTATAAATAATTTTCGTTTCAATAACTAAATATTTATATTGAAAGTTTTTTTTTGAATTCGAAAGAAGAGCAACATGTCACTTTATGATTTTTGTACCAATCAAACATGATAAATGACACAAAATTTGTCATTGTATAGCGGATGCACTACTATTTCAAAAAATATTCGTGGTAACAAAAACAGAAGAGAATTCCCTATTGTATTAGATGGTGCGCTTTTTGGAAATTCGTGACGACATAATTAATAAAAGTCCTTAAAGTTCTATGTCAATTTAATTAAAATTTACAAATAAAGTTAACAATTTCCTAAAAGAAATGCGAAAAATACAATTTGTAACGTTAAAAATAATATTGTACAATATTTAATATATCACATTTAGTTTCTATATCACTATCATTAAGGCGTATCTTACGTGTTTATAATTTCTTAAGATTACAATATTAAAGATGTTAATGGTCGCAACTTGACTAATTTAAATTCTAGGAAATAAAAAATGTAGATAATTTAATAACCTACAGCATGATTGTTGATTGAACACATTTATCAAAGTTACTAACAAAAATTCAAGAGTAAAAATATTTTCAGCTGAGAGGGGCGACATAACAAAAAATTTAAACTGTCATAACTTTGCTATGTTTCATCGTAGAAGGACAAAATAAAACCAAGTTAAAGGGAATTTAATAGGCTACAAAAATAACCGGATTTTTCATCAGATTTCCACCCCATCCTCCTCAAAAGAGAAAAGAATAGGCGTAGATATCGGTAACTCGACTGATATGTTAGATAAGGTACGAGTACTTGTAAACCGTTGTAGTCATATAAGCACTAAGCACTATTTGAAAAGACGGCCATCTGCATACGACAATGATGAATAAAACTAGCATTTTTTAAGTAATCAATAATTTACCATTTTAATAAAATACTATTTTAATACCTGTTTTCATTTTGGTTGAAAAGGCAAGTGACGTCATTGCTATTTTTTAGAATGGTAACAACACTTTTCTATAAAATCGAGGTGGGGTTTTGAAAGATGTATTTAATATTTAATAAAAATACCACACTCTCTAAGCAACAATTGCTTTATTAAGATTAATCAAAAATACTAAAAATGTCACACCTTGCCATCGCCTAGCGCAGAGGTTCTCAACAGGGGCCACGGAGGACAAATGCCCTTAAATAAGATCTTGTTTCATAAAAAAAATTTGTAAGACTAGGCTAGAGACATTCCTTCTAAATATACAAGTATTGTTTTTATCATCATTAAGCCCGAGCATAATCTTGGTTAATGTTTCATTAAAAATAAAATATCTCGTATATTTTTGAGTAGCGACTCACTGATATTGTAAACGCTCATGGGGGACACTAGAAAAAAAAATGTTGAGAATTACCGAGCTATACTGTCACTTTTTGTTATACAGGTATATAATTGAAGTGAGACTTTTTAGCTTAATAAGGATTCGTTTTTATTAATTTTTATTATATTAGGGATTCAAGTGCATTTTCGAAAAAAGTTTGGTTTATTTTTTTATTGATCTATTTCAAACTTATCAACCCCCCTGTGTGTTTACAATGTAAGCACAATTCGCTGTTTTATTATTATTTGTATGATAATGTATTTAGAAAATGTAAGAAACCGCTGTTCAGTTGTTATTAACTGTTGTCAGCGCCAAAGCTGGAGATACCTTATATTTCATAAAATAAGACTGAACAAGTTGGCGAGTCTGATTACTTCAACTTTTTCATACTATTAAGACAAATGACAAGTCAAATTAAATTTGATTATTGTAAAATTATAATGTTATAGCACTAGTTTGAATGACAAGGGTGTATATTTATAGCTCGGTGAATAATTAACGGTTCTTCTATTTCTTTTAATGGTATACCTGCTTAAGAAGGAGGGTGAAGTAACATCTTGAGATAGTTTTGTCACCTTTTCTTTTAGACACATTGCGCCGTGAATTAGTATGTAGTTTACCGTTGTTTTCAGTCTCTAGTGACATGATATAAGCTTGTTTTACACCAGGGTGTCTGTCCATCACTTCTTTAGTCTTCTGGGCGACAAGTTTCTGGATTTCTTTACAATTCGGTTGTCTTGCAATCATTCCATGTGCTTCTTTTTGTTTGTAGCGATTCTCTATTTGCTTAATTGCCACAGTCCCTTCTAATATGGTGACACCTAATTACACCCATTATCTTTTCTAGTGTGTTAATTTCGGTGGTCTCTAAAATTTGTTTGGTTTTCTGTACAATCGCCCTTATTACTGACTTATAAATTTTTATTTTTGATTCTCTTCTAAGGTGTTTGTTGAACAACACGATCTGGTCGTGTTATTTAGACATGCCGATATTTTTGAAGCTTTCTGAGCCTGGTGCCTGACTTATTTCGTTAAGGCTGTGTTGCTTGTGATTTTCTATATATTGAAATGGCATCACTTGTTCTATCATATATCCATTGATCTGTACTTATTACCAACAATTTAGTCTTTAGGTGCGATATTGTGAGATTACATTCCTCGCAAAGCTTTATTGAATTGAAATAGTAACCACTGTAGGACATCCTCATTACCAGCGATGATGATAGCTGCCTCGTCGGTGTAACACACTATACGAATTTCTTGGTTTCCCATTTTCTAACCACGGGGGAATCTCTGTAGTGTTATGTTAATTATTTCGTTTATGAGTCAATTGAACAATAGTGGCCTAAGTGAGTCTCACTGTCGAATACTTTTAGTAACGTGTATTAATCCTGTAGGTGTTTTGATTTGGGTATATATCCTGTATTACTTATATTAGTCCATTGGGTACATTAATATATTAATCACATGCTTTAGCTGTAAATTGCCAAATGTTCACACAACAAATGAATGTTGATGTATTAAAGTCTAATGATTTTTTACCACTTGACGAATTACAAATATTACATGAATGCACTATATTTTACCTCGAAATCCTTATTGTTCATCACATAGTTCTACTATTTTTTCCAGTTTTCTGGTTATAAGTTGGAAATTTAATAGTAGTGTTTAGCAGGTTTATTCCCCGGATGTTGTTCGGTATTTGGTTTTCGCCTTTTTTGAAAATTGGGATGATATTGCTTAAGTTCCATTCTTCTGGTGTCGTTGAAGTACGGAATATGTTTTTAAATAGGTTTGTCAGTCTGTCTTTTAATGCTTTACCACCATATTTTAAGAATTCATTGGTGATAAATCTTCAGCCGGTGATTTTCTATTTTAGAGTGTTTTAATTTCTCTCGTAATCTCTTATTTACTTAAATCAACTATAATGCGTATGTGGTCGGTTTCGTCTCCTGTATGTTAGTAGTTTGTACATACTTCTTAACTTCTTTGCTTTGATTTCTCAGCATTTTCCCTGCTTCTGTTCCCTATATAGAGATCCCTTTCAAAGTAACCTGTGTATCTTTTCCAGTGGTCCTTTTATATCTCCAATTCTTGCATTGACTTCATCTATAATTACTTTGTAGTTGGTGTATTCCTCAGCTGTTGGTCGATCCCCATATTTTAAGAATGTTTTCCTTTTAGTCTCTGCTAATGCTTGTATTTTCTTACAGAACCATGGTGTTCGATGTTTCAGGTTTTTGAGGTGTTCACTCTCCTTGTTCCTAGTGCTCTTATTAAGGCGTTAAAAATTCATGATTTTATTTTGGACCACTGGAAGTTTGGTTTTTTTTTGCGTGTATTTTGTTACTTGCTAGGTGGCCTTTTAGTCTTTGTTGGTACATATATCTTGTACTTTCGTCCCCCAGTTGTTCTATATTGACTTTTTCTTGGAATGGTGGTTCTTTGAGTTTGTTCCTTTGTATTTGTATTCATAGTTTACCTAACAATAGCTTGTGATCACCACCTATGTCTGAAGAGTTCAATGTGTCGAAGACTGGTGATGGATGTATTTCTTTATTGGTTAATATATAGTCTATAACTGAACGTTGCCCTCTTCTAGTTTAATATGTATATTTATATTGCATCTTGTGATCAAAGAATGTGCTGTTAATTCTAAAGTTATTTTCCGTACAGAATTGCGTTAGCATGTCTATTTTTATTACATATGTTTTCGTTGAATCTTTGCTTCATCCCAGGTATGATATTAGTTAATGTCTCCTATTATAACTACCGGGTTATCTCGCGGTAGATTATCTAGATGTCTTCTGTTATCATTGTCGATTCTCGGTTTGCACTCATGTGGGGCATATGCACTAGTTTAATGTATAGTTTAATGTTGACTAATTTTAGGGTTACTGTTGCGATTATTTCTGATATGAATTTGTAATCGTCGATGGCGTCGTTACATTTTTTATGTAAATAAACTTAGTTAAAAAATAGTACCTCCAGCAGAATTTGAAGGTAACATGCAAACAAAAATGCATATCATCAATAAGCCCAGATAGACAATAGTATATGAAAATAAAAATATTAATTGGTGGGTACGTGCATTTATAAGTAGGTAAACTTAAGTGATAGTGATTCAATTGTAGAGAGTAGTGAATAATCTAAATACGATTCAGATTAGGGCGTGGATATTTTTTACAGCTTATGTTGAAAGAGCATCCTTTTTCATTTTAGTGTAGCTCTATCGAAATTATCTAAATTATCATTAGTTACATAGATATTTGCCTATTGCTTTTAATAATAAATCAAATTGGGTAATTTGGTAACACTACCTGGAACTTAAAGTAGCTCACTGGAAGCATTTTATTGTTTTTCTCTTTCTATACTGACAGCCAAATAGTGTAGTATCGTAAACGAAAGTGCTGAGCGTATTTCATTTTATTGTTGCTTATGTTGAAGATAAAAAAGCTATCCTATATCGAAAATGTTCTATTTTGTGAACCGCTAAACATATCGACTCGAATTATGGTTGCTGATTAAGATGACCACAATTTCCTGTATGCTATGCAAGTTACAAAAACATTTCCTGTGAATGGTGTGGCAGGAAAAGCTTAATCTGTACAGAAACCATGCTAGTTGATAAGGACTATCATTTGCATGTATTTAAAGCGTGATGTAATTCTGTATGCACTTTTATTAGTAACCTCGATTAGCTTGCAGCAAATAATATTTAGCTGAATACATGTTCATCAAGATTTTATAGCAATTCTGCGAATAATTCTCAATAGACGTCGATGCTTTTATCAGAATTTTATAATTTTATTTTTGTGAATTTGGTGGTAATCGCTCCGAATTGCTTTCGACTTAATATATTTTCTCATCGTCACTGATTAGTAATTGTAAAATGAAAAAGTATAGATGCCATCCTTTAGGCAATTTTATAGACTATACGTATAGCTAAAATATACCTAGACCTGAACTTTCAAAGTGGGCCATTCAGTAATACCCACAAAAATAACACATAGCTTACAGTATAATTTTGAAGAGGATATTTGCGGAAATTGCACAGGGTACACTCAGTTACCAAGTAACCTTATAGAAATTAATCTGATAAACGGATAGGTCAGCACGAAATCAAGTGAAACATTTACCGTAGTACAGCCTAGCAGTGTGACTTGGTGCCCCACTTCGTTGAAATTACAATTCTTTATCATAGTTAAATTGTAGCCATTCAAGCAAAGGCTTAAAAAATTTGAAGCATCATTTTGCAGTGATAGTGTTCTGATGTTTCAGCATTTTCTTTAAAATGGAAATGTTTGAGTATGTGAAATAAAGAAATGCACACCGAGCTATCGGATTCGTTGAATAAAAACGGTTTGTGATTGATTAAGCAAAGGTTTTCCTTCATGCAATAGTGAAAATTCTACTTGCCCGAAAACTGCGTTGAACAACAATAGTAGAATCTAATATGAAATTTTCAACACACATGATACAATGTGTTGTACGATACAATCCATGTTTGACAACTTATGCATGAAAAAATGATGAATCTCATAGCCATATTATAATTTTATGACAATAAACTAAAATATCTCAATTATTCCTGTTTTTTTTTTCGTATAAACATGTATTCAAAAGCTAGCCCTTTTCGTGATAGCCATTTTTATGTTCTTAATTTATTTGAAAACTTAATTTAATTGTGTTGTCATATCTTTACGAATTTTGATACATTATGTCGTGTGATGTACTGATAAAACTAGCATTTTTACTTTAAGGGTGACTACAATATTGTATGCAAATTAGGTACATGCAAAAAATGAAGGTTGGTATTTTAAATTAATTGTTGCTTTAGCTAAAATTTGCTGCATCACCAAAAAAGCACCTGCCAGCAATTATTCGTTGGAAAAGTTTTTCTAGTAACTCTTTTCCTTAAACTTAACATCTAGGGTTCTCCTCTCAATAATTTGGTAGCTTATGTATTATGTATGCAAATGTGGTTATGTAAATATAAACAGTTTTCTTCAATGGCACCCTATTAAGAAAATGAATTTTATTACATTATAATATTATAAATTGTTTATAATAATAAACGAATAGGATATTCGATTTTGAAAATTTTAGCGATTCTGATAATGTTTTTTTTTAATAAATTTTTTGTAAAAAAGGCCTAATTTTTCGTATTTATCTTTGATCGCAATAGGCTACTGGTTTAGTACAAAATCATATAAAAATTGCAAAAATAACCATTTTAAAGGGTAGTGTAGCTGACCAACATTTGAAATAGATCACAAAATAAATAATGAAGATACAGGTATGTGAAGGTGACATGTGAAACACACTGTATGTTATTGCAAAGTTACTCCATTACCAAGCAAACGTGAGTAGGGGGCTCTGCAGATCAAGTTTTCGCTATTACCAAATTCTAAGTTCATGCATAACTATAATGCATGCTATATACAGGGTGTTTGTAAATCGCTAGCCAGCCCATAACTTCGTTAATAAGAGAGATATCGGGAAAAAAAATTAAATGCCAGTATACAATCTACAAAGTGACGTAAATCAGTTTAAGCCGTGGCCGCATATTATATTTTATGTAGTGATACACAACTTTGGTTTTTTAACAATGGAATCCGCCGATTCGCATTCGAACCAAATCGTAAATCGGATTGGGTCGGATCCAGTTTGGTATTGTATTCGGTCGCAAGAAACGGGTCCACTTGGAAAGACACATCTCTAATTTAAACTGGTATGTTTGTCAAAATTATTTTTACAAGCAAAGAAGACGATATTTTTTTAACTGTAGGATATTAGAAGCTGACTATCTCATTTAAGATAATCGCAAAGAAACAAATGGCAATGGCAAAACATTTTGACTTCTTTATTCAAGCTGCTATCAAATCAAATCAAATCAAATACGTATATTAAACAGAATATATACAGATAATTATTTACAATTTATTTTATTTTATTATACATCTGTAGAGGGGGCCGTTTTAGGCTTTTGGCCTCTTCAGCCCTGGGGTCTTCCTTCCTTCTTATGGGTTGGTGGTTCTGCTTCTGGTCCTGATGTTGGGGTTGTTGTTTCTTTCCTCGGTGGCCGGTCTCTGTAATGATAATAAAAAATTGTGTAGTATTGGCTCTCAGTTGGGGGTATACTGAAAGGAAAATAAAAATAAAAATGGTTCACCTCATTGACAGTGGAGTGTCTTCCACAGTATCAATGAGGATTCCAGGGAGGTCAGGGTACAGGGAGGACAGGAGGGCAGTAGGGGGGTGTGGGAGTTTCCTCTGGGGTTTTCTAGGAACACGGTTTACTGGGACGCCATCACGATTTAGGGGTTTGTGGGAGGTCGTGAGGGTTTTGTTGGCGATGGGAATGCCTTGTTTGAGAGTGCGCTTGATGTAGTTCTGCTGGAGGTGGGTTAGGCGGTCGCATATTGAAGTGGTTTGGGTGTCGATGTGGACTAGGTTGCTGGGGTGTTCTCTGTGAAGACGGAATATGCGACGAAGAATTTGCCTTTCGCATGCTGCGATTTGATGGAGGAAATGTGGTTTGATAGTGGCGAGAAGGGGGGCTCGGTATTCAATGACGGGGCGAATGAAGGAGTTGTAGGTGTGGAGGAGGGTTCTGGAGTCGCAGCCGTGGAAGCGGCCTTGAATGCGCCGAAGAAGATTTGAACGGTTTCGGACTTTTTTCAGGGTTTCTCGGATGTCGAGGTTTAGGGAGCAGGTTCTTGCGAAGGTGATCCCCAGGTAGCGGGCTTGGTTTGAAAGGGGGATTGCTTGGTTGTGGATAGAAATATTTATGTCGGCTGGATCCAGTCTGTGATTTCGGGAGGAGTTTGGATGTCGAAAAAGAATGGCGGTTGATTTGGCGCCGTTGAGTTTGATCCTCCACTTGCTGGTCCACCTGGAGATGTGGTCGAGGGCAACTTGCATTTCGCGGGATGCGGAAAGAGAGGTTTTTTGGGAAGTCCAAATGGCGGTGTCATCCGCGAAGAAACGGGTTTTGGCTCGGGTGGGGTTTGTGACTGGGAAGTCGTGGGCGTATACTGTGTATAAAAGGGGCGAAAGTATGGATCCCTGGGGGACACCTGAGAGGAGGTTGATGGGGTGGGAGTAGGAATCGGCCACTTTGACTTTGCATGTGCGGTTGGTGAGGAATGAATCTATGAGTTTGACGAAGTGTGGGCTGAGATTTAAGGAGAGAAGTTTTTGGACGAGACCGTCGTGCCAGACTTTATCGAAAGCCCGCTCTATGTCCAAGAAGACGGCGAGCGTGCATCGGTTCAGGTTGGCACTTTTGGTGGTGTCGGTGTGGAGTTCGAAGGTAGGGTTCATAGTGGATCGGTGGGGGGGCGAAAACCAAATTGTTCTTGGGGAAGGAGATTGTTCGATTCGAGGGTTTCTTGGAAGCGGAAAGCGATGATTTTCTCGAGGGTTTTGCCGAGGATGTTTAGTCAAGCTGCTAGGAATCTTTACTTATTTATATTAGTATAACGAAGCTTGGCGTGATCATTTCTTGCATTCAGCGTAATAAATATTTTGCGTAAGCTGTAGAAGTATGTATTTCGATAAATATTTCATTATTAGATTTAATGTTTAATACTATTTAAAATACAATGTATGTAAAAATCGATAAAATATTACACAATATTAGGAAATTAATTATATATTGCATGTGTTAAGTACAGCTGTTAATGAAAATTGGAAATTGGAAGGATAATACATAATACAAATTGTGAACGTATCAATAATATTGTATTTAGTAGTATTTACCGTATTTGTGTGTGTGATAGTTGTATTAGTGCACACTTTTTGTAACGTGTAACACTTATTATTCAACATAAATTAATAACTTATTTTAAATTGTTATATTGTGTTGCAGATCGAGTGACTTTCAAGCATGTCACAAATGTCTTCCAAGAAGGGTTCTTTACAAAAGGTTGTGTGTGACATCACTGAACAACAAATCTCTTGGTATAACTACGCACGCAGCTGTGCAAATGGTAAGTTAATTATTGAAAATAGTTCAATAAACATTTTAAAATGCAACAATTAACCAATTTAACTTCCGTAGGTAGAAGAACTTTCTGGCGTTATTTGCAATATGGCACCGGCGAGAGGGCTGATTATTTATCGAAGATTGACCTATACTTGAAGTTGTTCATGAGGGCAAATAGCTGTAGAATTGAAAAAAACAACTTTATAATGAAGAAGTGACATCTCATCAAGCTACATGGTTAGTACAAAATTTATCTTATTTACTAGCAACATGATGTTGTTGATTCTCCTCATAGATACAAAATATGAAAAGCTACTCATAACTCCCACTTTTCAAAATATTTCTCCCTCAATCTCATGGTAACCATGCAATTATAAACAACGTCTTAGCAACCATACATTCAGGAAATCCTTTGTTACTTACATTTTTGTATTTTAAATGTAGTTATGGCATTTTGAAATTTCATACTATTTTTACTAATATGCTAGTAAATAATATATTGTATGCGCCACTGGAGATATTCGATATTCATGTTTGTTACCATAGGTTAACCATGTCAACCTCATGGAAAAACATGTTCATAACTCCCTTAATCTATAACGGGACATTTTTTAAAGTTCTTTACATTATTCGTTGATACATTTGGATATCGTTAGTAGATATTAAAAACATGGAAAAATGATTAAAAATATTCCAGTTTTATACAGAGTGCTTCGTAATTATCATGCAATATTTTGAAATGTTTTATAAGAGATCGTTTTGAGTCGAATTGATTGTTAACAGCTGCCGGATTCTTATCTATTTTGGAGATGTAGAGTGATAAAAGAATAATATTAATGTTAACATGTTGGAAGTATTAAATTAAACAAAATTAAGTAAGTAGGTACATCGTCTATAATAAGTGCTCAAAGTGGCAACCATCAATAGCTATTTATAATTCGACACAACGTAGTAGTTATGAATTTTGTGCTAGAATTACTTGTTTTGGATTCTCTCATATGGAATTTCCAACATGATAGACTCTGTCAAGTAATTCTTCTCGGGTTGCAGATTTATTAAAATAAACCTGTTGTTTAATCTAACACCACAAAATGTAATCCGCAATCGGTGTATCCAGATATTGCTGGCCAAGGCCGTATGCTCATTCAGAAAATTTGTCGACGGCCATAATGAGCTGGGGCGCCATTATCTTCAAAATAATATTCGAGAAGACGTATTTAGTCTAGTTGGCAGTTCTACAAGTCCTATGAACTGATGTCCAATAATTTACTGACAATCTTATCTTGAAAACTTGACCATCTTGTTAATTGTGGGTTTTCATTTGACCCTGAATTCATGTTTCTAGAATTTGCCGTTTCGAGTAAATATCTATAAAAAAATATTTTGCAATAGATTTTGATTTAGTTGAATCCATTGACAAAATTGGAGCCGGGAATTTCTATTCTGTTCTTGAAGTGCTTGGACGTGCAGACCCTACTCACAATTTTTGAACTTAAAGACAATTTCATTTATAACAGAATAATAAACCTAGGAATGTGGAACAGCTAAACGTCACGTTATTTGTCTTCTGTTAAGAGATACGGCTGGATCCACAAGGAAGGCGAGCGCGCCATTACGCAGAAAGCGTGTTTATCCAGTTTGAATACTTAGAAACTAAGTATTTGAGTAGTGTACATATAATTTTATAATAAGTATATGTAAGTACTATAAGTTAATTAACTAAATATTTGTGTCACTTTCATTATCACTGTCACTTGAGTCACTAAATTGGTAATCACTGTCACTGTCTTCTGCTACATTTATGATTAACTCTTCAGTACGTATGTCCAAAAATGTTTCATTCTGAAAAAATTCGTCTTTAATGGCACTTTCTGACATCAGCTTTTCCAGTCTTGGGATATATTTGTAGATGCCTGTTCGGCCAACTGCGTACATCATTAAATTTAAACGTAACGTTTTTCCCTGCTACTTCGTTTTTCATCTTTTCCCAAATCCATTCAATCGGATTTAATTCTGGAAGATAAGGTGGAAGACGTAATACGACGTGTCCATGATGTTGTAGTAGAGTATCAAATTGATAAGTTATGTAACGATTTTTATGTTCTTTACTAATTGTATACAGTTGAGGTTTCTATAATTTTGGCGAAATTTGGTCCGGACCAACGAAAATTTCTTAAAAAAAAAATAAAACTACTACAGAAATCTCACATGGACGTGATTACAAGCAGCGAGCATACAAAAAGACAAGATATCTAGTTAAAACAGATGTATTTATAGTTTCTAAATGCTGATATCGCGCAAGGCGTGCCTTATATTATGGTAGTCAGCAGGTTGGTATCCGTAACTTAACCGTTATTTAGCAAGATCTATGGTCTAAACCAGAGTTCGACGAAAAGTGGATATTTGGGACCTCCTGAAGTTGTTTCGTTGACAACGATGTTGCTTCTCTTTGGGACCTGTTAAACTTATTTACACAAAAATATTTGCATATATACGGCCATCATTACTATTAAAATTTACAATATAATAGTATAAACCCTAATTTTGTTCTAATGAATCGAAAGACGATTTAGAAAACTATAGGCCAATCAGCCTATTATCCCATCTTTATAAACTGTTCACAGAAATCATAGTTAACCGTATAAGTAACAAATTAGACGCCTACCAACCGGTGGAACAAGCAGGATACAGAAAAGGATTCGGAACCAACCACCGCCTGCAAAGCGTAAAATAGATAATACAAAAATGCAACGAATGCAACATACCAATAGTACTCGCCTTCTT
The DNA here is from genome assembly GCA_940337035.1 of Agriotes lineatus. Taxonomy (NCBI): domain Eukaryota; kingdom Metazoa; phylum Arthropoda; class Insecta; order Coleoptera; family Elateridae; genus Agriotes; species Agriotes lineatus. The sequence goes on from CALNHX010001437.1 coordinate 87,756, forward strand.
AGACTACAGAAAAGCTTTCGACACCATAGAGATACCGCACATAATAAAAGCCCTTGACGATTGCCGTATAGACTCCAGGTACACCAAATAATAGAGAACATATACAAAAAAGCAACATCCATAGTAATATTACATGAAACAACTGATGAAATTAAAATAGGAAAAGGGGTAAGACAAGGTGACACGCTGTCACCTAAGCTATTCACACTAGTACTGGAAAATATATTTAAACAACTGAATTGGGAAAATAAAGGTCTAAATATTGACACCAGGCATTCATCAAACTTAAGATATGCAGATGACACAGTTTTAATCGCAAATGACGAGAAAGAAATGCAAACAATGTTACACGAAATATACGACCAATCTAAGAGAGCAGGATTAGAACAGAACATGAAAAAACAAAAATCATGGTAAATGACGAAATAAAAGGCACAAACCGGTTTATAATCAACAATGACGAAACAGAGGTTGTCAAACAGTATACATACTTGGAACACAACTTAACACTCGGCAAAAGATATCAAGAAGCGAATATCCAGCGAAGAATAAAATTAGGTTGGGTGGCATTCGGTAAACTGGCAAGTAGGTATACTAAAATCAACAAAATTCGCCAAACGCCAAAAAGCAAAAATATACAATATTATGTGTCCTACCGGTACTCACATATGGTGTTGAAACTAATTCAATCACAAAGAAAAGCAGACAAAATGGCGAAATCCCAAAGAGCTATGGAAAGACAAGTGTTGGACATAACTCTTCACGAAAGAAAAAGAAACAAATGGATTAGAAAGCAAACCGGACAGTAGGATGTAGTAAAAAGAATACCGCAACTGAAGTGGAGTTGGGCAGGACATGTGGCGAAAAGGACAGATAATAGATGGGCAACCAGACGGCTACAGTGGACCAAGAACAACGAGACGAAGCGTACGAAGACCAGTAACCAGATGGTTGGATGACATCCGGCAAGTGGCGGGTAAAAAGTGGATCAGACTGGCAAACCACAGAGAAGAATGGAACCGAATCGGGGAGGACTATGTCCAATATTGAACCAACAAAGTCTGAAGAAGAGAGAGAGAATCGAAATATCCTCTTAACATAGAATTTCGGCTTAGACCGCCTAGTATTTGTAGATAAACACCCAGCAGGTGCAAGGCACGTTAACCAGAGAATGTTGGCTGTTCATCTACAAATACTAAGCGGTCTAAGCCGAAATTCTATGCTAAGGAGAATAATTCGAGTAACCGCGAAAGCCTCAAACAGTATATAATCGAAATATCACCAATATTACTTTATTGACTTTTCTGCTCATCCAATGAGTTATACATTTTCTTAATTCCATCTAAATCGACAGTTTAACTGTAAAGGTTATAATTGAAAGTACCAGTTGCTGTATTAGTTTCAGCCTGGCGTAAATTTGGCAATTCATATTCTAACATTCTGACTTAAAGTTCTTAAATGTTTTCAGAAGCGTGTCCTCTACTTGAACATCCATGCACTATTGAGTTCTAATGCGTAACTGACTTTTAGCACCATATTGATTTTAGACTTGTTACAAATTGTAGTCACTATTCACTATACTTCTGAGCGTGACGATGATCCACTTGGCCTTTTTTAATGGTTACATTTTTACTCAGGATATGTTGACTGGTACCTGAACATATGTGGTTATGTTTTCTGAATATTTGAGTAAGTGGATCTCGCACGGAGCTTCCGTTTTGATTTCCGTGGTACGAAGTTCATGGCATATGAATTCTTTGGGTCCTACCTTTTGATATTCGTTGACGAAATATTCATAGATTTGCTCGTTATTAGGAGGAATTTCGAAATAGGTATTATATTTTTAAATATTTTGGCATATGGGACTGGCAAGAAATATATATGATGATCTGATTTCCTTTACTGTAACTTTTAATTTCTATAATTTTTTCATATAACAAAATATTATTCAGAACTGGATCGAAAGGAAGCTTATGTTTTTCAGTCTTAGTGTTAATACTTGACAGCTCCGAAAGTAAATCTTCAGTTTCAATTAAAGAGTTGTGGAATGTCTTCAACTTTGAAAAACTGATTGCTATTTCTATTCGCTCTAATATATCGCAAATAATTTGTAAACTAATTGCAAATTGCGAGAATAAAGAATGTAGAAGAAATATAATGTGTGTATCGATCGCTGGCAAATTTGTAGTTTTGATGACCTGCTCTAATTTTAAGATTCGAGATTGTAACATCATTTGATTATGAGCAAGCCCTTCAGTACTATTTTTAAATTTTAAAATTGATTTGCTTCTTAATTCGTTTTTGATTATCAGAAAGTGTAGTTATCGTATCTTTCTGCATCGGTATGATTTAAATTTCCCGTTATTGACTTTATTATTGATCCCAATTCATCAATAAGGCTGCTTTTCGATTTTTCTGTTAAGCTGATAAATTTGACTTTTAACTTCATTTTCTAATAAATTTACAAGACGATATGAATTGTAATATTCTCTTTCATAGCTAGGATTATGAGTTGCATTTTTAATTGCACTTTTAATCTGAGAAAACGGGTTTTGAAGTACATTAAATTCCACTATTATTTTAGAAATATCTTATACCTGTATCAAAGGCCAATAATTGACTTTGTTCTGAGCGTTTTCCAATTTTAATGGAAGAAGTCCAGAAGTCCGCTGTGACGATACAGATGACAAATCTGTAACGATAGAAGGTTTTCTAAGTTCCTTTACATGAATGACTCCTTTTTTTATTTTTTATTATGTTTATAAGTAATTTATACTCTATTTCTTTCTAGCATTTTTGTGATTTTGTATGATCCGAAAAATTTGCGATTCTTTTTATTTCTACAATTGCTTATATACGATTTTGAATAAAGAAAATTTATTATTTGAGTTTCCTTGTAAATTTAATTTAGAAACTACCTTTTTTTATCTGCTTGTAACTGTTCCCTAACGTTTTGGTATACATGTTCCAATCTTTGTTTGTGAATTTGAGCGTATTCTGTATAAAACGAAGTGGGTATAAACATTTGGATTTCCAGAATGTGTGTGTCCGAATACTAATTCAAAAGACGTGTAATTTGTTGTGCTGTCTATTGAATTATTATAACTAATAATTGCATAGTCCATTAGGTTATCATTTTTATGTGGGTGGATTTCTTTTAAGATCCTTAAGTGTTCAATAATTATAGAAGGGTACTCCAAAAGACGCAATATATGTTATTAAAGCATTACTAATATCAATAGCTGTTTTTCCTTGGATAAATAGAGCTTGTGCAAGTTTTTTGAATGAGTCAAAAAAAGTTAAATAATTTATATTATCAAATGTAAAAACATCCATATGAACAATTTGAAATGGTTTAGTTGCTGTTTCTGTTAACATTAACGGTACACAGGGTTTCTTTCTAGCAAATTTCGAACGTTGAAAAATGTCGCATAAGTTAATATAACTTGAAATGGCGATTTTCATGTTTTCCCAATAATAATTTCGCTTGTAGTATTCTAAAGTTTCATTAATACCTATGTGGTTTGCTTTTCCTTCATGATGGTTCCTAAGGCTCCTCGGAACAGCGAGTGCAAGTAGTGAGCGCATACGCCAATTTCTCTAAACTCTCTAGGAAGATTGCCGGTATACCATTTGAAAAAGTTATCGCAGCTTTGACATGATAGTAATTACATTAGAATTTGTTTATTTATTTATTTTGGTACTCAGCTAACAGCCGTTAGGCCAATTATAGGCGTCGCTGTACATTTTATGGGGACTTCCAACCCCACTAACGACTGTCATGATGTTATTATGACATCCGGGACCAACTATTTCCGTGGCAGCCGTAGCACGAGGTGCCGAGAGCAGCAGCCGTGGAACTCCCATCCAAGTTCTGACCAGAAAGAGCGTTGCTTAACTCTACTGATCGAACGTGGACGCTTGTTCAAGCTACACCACCGGGGACACACTGTTGTTCGAGATACTTTTTAGTTAAATTATTTTGTTGAACAAAATATTAAACAAACTAATTTTTAATCGTGACTGTATATATTAAAGTTATACAACGAAATGAAAAGTTTTACTTCGCAGGACAAATTTAATTACAATTTAGAATGATATGGTGGATTACTATTTTTTATAAATAAGTATTTGTAGGTATTTAGATACTTTTGCAAAATCGCTAATTCCAACATTCTGCAAGCAAACCGCTTTCGAGACTTAGGCAACCCACAATGCTGCTCGATAACGGGAAGATTTTTAAAAGTCCATTAGTAGGAACAAGGGGTTAACAGTGTTTGCTTGACATGTTCGTTGTAAGGATTAGGTCGCCTTAGTTTTAGGTTTTATTTACTTGTAAGTTGAAAAATAAAATCAATTCATTGACAAAAAATATATTTTTCGAAAACATTGTTGTACAATGAGTTTGGTAACAACAGTTTATAATAACAAACTAATCTAACGGGGGGCCAAATAGAAGTTTCTTTTTAAAAATTCAATAAAATGAAAAAAAAATGTCCATATATTATGGCTTAATTGGAAAGGGCAAACATTCCCATTATTTATGGAATACGATTTCATTCATGTGGCTGCCTCGTCATCGCTTCTCAATTTGGGCCTTAGAGCAGCACGAAATGGACGACGATTTTGGTCGAAAAATTATCTTTTCTGATTAGGCGCATTTTCATCTCGGCGGCTATGTTAACAAACAAAACTGCCACATCTGGGGCTCTGAAAACCCGCATGTGATTTTCGAGAAACCAATGCATTCTACGAGAGTGATAGTTTGGTGCGGATTGTGGAGTGGTGGCCCATTTTTTTTGAAAATGCAGCTGGAAACGCCTTTTCGGTCAATGGTGAGCGCTACAGAGGCATGATAACCGACTCTTGGACATGGACTTGGACGACCTTTGGTTTCAACAGAATGGCGCAACATGCCATACCGTCCATCAAAAAAACGATATTTTGCGCACCAAGTTCGGTAATCGTGTAAGGAACCGTTTTGGCGATGTCAATTGGCCGGCGCGGAGCTGCGATTTGACGCCGTTGGACTTCTTTTTGTGGGGTTTCGTAAAAAATCGATGTTATACGGACAAGCCACAAACGATCCAGGCCCTTAAGTTGAATATTGGCCAAGCCATTCGTCAGATAGAGCCCGAAACCATCAACAACGTCTTGAAAAATTAGGCTGACAGGATACGCTACTGCACAGCCAGTCGAGGCAGCCACATGAATGAAATCGTATTCCATAAATAATGGGAATGTTTGCTCTTTCCAATAAAGCCATAACATATGAAAAAAATTTTTTTTTGTTCATTTTATTGCATTTTAAAAAAGAAACTTTTACTTGGCTCACCCGCTATATGCAAAGATTTTCAATACAAATGTCTAGAAACGTATTTCAGGATTTTCCTCGTATCAATCCATAAAGGTACGAATCTGGATTCGGGGGAATTATTAAATCCTTCCTATCTCCTGTGTTTGTTAAGTTAAAACATTTGTTTTAGGCATATAGATGTCGTTTTGAAATTTTATAAAGGGGTTTATGGATTTTTGTAAAAAAGAAGGAAAACTTAAAAGGGGTAGGGGTTAAAATGATTATTTTTTTTCGCTATGACTTCATTTCAGAATAAAATGACCTAAAAAGATTTTTCAAAATTCCACCCCAAGGGAGTGAACAGGGGTAGACTGTGTTTTCATGAATTCCTCAATATCCCTTAGACCCTATAAATTCGACTTTGTGTTTGCTTACATAGATATCCAATTCAAATGTCTAAAAACACCTTTCAAACATTTTCCCTAATCAACACCCGAAGGCGAACCTGCATCCGGGGTGAGTTATTGAACCCTTCGTATCTCGTGTGTTTGTTGAGTTAGAACATTCGTTTTAAACATATAGATGTATTTTAAAAATATTTAGAAACGGATTTAAGAGTTTTTTTTTAATTTAACCCTACGAAGGTAAAAAAGGAAAACTGAATAGTAGAAAGTTACAAGTATTAATTTCTTTCGCTGTGGCTCCATTTCAGACTAAAATGGTCTAAAAATAATTTTTTGAAATTCCATTCCTAAGAGGGTGACAAGGGGTAGACTATGTTTTTGTGAATTCCCAATATCTCTTAGACCCGGTAAGACATCGACTTGATGTTTGCGATACAAATGTCTGAAAACGTATTTCAGGATTTTGAACTAACCAACCCCTAAAGGTGGGAATTTGCATTTGTGATGAATTATAGAACCCATTGTAGCTCTGTGTTTATTGAGTTAGAACATTATCTTTTGGTATTTTACCGTCTTTTTAAAATATTTAGGTTTGTAAAATAATGCCCCTAAAGGGGGAAAATGCAAAGGGGTTAAAATTATTGTTTTGTTTCATATGAGCCCATTTTCGAATAAAACGGCGTAGAAAAGATTATTTGAAATTCCACTCACAAGGGGTTGAAATGGGTATCCGGCTATAATCTATACGTATAAAAAAATAAAGTAATTCCTGGTACCAGGAACTTGAAATTTGGCAGGAATGGTCCTTTAGTTACGTAGGAACGTGCTAGAAAAGGAGTTTTCGGAATTCCACCCCTAAAGGGAAGAAAAGGGGCAAAAAAGCGGATTAATTTCTTTGATTAAAGATGTATACACAAATAATCACAAATAAATCAAAACTAACACAGACAATTTATCAGAGAAAATACCAGTGACGAAAGGAATTCGACCGGGCGATTCAGTTAGTTACTTAATATAGTTATGAACAATATTATCATAGTACCCCTAAGCAATTGCAGAAAAAGATTCAAAATAGGAGAAAAGGAAATGCGGATTATATGTTACGCGGACGATGCAACCCTGATTGCTGAAAGTGAGGATGATCTGCAACGATTATTATTCTTTTTTTTAAATCTTTATTTGTCAGATCAACAAACGTTTATGTTACACATGGCATTGTTATTGTACGCTACAAATGAATATTCTAACTTATGAGGTATCTTGATTCTTCGGGCATCGCAATGTGGTGGTCTTGGGGGGGGGGGGAGCCTGCGTGTTAGCCGGGAGTGGACATTCTGCTTGCCAAGGTTATAGTGGGCTGCTCCATCGCATGCATTAATTTTATTAAGGATTTTTTTGCACTTGTTCTTATGTACTCTTCTCTTGTTGAAACTCCTGGTTCCTGATGCAATTGGATATTTATGATAAACCATGACGCATCAACTAAAATTCTTAGGATTTTGTTCTGTAGTCGTTTCAACTTGATTAAGTTCGTTTTTGATGCATCACTCCAAACTGGTGCTGCATAAACTGCTAATGGCTCTATCAGAGATTCTTTTATCATGATTGCGCATTTAGTTTTTAATTTAGATTTCCGATTTAATAGTGGGTATAGTTGTGCTAGTTTTGCGTAACTCTAGAGTAGTTTATGGTTTATATGCAGCTTCAATGATAATTTTGTGTCTGGAAGTACTCCTAGGTATTTCACTATTTTATCAGGAGTATTCCATTCAATGATTTCGTTGTTAATATGAATGTTGGTTGAGTTGCGGATTCTCCTTAACGTGAATATTTTTACTTGACACTTGCTTGAGTTGATTTGGATATTCCGTTTACTAAACCATTTGCATATTTTGTTGATTGCAGCCTGTATTAGTTGTGTTGCTTCTGTTAGGTCATTGCTTAGTGTTATTATGGCTGTGTCATCAGCGAATGTTGCTAGAGTGGCTTCGACTTTTGGGATATCTCAAGTATAAATATTGAATAGAAGTTGTCCTAAAATACTGCCTTGTGGGACGGCGGCTAGTATACTTTTGTTTTCCGAGACTTCAGCATTTATTTTCACAGCAAAGGTTCTGTTCTCTTGGAAGGAGAATAGGATTGCCTTTAGATAGTTAGGTATTCTTAGTTGAAGTAGTTTTTTTTTCAATATCTTTGGCCAGACCTTGTCAAAGGCCTGGGCTACATCGAGGAAGACGGCGGTTGTTTATTTTCGTATCCAGTTTCTATCGTTTCAACTATTCTCTGTAGTTGATGTGTAGTTCAGTAGGTTTTTATGAAGCCAAACTGATGTGGAGGGAGAATGAGGGAAGTCACTTCGTTGTTTAGGCGAATATAGATTACCTTTTCTAGCAATTTGGATAATGATAAAGGCCTATAGGTCTATAGTTTTCTAGGCATTTTTTTGTCTTTCCCCGATATAGGGAATAGCAGTATTTGGGCGTGTTTCCATTCTTTTGGGAAGTAGCCCATCCTCAGACGGGCATTAAATATTGATGTTAGGTAGGCTAGAGATTTCATAGTTAATTGTGTTAGAATGATATTTGGTATAAGGTCAGATCCGGGACTTTTCCTTTCGGGGAGTCTTACGATTAGAGCTTCTAATTCGTGGGGCGATGTTGGTTCTATATGTTCAGTAATAACAGGTACGTTTCTTTCAATGTAATCAATTGTAAATGCTGCTTCTATTAGGCTGCATGTAATTTTGGAATTTTCCAGGTGATCGGCGAATGCCGCTGCTTTTTCTGCATCGGTGTACTTAAGTTCATTCTCAAGTTGCTGAATTGTAAGTGAAATTGGAACGTTTTTAATTACAACGCTAAGCGGCTTGCTATTTGGGTTTTGATAAGTGTGAAACTTAATTCTGCTTTCTTTTAAGTGTCCTGATAGCTTTCCATAATCTTCCTGTTTTTTAGATTTATTCTTATAGAGTTTGTATTGTAGAATGTGGTGAACTCGCCTGTTGCTAAGTTTCTGATATCAGAGGTCAGCTCTTGATGGTTGATATCGCTTTGTAGGTAGATGGGTAGAATCTTAGTTTTTGATACTGCTATTTCTGGATTAATATTAGTTTGATTATCAATGAATTTGTTTTCGATATGAGGTGATAAATAGAATTTATTTTGTGTTAATTGCAGTAATGCCCACAAATAGTTTTTGGACTTCATTTAACGGTCTTAACGATTTTTTTTAATTCCAGTTATTTAAAAAAATTTCCTTGTGCCCATAGACAATATTCCATTCTTATAATTTCATCATTTTCTTCAAGTGTTTATAAATATTAGGAATAATAAAGGTCCCAAATTGGAACCCTGCGGTACCCCAGAATTCACCGTGAATTTTTCACCATATTTAACAGCATACCTGCGGATTTGCAGATAGGACGCAAAGAATTTTAATACTGGGTGTTAACCATAGGTAAATATTTTTGTTAACAATATGTCATGATCCACAGTATCAAATGACTTTCGGAAATCTGTATAGATAGCATCAGTTTGCAGTTTAGACTCAAATGCGTTCAGTATATCGTTTGTAAAAGTTATAATAATTTTCTATGACTTTTTTATCACCCGCTTTAAATACAGGTCTTACTAAAGATCCTCCCCACAGATCTGGGGAAGCTTGAGTTTGTATTGAGAGATTTAATATGTACAGCAGAACATCTTTTAGCCAGTCGCCACAGCCTCTTAAGACGTAAAGTGGGATGTTGTCTGGTCCAGCAGCTTTTTTGAGTTTTAGTTTTAATTCGCGAACTTTGATCGTGTAATTAGTTTTAAAATGTATATCGATGCCATTCAGTTCTGGAAGATTGAAGTTTTCCACAATACATACATCAGATACCTTAACAGTTTGTCGGTTCTCATCAACAAATCCAAAAAGTCTCGAGAATATTCAATATCACATTTAATGAAAGTATTGATGACCTTGATACCACACGATTTTCGTACCGCCACCAATGTTCCACCATCCCTTACATTATTAGGAAATTTCAAATTTCTATATGCTCTTACACTGTATATCGACTAGGATCAAATAATTCAGAATCATATATGTTTTTATTCAGATATGTTTCTGTTATGCATATTACATCGAAATTTAATTGATTCGATTCAATCCATAATTGTTGGTGCTTGGTGCGCATACGTCCATATATTGATATGGTAACAATTTTTCTTTAAAAAGAACTTGAACTAAACAATCAATCTGAATCATCTATGTAGTCCTTTATGTACAGTTGTAATCCAACTCGTCTAATGTACATAATCTACATTATTCATGCTTAAATGTTTTTATTTGGTTTAAATGGAAAACTGCTTTGCTCTCTTTTTCTTTTTTCCATTGATATTTGGCTTTTATATTTTTCCTTATTAATTATATTTTTTATCACTTTCATTTGGTTTGTTGAGAGTAAAATTCAATAAATTTTTCAATTAACAAGTTATGTACCTACTAATTAAATAAAAATGAAATTACATTCCGATACACATAAACTGGTAATGTATTTTAAAATGCAAGTGTATATGATTTCTACCACAGTGTCATAGTCACAGCTCACAATTAACTAGTTTTTACAGTCTTGAACTGTTTTTTCCATATTTATTCATATTGTTATAAAATTTATTCTAAACGTACGGAACAACTAACTTCTACTTAATAATCTTTGACCAACCAAAGGAAATTTTAAATGTTTTGTTCTTTATTGAAGAATAGAATCGGAGCCTGTGTTCAAATTTCTAATTTGTTTATATTTCATGTGAAATTTCATTTACTGTGTAAAAAGGAAATATTAATGCTACTACTTCAGTGATTTAAAAACTAAAACTAATCACCAAGTTGGCCACCTGGGTGGTTGAGTGGTCTTGTTGTCTGCTTAGCAACCAGGTGGACATGGGTTCAAATTTGGCCGTAGCCGAGAATTTTCTCGGAGCGGCAGTGGATTTGATCTCATTAGTTAAGGTAGATGTAAGTTGTTGGGTGTGTGGTATGTTTGCATGCGGGGGAGCGTAATGTAAGTCGCGTACGGCGCATTACCTCCGTTGCCTTTCCCGCAAGTTATGAATGGTCCTCGACACCGAAAGGTAAAAGAGGCTATAGATCATGAATGAATGAATGAATGAACTAATCACCAAGTTAATACGCTTCATTTATGCTATATGATTAATATCGAACACCCAGCAAGAGAGCTTGAAGTTGTTGTAAACAATAGCAAAAGTAATAATATAACATACGCACCAAATATTTCCTATAAAGTACCTGCAAGATTATTGCATAATTCTTACCAAATGATCTTCGAAAAATGATTCTCAAATTGTAGTTCTACAGAGTATTTCAAAAACACATGCAAAACTTAAGGAAACATAAATATTTTACATATATATCCCTTCCCACCCTCCTAAGGGAATTATTATATTAGAACCTTTCATTTTAACTCACAATTATTTGATTAAACAAGAACATGCACTGATTTATAAAAAACCTTTGTGACTCATTTAGGTTTTGGATCCAACTTACATGTTTTGTGTAAGAAATATAATGCAGTATGTTCCATGTATTTTTGATACAAATACCATTAGATTTACCAAAAAACTAAAAACGCTAGACAAATCAATTTAAAAATAGGCTTTTCAGTACATATTTTTTATAATGAAATTGTTGTTTAAGGGGTCTAATAACAACATTTCTAAGGATTACTAATTTCAACCCCTTGAAGTCATAAATAAAAATTGAAAACTGTTTCATCAATAAGTCTGCTATTGGTAGAACATACCTGCCAATTTTTACTATAATAACTTTCTCCAGTTTTCAGTAAAATGACAAAAACTTACATTTAACCCCCCTCTTTAGTAGAGTTTGACTCAGTGGGAACCTTGTATCCCTTGCCGCTTTTGAAATCACAATGGTGAGCATTGAAATTGAATGATCCTATATAGATGAATTGTGCACAGGGTATTACGAACGAGTTAATTTAGCGATTATAGGCATAATGACTGCTTACACATAAATTCTTCTATATTTTTCAGCGCATTACAAATGAACTCATTCGAACAGAAATTAATCTAGATGAAGGGTGACGTGACTTGCTCGATGGTTACTCGCTCGGCGATTAGTAGAAGTAGGGACACCACTAATTGGATTATGTCAAAGGTCAACCGGGAATTAAATTGATTGACCTAATTAAATGACCCAATTAAATTGAATTCCGCGAATTAAATTGACCTAATTAAATCCGCGATTTTAATTACAGAAATTTGGTTTTACCCATGATAATTAACCACATGTGAATAATTATTTTAATTCGCGAAATCCGCGGCGGCCATTTTTTGGATTTCATTACGTCACGCCGAAGTCTTCCGTCTCACTCCTCGCAGCTCTTCTCTCTCGCTCGCATTTATTTAATTTAAAAAAGCTTTTTGCGCCGGCCCCAAGTCGGATTCGAACCAACGACATTTACATTGGTATGCAGCGTCTCTACTTCTCAGCTGTTGAGCCTTACGGCTCACGGCGTCTTGGGACGAGGCTATGCCGCAAATTTATTTGTGTCGTCACGTCTCCATATTTTAAATTAAATAATTCTTGAAAATTATAATTTATAACAGCGGCATTGCATCGTCTATAATTTTAAAACTTGATAATAGTTTTAAAAAAACTGGCTTTGTAAGTGCTCTTGCTTGATTTAATTATTTATTTTTATCATTTGCCCCCCATTTCGTCGTTGCTGTGGCACAGCAGACAGGCTGTGACTTGTCGTAGCGAGGCCCAGGATATTTGGCCTACAACTGTTCGTTCCTTTATAAAAATTCAAACGTAATTCGTTTTATATTTACGATCTGAATTCGCCGTTTGTCATTTTTTATATTATATATAATATAAATATTAATTTTACACTTTGCCTGAAAATATTAAGCTCAAATTTGTAATTCGCTTTATTTTTACGATCTGAATTTGCCGCTTGTCGCTTATTCGTTTTATATTTACGATCTGAATTCGCCTTTAGTCATTTTTTATAAATATAAATTTTATACTTTGCCTGAATATATTAAACTCAAATTTGTGATTCGTTTTATATTTACGATATGAATTTGCCGCTTGTCGCTTATAAATGTACAACAAACCATTAGATATATATAAATCAGAAATGATAACTGTATTTATTTATAACAAATGTCGGTGCAACTGCCGTTTATAATTTCTACAGCTGTTCGATCCTCTATATACATCATATTAATTTTAGCTGATATTATATAGATATGTTTTTATCTGACCACAGGACGTTCATCAAACTTTATTTAGGAATTAGCTCGATCAAATTGTTTTCAGTTTATAAATGTACAACAAAACATTATATATAAATCAGATAGCTGATAGCTGTATTTATTTTTAACAAATGCGACAGGGTGGGGCCAACCCCCTGGCGGGCAAAGGGTTGATGGTGAGAAATGCTGAAAGGCTGGGGATTATATCATCACATCGATGCAATTTTTGACGGCATGAAAACCTTTTTTGTAAAGACACCAGTCGCCTCTTTCTGTCTTTGTATGTATGTACTAGGGTTAAGCTACAATTATTGAGAATAAAGAAAACGGTTAACATTTTAGGATTTTATTTTAAATATGCTCAAAGTAATTCCCTTCAGCAATAATACACTTGAGCATTCTTTCATTTTACAAGCTGTTAATAATCTTCTGTAGGAACAACTTCCAAATAATCGTGAACTGCGGTATCAATCTCTTACTCAGGCGAAAACCTTCTACCCTGCAAATGTCTTTTAATCCCATAAAATAGCCGAAAGTAGCATATTGCTGAACCAGGGGAGAACGGGCGGGTGTTCTATTTCTTTCCAGTCAAAATCTGAAGTGGTAAAGCTGTAGTATGGGACGATGCATTTTCATAATGCCGGGTAATTTCTTTTTCTGGAACTGGAATGAACATTTCAGGCAAAAATAATTGATATAAACAGACGCTCAACGTATAAAATGTTCCGAGTTGTGAACATTACGTAATTTTATTTGACAGTTGCTTGATCAATTTACAAAAATGTTATGGTCAGACACTGATTTAATTTAAACGCAAAATGTTTCTATGTAGTCCACCTGTGAAAATCAGAATTCGTTTTACAAAACAATTTTATAATAACGAAAATTATGGTAAAAATAGTTTTAGTACAAATGTTTTACACTTTTTTATAAATTGCATCGCTCAAAATTCAAACAAACCGCAATTTTTTAAATTACATCACGCAATTATGAAATCGTAGCTTGGAAAATTCTACAAAAAACGATATTTTTTATGCAAAATGCACAAATTAACACAAATTTGAATAGAAAACACGCAATTACACTTCATCTCACTTAAAATTTTACAAAAATCGCCATCATGTCACATAAAAATATACAAAAACGAGATTTTTATGCAACATCCGATTAAATTTAAAAAAAAACACGCAAGTACACTTCATCTCACTTAAAATTTTACAAAAATCGCCATCATGTTACATAAAATTCTGCAAAAACGAGATTTTTATGCAACATCCGATTAAATTTTAATAAAAAAAACACGCGATTACACATAATGTCACCTAAAATTATACAAAAAACGACATTTTTATTCAATACGCGATAAAAACACGCCATCCCACATCATTTCACTTAAAATTATCACAATTCGTTTTACAAAACGATTTTATAATAACGAAAATTATGTAAAAAACAGTTTTAGAGTTATTTCTAAGCATAATTTTACAAATTTTTTTTTTAAATTGCTGTGCTCAAAATTCAAATAAATCGCAATTTTTTAAATTACATCACGCTATTATGAAATCGTAGTTTGATTTATTTGGATTTTCGTCACTTTGTATCTGTAAAATAACTTCAAATGCTAATATTTTAGCTTTTAGATTTTTTAATTATTGCAGATTCCTGAAAAACAAAAAACAGGGTAGAAATAAAAAACTCAAATACTTTGTAATAAAAAAATATATTGTTATTACTTTCTTAGAATATTTAATAATATAAAAATAAATGTACAGTTGAATGTCTTATTTTCTAAAAAATCACCTAGCCAATTTACAAAACTGTAGTTTGAGGTGCACAACATTTCAAATTAAAAAGGCAGCAAGTAATAAAATCAGCATTCGTTTACAAGGGACCGTCGAACCAATTTCATTGTGGTATGTTAAAGTTTAAGACGCTCCCAATCCGGAATTTCATTGATTTTTGATGTTAATATGGAGACGTGAAGACACAAATAAATTTGCGGCACAGCCTCGTCCCAAGACGCCGTGAGCCGTAAGGCTCAACAGCCGAGAAGTAGAGACGCTGCATACCAATGTAAACGTCGTTGGTTCGAATCCGATTTGGGACCGGCGCAAAAAGCTTTTTTAAATTAAATCAATGCCAGCGAGAAAGAACAGCTGCGAGGAGTGAGACGGAAGACTTCGGCGTGACGTAATCAAATCCAAAAAATGGCCGAATTAAAATAATTATTCACATGTGGTTAATTATCATATGTGTAAAATCAAATTTGTGTAATTAAAATAGCGGATTTTATTAGGTCAATTTAATTCGCGGTCTAATAATGTATGCACATGTGTCCATTTGTAACGAAATAAATTTATTAACAGCTTCCATGATAATATGAAACATTTTCTGGTATGAGTGTGGCAAATGGTTTGTTTGCTACACAACTTTGAACTATTATGATCTCCCGATTTGTCTTGTTTCAGAAAATCTTGCATATGTGTAGAGCCATCACAGGCCTACAGGACTTTTTGGTTTTTTCGGACTACTGCTTTGCACCCTTATCTGTTCCTTGTTTTCTCCGTCCATTTGTTTATTCTCAGTTTCTCCGTATCCCCTATACTGCAACCAGCCATCGTTCCCTGGGTCTTCCTCTCCTTCTTGTCTGGGCCAGTCCCCCTAACAGTATCTTCTTTGTTATTATTTCGTGTGTCATTTTCTGTATGTGTTCAAGCCATTTTATACGTTAGGCTTTTGCAACTTTTGTGATAGTTGTTTCATTGTATAGTTGCTATACCTCCTTGTTTGTCCTTCTCTCCCATCCTTCTTCGGTTATTTTGCTTCTGTAAATTCGTTTCGCTACCGTATAAAACTGTTGGTCGTATTACCGATTTATATATTCTTATTTTTGTTTTTTACACTTTATTTAGGACACCAGCACACCTGTTACCGTTTATTAGTATTTCCTTTATTTTCTCACTAACTGCACTGTTGCTCGTTATGTGGGTCTCCAAAAACTTAAAACTGTCCACTTTTTCACATTTTGACTGACTATTTCCGCCCACTTTAATTATTATAGCTTGTTTTTCTTGTGTATTGGCCGCTTTTTCGTTTTTCCCATTTCCATGTACTTCGTCTTTCTTTCGTTAATTTTGAGGCCCATGTTTTCCGCTTGCTTTGCCAGATTCTTTACTATCCTTTTTAAGTTCTTGGTCCTTGCTAGTATTGTTATATCGTCGGCATATACTATACATTGGCGATTTTAGGTATACACTGTGGTTTCTCTATTGATTTTACGTTTTCTTACTATCATCAGTTGAACTCCTGTTGCTGATAGGGGGTCGCCTTGCCTTAAACCCTTTGAAATATTGAAATCCTCTGATGTATTTCTGTACACCCTCATTTTGTTTTATCTGTTTTGATGCGCCATTCTTATGGGATTTATTAAATTGGTAGCGCAACTTCTTGTAATGCATTATATAACCGTCTCCTATCCACCGTGGCGTAAGTCTGCTGGAATTCCATAAATAGGGCGTACCTACAATTCTATTATGTGTTGGTAGCATTTGGTTTGTACTTGTTTTAGAGTAAAGATCTGGTCGATTACTGACCTATATGTCGTAAATCCGCATTGTTATTCGCCTAGTACCTTTTTAGCGTATTTACTCAGTCTTCATTTGATTGCTGTTGCCAGTATTTAGTATGTGGTATTTAAAAATGTTATCTTTCTATAGTTCTTACAGTCAGTCTTGTCACCTTTCTTGTATGTGGGTGTTATTATTGCTTCGGCCCACTCTCTTGACATCTTTTCCTCCTTCCATATTTCTTCTATCCACCTGTGTATTATTTTGTCTAGATCGCTTCCCCCCCCCCCCCGCCCCCGAATAGAATCAGTTCTCGTCATGCTCTCCTTTCACTTGGTATTTTGTCTAGTTTTATGTCCTTGATAATGCATTTGATGTCGTTTCCTGTAGGCAGTACTATTTCTTCATCGTTTACTTCGTCTACTAGATCTTCTATCATATCCTCACGTTCTTCGCCCTTATTTAACATATTGTTGAAATATTCTCCCAATCGTTCAATATTATTTTTATCATCTCCAATCAAGTTTCAGTTTTTTTCTTTGCAAAATGTAGTTGTCGGTTGGTATCCCTTCTCCGCCTTTTTGATATGTGTTTGTATTGCTCATCTAGTTCCATAAATTCTTTCTCTTTGTTTCTTCTTTACGGACTTGCACATTTGTTTGGCTTTTCTTCGTTGTTTTTGGTACTTTGTTCTGTTTTCTTTAGTGTTTCTGCTCAGCATCGTTGCCTTGCCTAGTTCTGGATTTCATTGCTATTTCACATTCTACATTAAACCTCCCCTTTTCTTGTTGGTTTTATTTATTTTTGGCTGTCTTTAACAAAAAATTTTCTATTTGTTCTCACTTTCTTCTATTCCTGCTACCGCTTTGGGCTTTTTAAAACGTTCACTAATTTTTTGTGTGTAGCTGTTCAGGAATCTTCTATATACAATATTACTGTATCCTTTTGCTTGCTCTTTTATAGTGATAATATATCTATTTTATATTTCTTTATTTCTCGCATTAGGTTGTTTAATGTTCCTTCCGCGTTGGTGCCTCGCATGTTTTAAGTAGTCATTCTTAAGTGTTGTTTTCTGTTTTTCATATTGCTGATGCCCTTTTCCGTTTTTACCCTATTTTCCAGCGTGCGTGTCATTGCTGAGGTAGTTTTTGTCTTTGTGTGAGCTGTCATACTCTTCAGTCTTTTTTTTGTGTAGTTGTTTTTATTAGTTATTTTTCCTTTTCATGCCATTCATATTTCACGTCATTCATTTATAGCTTCTAATATCTAATTTTTTGTGACATTCTCTTGTTTCTTTTTCTTCTCTTGCTCTCTCCCCGATTTCAGCCTGCACCTCTTTTCCTGTAGCGTTAAGTCGTTGTCAATGTAAACTCTCTTAGCTCCCAGTTTGATTTTTTGTTTTAGAACAATCAATTTTCCCCTCGAAGTCTTTTAGCTTTACTACTATAACTTTTTATCGCCAGTGTAGCTCAGTGGTTAGAGCATTGGACTGCGGTGCGGAAGTCTGGAGTTCAAATCCCAGAATCGATGCCTGGCGGGCGGCCTACCCAGTCTCTTTAAATAATAATTGGGTACCTGCGTTCGAAAGAACAAGGGGTAATAATGCGGTTGTCTAATGCGTGATCCTCACCACATCACCACGTGTCATGAATTTTACACGTGACAGCCAGGTGTAAAAGCGAGTATACGGAACCTCTGACCTTCTGCCTTTCAGGCCAAGCTCCTTCATGGGGTATTAGTGCCTCACCATTATTTTTTTTACTATAACTTTTTTCTCCTTTTTTTCCAATTTTGTATGTTGTTTTTACTATTACCGTCACTTCCATCTCGTTCTTTATCCATTATTTCTTCCTCTTTTAGGTTTTCGTCTTGCAGTGACGCTCCTATTATTACTACGTCATTCACTCTGTTATTCTTTTTTTTTTGACTTTGGATCATCTTCTCCAGTCCTTCGATTCAGTGTTGTAGTTTTTGTTGTTTGCCCATTCTACTTTCTTTTAATTAGCTCTTCTTTTATAGCTGTAATTTCTTTGCCATACCTTTTAATTTATTCTAGTCACTTCAAATTTTTGTATTTCCTTGGTTATGTTTTCCATTAATGTTTGTATCTTTGTTGTAAGCCAACTTGTTGCTATAATTTTCTTGACAGCTCATTCTGACTTTTTGTTTCAACGTCTCGTTCTTCTCTTTTCCTGTTCACGTAATTATTTACGGATCGAAAGCTATATTTCCGCTCTTTTACTTTATTGGTTTCGCTCATTTAGTTTTTCTGGTATCGGCTTGTATTTTCTACTATTGGCAACGTCGCTTTTCGGTCGGCCGCGAGATTCCGCTACTGACCTTACTAACCCTTACTAACCTCACTACTATTTGCTCATGTTAGGGTTTTGCACATCGCTTGTTCATGTATTTATAACATAGCTTTAGCGGCTCTATTGGAAATGGTAGAACTGGGACGCGATCGCACTCAATATTTAGGTCGCCAATCAAGGTTCCATGAAAATTTTATGTTACCGATTTTTGGTAAATTTATTTTTTAGCATCTCTGTTAATTTTTGTATAATTTAGTGTTTGGAATCCCCTCTTTTAAGGTAGTAAATGAGGAAAGTGTTTTTTAAATAGTTTATCTTGTTGTCACAGACTATTAGCCAAATTTATTTTAGTATCGTTAAGAGCTTCATTACTGCACTGCGTGTGGTAATGGATATTAGCGCACTTGTATATAAAAAAATTCATTGAACCAGAATTTATTGATGAAGATAAAATATTGGACAATACGCGTTTGCTTATGGCACTTATCGAGACTAGTTTGATTGCCGCAAAACTCGGCGCACCGCCTCGTTTTGACAATCAAACTCGTATCGTTAAGATGCTCATAATTAACCTTGTATCGGTAGTATCCCTAAAATATAATATTACCACATAGTAAACACTATTTTGTGACTTTTCACTTATTTTTTTAGTTGGTTTTGCCATTTTTATATGAATATAGTTTCGATGACTTTGAATATTCTGATTCTCATTACTCCCGCGTAAATTGGCCTCAAGAGATAAACACCATTTTCCTCAATAGTTGTGACACGAAATGGTTTATTTTACTATCTTTAAGTTGGAATTATTTTACGCCATTTTTAATAATTTTTGTTTCTATGATCGCATTGATGTAGTAGTATAATATTTATATCTGCTATTTCTGGTAATAATTAAGTATTTTTTGTTACAGAATTACACTTGTCCATGTTACGGTGAAATTCAAAAGAGACTCCCAAGTACAACTATTTACAACAAACTCACAGCACATCAAGATTGGTTATTACAAACGTTTCGAAGCTGAATTGACTGCATACAACTGAGGAACTTACTGAATTGCTTCAGGAGATGGTTCATTTAATTAATGGATACTTACTGTACTACTGAGGATGCAAGTATGTCCTCAAATCTCTACATTGTAATGGAATATCAGTACCAAGGGAGAAGGACATTGCTTTGCAGAACTGTTGCAATTTACTTTTGAGAGGCAATGGAATTGACTAAAATCAAATTATTCTGAAAACTTCGGTGCACATTACTCCAGACGGCAGTGAGAGAACACCACATCTTCTTTAAAAGGAGTTATGATACTACACAATTACACCTTGTTTCGGAACCAGTGAATATGGATATAAATGCTGTACGAAGAAGATGTAAGCTGCAGAATTTGCAAATTGCATTAACTGCAAGCTTATGGAACGGCTTCCAAAGTCACAAACTATATGTGGAAGAAGGTGTTAACGTCATTGCTAAAAGAAGATTGTAGTTGTCGGTAGTAGGATTTACGCGTAGCTTCTTCTGAAACCAACAATTTTATGTTTGCAAGGACTTCTAACATCAGGATCTCAGTTTTGTTAGGATATTTCGGATTGCTTTTCATCATATTTATATTTCCTGTTCAATTTAATTTTCTTCAAATTCTGTTTGGGCAAGACATCCTTACTATTTTGGAAATGATTATATTTAGTGAGTATATCTAGATAATCTCACATTGCTTCTTTCATTGTCACACTGAGCTTTGAAAGGGAAATTGCTATTTCTAAAGCAATTTCCAAAACAAGAGTGTAATCCACATCAGTTATCGTTTCAAGATGTTAGGGATCCGATAGGTTTAGACCTGATACGATAAATTCCAAACTGAGCTGATGTTTGCCCAAGTTTTAAAGCACCGGCAATCTCATCATAAAATGCTCGTTTTAGCATTTTGTAGGTTGCATTTCTCGATGTCTTCGGGAGCAAGTTGACTGTAACATCAAACTGAAATAGTGAACTGTTAATTTTCCAAGTGGATCTTAGAAATTAGAAAAAACTAGTTGAATTTTTGTAAAAAAATTTATTTTGTTTTTGAAGGTAAATTACGAAGAATACCAAATCACCTTAAAATAAGTGTAATACCACATACCTACCTATAACAATAGTGCTCTCTGTTTATAAACGTACTTTTACAGTTAGCAAACCAGTACATATTTTGCGGTCCTTTGAGCATGGACACGACATGTAATATATCTTTTAGGTTTGCACGATGTTGCCTTGAGAACAGGTAGGTGCTGATGGGTTTGGTGTCTATGTGTAGAACATATTAAGAGCCCCTTTCTCGAAGTCTGCGGCTGACCTTCGTGCTGTCAAGTGTGCTAGTAACAAGTGATTAGTACAGCGACGTCCCTAGTTGCTTTACAAAGTTATAACCAGAGAGCGAACTTTGGTGACTATCCCCTTCACAAAAAATATAAGCATACCTGATCGTTGTAATTGGTTATAACTGCTCCGAAAGCTTTTGATACAAAGATAAAAACAGCGAATTAACTACATTGCCGAGATCCGGATTGGTTTATATTGTCGCGAAAGGGGGTTGATTTATATTTCTAAAGTAGCATAGCGAAGATTTCAGCTGAGCTTAGTAGCATCAAGAGGCTTTATGGCTTCCATAATCAACTTAAAGGAATTTTTAGGTAATCACAGTCTTATTATAAAACAAAGCTTATGACATAAAATCATTAGAAAACTTACATGTTTGGCGAATTAACCTTGCTACGGAAAGTCAACATATTTTTTCTGGGTACATTAAAGATCGCTCGAAAAGAACAAATTTAAACGGATTCTCTCAAAGTCGAGATGGCGATGAGGTCACAGACCGTGGTGTGCACACCGCTCGTGAGCCACCCTTGCGCACCGCAGACGAAACACTTTTGGGGGTTGAAGGTAATTTTGACGTACCCCCAAAAACACCGAATGGGGGAATTTTGATAAAACATTTTACTAACTTTGATTTGATTAGATATTTAAGACTGCTGCGAGAGGCTTCGTGACTAGGTCGGGAACGTAATTAAATAATTCCATAATAATATAAGCATTATTTATTCAGTGCAAAAAGCAACATATTTTAAAACAATAAAACTTACTATTACTTACTATTATTGGTAACAACCGTTTTACAGTTCTTCTGCTGTGTTGATTGCTTGTTCTTGTTCTTTTGGTTGGAAAATGCCGGAGTTAATGGTAAGTGAACTTTTTACTTAAAAGTACACTCTCACATGTACACATAAACTGATGTAGATCATCTTAGATGTGGACTGGTCCTAGTAACGTAGTCGTCTGGATAAGGTGGTTTGAAAAGTCTTGTTTCTGTTGAATTGGGTGTGGCTTACGGAGTGGATTCATTTTGCATTTGTAGCCGTCCAGATGTTAAATTAGAGAAACGCAATGGTTTAGCAGTTACCACTGGTTCATACGTGAAAGCTTCTCGTGGCTCAAGTACTGGCTTTCCTCTGCAGTGGTCGTCCTTGACAATTAAGTTGCGACGTGGGAACTTCACGTGTTTTGAACACTTGTCTCGAGTAGTCTTCGCTTTAATTGCTGGTGAAAATTTTTGGTATGATATTGTCTGAAGATGAAATAGGAATAGTAGAAAAAGGAATATAGTTGAGAAATTGATTTTGGATTTTACGATAAAGGAAATTAATTTATATGAATAGTCCCAGGAATAGAATAAAATAGGGAACTAGGAAATAATTAGCAAAAGGAACGTTATCTGTTTGCAGGTGATCGAATAACCAATTTGAATTGATGCAGGCTTCTAAAGTGGCGAATCTAGGAGTGGTATCGCCCCATCTGCTAATTTTGTCCATGCTGCTGAGATGGTGTGGTAGAGTTGTAATTTTACTTCAGCACCTCCACAAGAATAGCGGCTGGATAGTTCATTTCTTTGAGAATCTTCTAATTGACATTCACATGGTACCTTGATAACATTTGCGCCAATCGTTCGAGTTGGGTTCAAAGGAATGGTCCTATTCGAACAAGTAGAGGGTTCCTTCGAACACGCCTATTCCATGTAGGTTGGCGATTTCCCACAAGTTGGCCACCGTCATTTCTTCCCCCAGCTGGTCCAACCATAGGGCGCCTTAAAGGCATAACTCCCCTTCTTCCCATCTACGGTACATTACCCCAACTCTTTGAGAATAAGCTCTCGGTCCTTCCCGTAGAGGAATTGTAAGTCCAGGTAGCTGACACCTGGTTTATTCTCCTCCTTCGCTTGTTCATTACGGTCAAACTACATATTGAAGGTAACGTAGTAGTGGCGAAATAGTCATGCTAATACGTTGCCGGCAAGCAGCAGCCTTCTGGGACTGGTGTAGGATCTGGAGTCCACTCATCGTGGTAAGGTAAAATACGACTTACAGGCATTACGTCTGTTTTTGATTTGGATGTAGGTCCCATTTAGACTAAGTAATCTACATCTCTTTTTTTATCCAAAATAGTATAAGGTCCGAACCACTTTTTTAAAGTTTTTTGGCTTAATCTATTAGATATTCGGCCAGCTCTATGTTAGGGTTGTAACCTACTGTGAAATGTAGCTTAATTATTTTTGTTACTTAATTATGTATTTATATTTTCAATTGAATTACTGAGAAAAAGTTGACGAGAGATTGGAATATTGTCATTTTGTTGGTCGAGAGTAACGAAACAATACTTGTTGGCAGTTGGACTTCGTTTTCTAATAAGTTCTTCATTAACGAACTTCTTGCGACGGCGTACAGTGGGCAGTTTGATACAATGTGATTTATATCGGCTACTGTTTGCTCGCAGTTATCACAATAAGGGCTGTCTTTAACATTGATTCTATATAGGTGAGCCGGAAAGCAACCATGATATAGCAAACGTACACTTACCGGGTTTGATCCCCGCATTACTCCTCGACCTCTAAATAAAACTGTTATGTAGGTCAGAAATTAACCCAATAAACATACCTGATGTGTGTATAAAGTAACCATCATCAAGATTCACACTATAGGTAATGTCAAAAAATCCACCGGTGTCAAACAGTCCTTCCGGGTACGCTCTGAATATAAAATACTCGCTAATGTACTCATACAAGAAATAATTTAGGTAAACAAGACACACATGATCTCGCCACACTGATATCTGCAACAGGTCACCCTGCTCTACAGGGTCGGGGAGGGTGATCTGACGAGAGAAAATATGGTTATCGGCCACAAAACGCACAAAAACCTGGTTATGATACTGCACCACGGTGTGGGGAGAGAAGGCAAAATGCAGTATACCATCTATGTGAATACGCATCACCACCTCACCCTCCATAATCGCGCACTATAATTTAATATTGCCCATTGTTTATTAAGCCCAAAGACACACAAATGATGCAAAATAACGACCACAAGTTCGCTTATCGAGGGCCGAAAACAGTCATTTCCCTCTGATATGCACTATTTTTTAATTGTTGATCTGCAGATATCAAGCATTCGAATGAGTTGTTTTGAATCTGTGCATGTTCTTAAAATTTGAAGACATTCTCAGCGTAAAAATTAAGTTGATATCTTTACCGTTAATTTAGAGTAAAACTTGTACAGTCTGTCCAATTTTATGCGGGAAGACGGGCTAAATAA
This sequence comes from Agriotes lineatus, assembly GCA_940337035.1. Taxonomy (NCBI): domain Eukaryota; kingdom Metazoa; phylum Arthropoda; class Insecta; order Coleoptera; family Elateridae; genus Agriotes; species Agriotes lineatus. The sequence continues at coordinate 112,245 of CALNHX010001437.1, forward strand.
TAACATAGTAGTACAAAGAATATATTTATTCGCATCATTTTTACAGAGGGCTATGATAGAAGCGGTCCCCGGGATGGGTGATTCTGTTAGGCTAAAATTGCAGGCAATTAACATTCTAACCGATGTAAACGCTTATAACATACCTCTTTGCACATAAAGAATCCCATCCCTTACGTTCAACCATACCCTTACAGGGTATGGTAACGCCAAGCCCGGAATAACGGGCAGCTGTATGGCCACAGCATCCTCGGGGTCTGGACCACCCTGTGACACCATCAACAGCGCTACAGCCCTCTGTTATAAAGCTGTTTCTTACAACATATAATCAATATAATAATTATTAATGTTAATACTATACAGGGTGAGGCACATAAAGTGTTACAGAGCAATAGCACTCAAACTATTGATCATATCCAAAAATGTTTCAGACAAAAGTTTCAGTGTTCGAGAAGGCCGTCATACTGGACCACCCTATTTTTTTATCGGTGGAGGCGCTGAAGCTACGTCAAGGTCAACTCCACTTTTTTAAATGGAACTATGTATTTTTTTTATGATATTGTTACCGATTTTAAGACGAATTCAGCGACCTGCAACACAAAGTCATTCTAGTCACGCAAAGTATGAAGATAGTCGAAAAATCGAAAAATATCGGAATAATCACTTTCAAAGGATCCACTAACCTTGGTTTAGGTCTACCTACAGAAGATGCTCGAAGTGATGACCCTCGACTTGTAAGCACTTGTTAATCCGCTGATGAAAAAACCGTCTAACTTCAGCCAACATTTGTGGTGTAATTTCGGTACATACTCGGCGTATTCTGTCTTTCATGTAGTCAGGCGTGGTAGGTGCTACCGCCATTACGCGATCTTTGACAAAACCCCATAAAAAGTAATCTGGTGATGTTAGATCTGGCGAACGAGGTGGCCAAGCTACAGGACCGCCTCGCCTATCCACTTTTCGCCAAAAATATCATTCATCACTTGTCTTAAACACAGAGCATAATGGGGTGGTGCACCGTCGTGTTGACTCGTGTTTGTTGCACTGTTGCATTTTTCGATTTTTCGACTATTTTCATACTTTGCGTGACTAGAATGACCTTGTGTTGCAGGTCGCTGAATTCGTCTTCAAATCGGTAATAATGTCATCAAAAGAAAAATGCATGGTTCAATTTACAAAAGTGGAGTTGACCTTGACCTAGCTTCAGCACATCCACCGACAAAAAAATAGGATGGTCCGATATGACGGCCTTCTCGAACACTGAAACTTTTGTCTGAAACATTTTTGGATGTGATCAATAGTTTGAGTGCTATTGCTCTGTAACACTTTATGTGCCTCACCCTGTATATAAAGTTACGTTAGGCGCGTTTCATTTTAACAAAGGTGATACCTTATCTAATTTTTCAAGTTCTAATGTTAACTTTGACAGCTGATCCAATTTTATGGATTTTAAATTGAATTGTACTGGTTGTGTGTCTGACATTGGATAAGTTGCCATCGGTAAGTACACCCGTTCTTCAGGTAGAGGCGTTCCTAGATTTACATATTTAAAGTTTTTCGCTGTAAAAGAAAGAGAATAGGGTATGTGGACATAGTACACTCCTTGTAACTCATGCACTTCTTCATGTTTGCACTGTTCGTGAACTAGTGTTTTTTCAGGTAGTATCATAATATAACTTTCATCACTTTAACTTTAACATTAATACATTCTGAATTTATTTTAACTTGCAATAGGTTTCGTATGCATTTATCTTCTTGATAATTTTTCTCAATCTCATTATTTGAACAACATAATTGATTTTGTAGAAAAGCACATCTTTCTTTTAAGTAGTATATGCCTGCTTCAGTTAAAACAACATAAGGGGTTGGTGAAATTATTACAGTATTTAAGGACGTGGGTATTGAATACATATGATAAAGTGCGAATTGACTCTTATCAAGTACATGTACATGTTATAAAAATACTACGTGTTCCTCAGTACTATAAAAATCGGCTGAAATAGTTCTTTCAAAAAGGATAGCATTTTGTGAGTAAAATTCGTCTTCAAAGTGATACTGTGAAATTTGGCTTTTCATGAATTCGAGTTGACTTTCAGTTATTATGCTTAAATGTAATACATTTAGTTGACCGAAGCTGAATGCAGTTTGCAAGTTTTGTATTGTTCTGTGGAATTCTTCTACGTTTAATCGTAGTAACGGTATATCGTTTTTCCGTTGTTGTAAATTAATTATTTGCAATGTATTATTCAAAATTTGGAAGTTGTCAGTTATATTTTGAAGTACTTTTGTGTATTCCTGCATTAATTCTGTATTTAACGATATTTGTTTATTAAAATGGGTCATGAGGTTTTCTTGATTTTGAGCTAAAGTTTTTATTGCATTGTCATATCTTTCCCTATCTTCTGCGTCTAAATTCCCTGATATGAATTTAAAGACTGCCCCGAGTCCGTTTATTAAGCCGCGTTTTACACTTTTCTTTTCGGTATTAAATATGTCTGGGTGTTGTTCTAAAATGGCTGTTTCGACTAGGATATCTCCCTTTCACGTTTCATCTATTATTTTAGCGTTCTTATCTTTGAGGTGCACTAAGCATGCATATAATTTTGTGAAATGGTCCTTAAAAGTTGTTAAGGGGTAATCATGTACAAATATATGTTGTGTTTTTTGTATACGCGCTTCACCTAACTTAAGAGGTAAAATTCCTGGGTTTTCATGTAACTTCTTAAATTCTATCTTGTAATCTTGATGTAGGCTTCCTACTAATAGGGGTAGGATCGATAACATCATCCAATTCATCTGAAAGAAACGTTTCGGATTATCTACGTGCGTATGCTGGGTCTATTCGCTGTGTCATTTGTGATTTTCTCATGGGCTTTATTTCTTGTTTGTGATAAACTCTATCAGATTGAGTTTTCACTTTATCCATTGAATCTTCCATACTTATTTCTTGTTTGTACCTGGCTGCCTTTTTGTTACGAGGTAGTTGCTTTATACAGGGTGTTTCATTAATAATTGGAAATATTTTAACTGTAGAATCCTGGGCTCAAAATATTAATATTTAACCCAAATCACTTAGATAAAATGTGGCTCGTTACTGAGATATAGGGTGTTCCATTTAAAAATTTAAAAACGATTTTTCCCCATTACTTTAAAACTATTTGACGTATCCGTATCATATTTGGCAGGAAGTTTAGACACTGTAAACCATGCTAAATTGTGTTAAATAAACGTTTCTGACTACTACCAGAGGCGTACCACAGGGGCAAGTGAGTGGTTGACCCTTCCCAAATTCTACGCCACTAGCGGAATTGCCATTTTAGCACAATTGTTCGATTCTCCAATACTTTCTATGTAAATAACATACTCTTCCTTCGTCACGATAACGTCATTATTTTTCGAGATATTTAAAGTTAAACATAAAGCTGAACAGTTATTTTGATTTTAATGTGTATTAATTATGTTGGTGTTTTATGTCATAAGATTGCATTTATTACGCAAATGAAACTTTAATTCGTATTAACAAAAAAATATAATGTTATTTATTGAAATTTATTGAAACGAATACATGGATACATTTTTTTTATGTTGAATGCATCTATGTATTAGTTTCAAGAAATTTCAATAAATAACATGATGTTTTTTTGTTAATACGGATTAAAGTTTCATTTGCGTAATAAATGCAATCTTATGACAAAAAATACCGACATAATTAATACACATTAAAATCAAAATAACTGTTCAGCTTTATGTTTAACTTTAAATATCTCGAAAAATAATGACGTTATCGTGACGAAGGAAGAGTATGTTATTTACATAGAAAGTATTGGAGAATCGAACAATTGTGTTAAAATGGCAATTCCGCCAGTGGCGTAGAATTTGGGAAGGGTCAACCACCCACTTGCCCCTGTGGTACGCCTCTGGTAGTAGCCAGAAACGGTTAGTTAACATAATTTAGCATGGTTTACAGTGTCTAAACTTCCTGCCAAATATGATACGGATACGTCAAATAGTTTTAAAGTAATGGGGAAAAATCATTTTAAAATTTTTAAATAAAACACCCTATATCTCAGTAACAAGCCACATTTTATCTAAGTGATTTGGGTTAAATATTAATATTTTAAGCCCAGAATTCTACAGTTAAAATATTTCCAATTATTAATGAAACACCCTGTATAAACTTCAGTTCCTGTGGGTATTTTCCTAAATGGTTCTCGTCGCGTATTCTGATAGTTAATTATCTTTTCTCTCTTTTCCATTTCTCTTTTATTAACTATGTCATATAATTTCCTGATTTTTCGATATAGTTCGCTTGTATATCCGTGATAATAATTCTCATCAAAGATTTCCAGTAAATCTTTTGCTTCGAGGTGTCCGACGAGTAGTTTTTTAGGTTTATATTTAGTCACTGAATGAATTGTTCAGTTGTATATTATGACTGCATTTGCAAATGGTTTTTTTATTAAAGTTCATTCTTTCGAGTCTGTTATGGTTCTAATAATTTCAATCAATGTGCCGTGGGGTCGTTCGATTGGACTGTTGCCGTTTGGATGTAAGGGAGTAACTAGGTGGTGTTCTACCTTATGCATTTTAAACCAATATTTTATGTAGTACGTTAAATTGATTGTCGGTAATTATCTTTTTTTGGCAATTTATAGTGTGAAAATAGTTTTATGCAGGCGTCTATTATATCTGGAATATTTTGCGATTCTAACTCTTGGAACATGAAATATTTAGTAAAGTCGTCGACTGCTGTTACAAATTTACGCTTGTTTATTGAAAATATGTCCATGTAGATATTTTCAAACGGTTCTTTAGGTGTGTAGTTATTTCGCATTTGTCCACGAATTTTTGACAATTTTATGAAGATTTAGCCAATAGTATTTCCTAATTGTATCATTATATAATTCAAATGCTCAACGATGTAATGGTACGTGATTTAGTCTAAGTATTCCTTGTTGTTCGGGTTCTTGTAAAATGACATTTAATATTGTATGTGTAAACACTACTTTAATACTATTATCAAATATTTCGTTAACAATTCTTGCAATTTCTTCGTATAATTCTAGGGGTTTGGCATTTATACAATTCGTTACGTTCGGATTAATGTAGTTCTGCAAAATATTAGTTATCTCGTTTTCGTCATTTTCTAGTGTGATAGTACTAAGTGTCTGGTTTTATCAAAAGGATTTATTGTTTGTATACTTGGTTTGGTATAAAATGAAAAAACAATTTGGTTTTTAAATAGGTTTAATGGTTTGTCAGTGATTTCCAAAGTTGCATTAATATTTTCCTATTGAGAATGTTGGCTGACATCCATTATGTTATTATTGTCGTTTAAATTCATTTGGTCCGGCTCTGGTACAATTGCTGGTGGAATTCGTATATCCGATAAAATTTTAATTTTGTTGTTTTTATTAGTGGGGGTTGTTTGCTTTGTCTTATCTGCATCCTTCAATATTCTGTCTAGTTCATCTAAATCACTTGTTTTTCTGGTACTAACGTCTCCCGGATTATTAAATAAAGATAATAAGTCGTAGCAATTTTCCATTTACATTGGATATGCTTCAAGTCTTGATAAGAAATTTGCGTTGCTATTCTGTTTGCCTTTCTTGTAATGAATTTCATATTCGAATTCTGATAGTTTTAATCTCCATCTGTTCAATTTTGAATTTGGTTCTTTTATAGTAAATAACCATTGTAGCGGTTGATGATCCGTAATTATATTGAATTTTTGTCCATAAATGTAAGGTCTGAAGTTTTTGATTGCCCAGATTATTGCATAACATTCCTTTTCGATTGTGGAATAATTTTGTTGTTCCGGACTTAGCGTTTTGCTGAGAAACATTCTTGGTTTATCATGTCCTATTTTTCCTTGCGATAATACTGCTCCAACTCCAACGTTAGATGCGTCTGTTGTTACATTAAAGGTTTTATTGAAATAGGGGTATATGAGAATTGGTGGGTTAATGATTATTCTCTTGATGTTTTCGAATTCTTGCATATGTTTTATTTTAGCGTTTTTCTTTAAACACGTTGCCAATGGTTTTGTGATTGTAGCGTAATTTTTGAAAATTTTTCGATAGTATCCTGTTAGTCCTAGGAAAGATTTAATTTGCTTCATTGTGTTAGGTAACGGTACTGGCTTAATTTTGTCTACCAATTTTGGATTTGGTTTTATTCCATCTGTTGTTATTAAGTGTCCTAAATACTCAATTTCTTTTAAGCAAATTTCGGATTTTCCTAGTTGTACTTTGAATTTATTTTTCTCTAGTCTGTGGAAAACTTCTTCCACGTTCTTAAGATATTCCTCAAAGTTTTTACCGAAAATGATTATGTCGTCTAAATAAACTAAACATATTTTGCCTAGCAATCCTTTCAAAATATTGTTCATAACCCTTGCGAAACAGGCTGGCGTTTTTTAAACCAAATGGCATGCGTAAAAATTGAAAATGTCCTTCCCTTGTTGAAAAAGCCGTTTTGTGTCTACCTTCTGGTTTAATTTCAATTTGGTGATAGCCACTTTTTAGATCAAGTTTTGAGAAATACATCGTTCCTCCTAGTAAATCTAGAATATTGCTGATGTTTGGTATTGGATATTTATCTTCTATTGTGATTTGGTTTAGTTTGCGAAAATCTACTACCATACGATGCGTTTTTTTGTTTCTATCAAGTTTCTTTGGGACTAGAAAAACCAGTGAACTATAGGGTGAGTCGCTTTCTTCGATTATATTTTGCCTTTTTAAGTCCGTTATTTGATTTTCCATTTCTTTCCTTTGAGAGTAACGAAATCTGTAGGGCTTCGTAAAAATTGGGATCTCCGAATTTAATGGAATCTTGTGCTTAGCAATACTACTGAACGTTAAAATATCGCCTTCCTTGTAAAATATATCAATGTATTTTCTGCCTAGTTGATACATCCTATCTCGTTCTTTGCAATTTAGGTGTTCCAAAAGTTGTATTAGGCTGCTTTCTAACTTTTCCCGTTTTATCCCCGTTTTTTGAATTAGTTGTACGTTACAGATGTTTATTTGTATCTCATCAATAGTTTGGGCTGTAATTAGATTTTGTTTCGAAGGAATTTGATTTTTTGTCGAAGGAATTTTTTGTTTTGTCGAAGGAATTTGATTTTTTGACCTATTCCTTTTAATATTGGTAATTTCTTGGCGCCGTAACTCACAATGATAATTCGTAACTGTTGTAATAGTTTCAGGAATTATTAAGTTACCTACTTGTTGTGATGGTAACTGGTAACTATTAACTGGGGCTACCCCGAACTTGCTCCTTTTATATCTCCTGAAGATGGGTATGCGGTTGAGACCACGTAAGACAGTGAATAACAGAAAACACCAGAAAAACACACCACATACTTCCTGTGACATTGGCTCATCCAGGAAAATATTAAGGAACAACAAGCTCGTGGTTAGGCCTTATCTACACGTAACTCTTCGGAAAAACATATTATTATACATAATGCAATATTTCTAGAAATCCTCGATGTATCATATTTGCGCTTTCGTGACATCGCCCTCGGGCATATAAAAAGAGGCTGACCCCAGCCGACCCTAGGGGGAAACGCCACTGCAAACACGCAGATACAAAATAGGTTACAAGCAAGCCTTAACTAAAATCTTAATCTAAACACAATAAAATGAAATATAAGCTCTGTAGACTTCTGGAGTCCTAATACAATGAATTCAAAAAAGTTTCCACTATGAGTCATTTGCCGAACAATAGCGATAGTATTAATCTAAATAACTTCCGTATTGGGCTGCGGAAACGGTTATCGCTCAAACGGTCAAGTCCAGTTCTTTTAGTTGGCAGTGTTAAACGTTTTCCGGTTTTCGTCCGTTAATTTGCACGTAAGTTTTAAACAGTTCACCATTATTATTTTTAATCACAAATTGCAAATCACAAATCACAGTTGCACGTATGATGAATTGGTGGATGGGGCAGACATCGTCATGTATGTTTCTTCTGATGAAGTTGTTGATCCGGTGAATGAAATTTCTGCTAATGGAGCGATTGGGCGCGGCTGTAGTTGACGTAATGTACCACCAGTTTGTAGCGCTGTAGACACTTGGGCAGGTCCGACTAGATCGTATGTAGGCAATTCTGGATCTTGACGAGGTTGTAGATAATGGGTGTCGTCAGGGATGCTGGATCGAGTAGGCACCGTAGGCAAAGGTCTGTTGGTTAGGTCCATATTGGCTCCACGAGGCGTTGGCAGCGCAGGTCGTCTAACGATCATTCTTACAGGTTCAGAAATAGGGTCATGAGAAACACTGTGATTGAGACTGACGTTGGTAGTGGAATTCAATAATGAGGAATTCCGAGAAAAAGGAATTAGATTAGGTGTTGAGAGTCGTTGTGAGGAACGTTTGAATAATAGAAAGAGAAGGATGAAAAGGGAAATAGAGAGAACTCGCTATGAGGTAATAAGCGATACTGGTTGTAGATGGGCTATAGGCATCTTGAAACCATTGTTTGTTAAGGCAGGTTTCCAAATCCGTGAACTTTGGAGTGGCTTCACCATGGGGTGGAATCCGAAGTCCTTGTAGATTGACCCATGCGGCAGGAATAGTGGGTTGGATAGATAATGTTGCTTCTTCGTCGGTGCAAGGATATTGTGGAATGAAATTTAATGTATTGTCTTGTAATCGACAATTGCAAGGCACGGTAATGTGCGTTGCACCGATAAATTTAGGGGTTGTTACTGGATACGAGGTGTTAGGACAACTCACTCTTAAATCCGGTTTAGGGTGAGTTACTAGGAACCTGTTGATCCCAATTGGTAGTAATAATTGGGTATCTCGTCCTGTCTCTTGACATGCCATCGGGCACACGTTAGCTAGGTGGTCTGTAGTGGCTCCCGTTAGTACCTGCTGCACACAAGCAATGCCCTGGGCGTTGTCGCCATAGACCTCGGTGATTAAACACAACTCGTCCTTGAAGGGATCGGATTTTGGAAGGAAAATGGTCCATCGGGATGCGATCTTGGCAATGGCTACGTCGAAGGTAGGCATCGCAATAGTACAGGTGTGGTTATTCCATGCATAATTTGGTGTGAGAACCTTGCGTACTTGAAGGTCCTGCAGGTGGTGGTGAATCAATGGAACATGTACGCCCACAATACTGGTTTCCGGTGATATCGCGCATTCAATCAAAGGCAGGGTGTAGTACGATGAAAGTGCCGTTAACACTGCAACAAAGTCTTTCGGCAAGAGTTGTCTATTCAGAGCTTTTTCTAAATCTACCATAGGTATTATATCTAATTGCAATTTTTTTATTTTGACACATATTAGCAAATGCACGAGTCCACTCATATCTTATCCTAGCATCAAGCAAAACTAAGAGAGGTAAGCGACTATCATTACAACGAGCAGGGCTAGTTGTGTGTTCAAAAGGTGATTTGAAAGTCAAGTCTTGTACACTTACATGTCTCTGTTCTACTATTCGCTGGGTTAAGACTGAAATCTCATAATTAGACGTGAATGTTCTCGGTACATGGTTCCGAGTTGCGAATTGAAAATCAAATAGTTCTCCGTCATCTGATAATATGGGTTCATTAGTTGCAAATCTCCTAAAGTTAACATCGTTAATTGCTAAATACTCTATATTAGCATCGTCACATGTAGACTTGCTAGAATTACAAAAGGAAGTACAGTTCATTAATTCCAATAAACTTTTAGGTTTCGCAAAACGAAATAAAATCGGTTGAGTCTGCTGATACAAACTGATATTAGGCAATCTCTGTATATATACTCCCGAAGTAATTTCAACATCTATATTTTCTAATTTTCTTAAGGTTCCTGTTACACATATTACAGTTATCAAAACAGCTAAAATTGACCACATATTGCTGTTATTTCTAATTTCACAAATAATTCTCAATTCACAAATAATTCTCAATACACAAAGTTTTCAATAAACAATTTTCCTATACTTTTTCGTTATCAATCAAACATAAATTCTTTCAATCAACTTTTTCTCTTGTACACACTATAAAAATTCTTTAGACCAATTTTTTTTAATCATAATTCAATAATTTTCTTTTGACCAAATTTATCTCTATTTTACCAAATTTATCTCGATTTCAACACAATAAAAATTCTTTCGACCAAATTTATTTAGCACCAATTTATCCAATCAGGTATCCCCATTTATCTACTTATTCTTCAATTTTTTACTCACGTGTTGTCGACTAGTACTAGTACTTACTTATTTCTCATTTCATTTGCGGAATTCCTTTTACTTACTTACTTATTTCACTTACGTAACTCTGTTTACGTACTTGTTTCCCCAGTCGCTGCATAGGGTACACTGAAATATCTGCAAGGCCATAAGCATCGCAGGAAACCACAAACTGCACGTGCTGCAATGATAGTTCCTGCCAGGCTTACGCATCGGAAGTGCAGATTAACTATAATGCCACTTTGCCCTTGCCCTATGACAGCTCCCTCCTTCTTGGAGGGTCCCGCCCGCTCTTCGGAAGCCCTTCAAATAAGGAGACACTCTGATCCGGCCCTTCCTGGTTACCGCGACGAATCCCGCAGAATTCAGTTTGCAACTTGAGTACTCGTAGTTTGGACAAAAAAACAAGAATGCAGCAAAAATTTGCGTAGAGGAAGGCACGCGTGGCCACCCGTTTTCCTTCCCCCCGCTGAACTAATAAGCGAGTAATGTCTACTTTTCCGAAGATGCGAACTCAGAGGCTTTGACTGCAGTCCTTTCCCACTTCCTCGGGAGATAAACCAAAATTATTAATATTTACATATACATACACATTGAGACCTAGGTTTTACACACGCACACATTACTCAGCAGTTACAGGACCCGGAGACATCATTCACCATCGTGGCACTTCAAATGGTGAAAAGTCCTGCACTGGCTACCAACTCTCAATTGGCAGCTGTCCCAGTTGAGTTAACTTGGCTGGGGGCTGGTCCGGGCTTGAGCGTTACCATGACGTTTTTTCCACTGGGCACTTGACTAAAGTCACTTAACTGGGTGACTGGGAAACGAACTCTGATTGGTGGCGACGGCTTTATTACGTCGTCATTACTACAATTTTCTTGGTCATCAATAGTTGGTGCTTCGGCGCTGTTACATGATTTCCTAATTTTTGTAAAACGCATATACAAATAATGGCCAATTATAAACAACAATGTTAACATAAAAAGCAGTAAAGACAGCCATACGAAGGAGTAAAGGGCGTCGTGATACGCCGTACTAGTATTAATATCAGTTTGAGCAGAAGCTGTAACAGGATGCATTATAGGGGTTAAAAACGTATATTTCTTATATAATAAATGTGCAACAGCTATGGACAAAATTATGTTCCATAATAAATATAAGCTATCCCCATCATACCCGTACAAATCGCCGTATGTTTTCTCAATTGCAGTTCCTAACATGTTTTGAATCAAGCCTAAGGTTGATCCTGCAGTTATATTTAAATGGGGTATCGAAGTTGTCCAATTCGTATTTAGACATTCAGTAATATTGGTAAAAACTGGCTCCGGCTGATTAAAATGAAGTACATACGATTTAAGGTTGGACCAAATGGCTGGTAATATATGAAGAGCTCGATGCTCTCTTTCCGGTCCTGAGCAAGGGAATCGAGGGGAAATAACCTCATCATTGTTGACAAGAAGAGAACAGCGACAAGGGAGCTCGAGTTGAACTGCCCCTGGCTGTTGAAAGAATTTATCATCCAAAGGTGTTTCAGTTTTAGGGCAACGAACTATCGTTGGATGTTTTGGATGAGTTAGAATAAAAACATCATCTCGAATTTCAGAAAGGATCATAGCCTGAGATGTGTGACACCTAAATTGACAATGAAGGCCCAAGTCCTCCACCGTCGATCCTGTAAACATTTTATAAGCACATTGCGGACCATAGATAGCGTCCGATGTGAACCTGGGTAAAAAACATAACTTATCGTGATACGGTTTGCAATGATGTAAAGTAGATCCTGAAATAGGTTTCATAAGAGGTACAGCTGAAGTTTTAGTAGCTGCTACGGCTAAATACAAGGTATCATGCATTAAGAAGCAAGTTTCGTTATGCCATGCAAAAGGAGTGGTAATTAATTCATATAATTGCCAGTTTTGCCCTTTTTTAGTTATGGGCACTCGTAGGTGCACATAAATCTTGGAATCTGAAATAGTACAATCGGCTATTGGTAATTTATAGTATCTTGAAATTTCAGTGACGGGTATAGTTAGAACATGACTAGTTTTTTGAAGTTCCTTAATTAATTTGAGTAAATCTTGTCGTAATACAGTGGGATGAACCACGGCTGTTGGAATTTTGTGATCTTTACATTGATTTAAAATTTCCATATTATTAACAGAACGTTCGAAATTGATTAAACGTAATAAATTGCCATAAGAATAAAACATAGAACGTTGTATTTTAAAATCAAGCTCATCAATGGATTTGTCTACTGCAGTCCGTAATTGATTATCGAATTTAGTAATGGAATTAATTTTTTGACGAGTTTCTAAGAAATTTGCTTCAACTTGTTGTTGATATAATTTGAAAGCGTGTGAATTGTTAGTAATTGATTTAAGTCATGTTCGTCCGAACGTAAAGAATCTATTTTGCGATTAGTAGCTACACCACAACACCAGGAAAAGAAGTCTCCTACGAATTCCAATGCTCTTTTCTTTCTTAAAGGTGACTCTGTACTTGAATCGTCACCCTCTTCTTCATATACATTTGCACGAAAGGTTCCCCATGCTTCAGGGTCGAATGATTTTCTAAATAACTTCAATTCTGCATCGAACACGTCTTGTAGTTTTGAAAGTTGGCTTCCCATTTTACAAATAGGATTTTGAATATTGACATCACACAATCGATCTGGTGACACGAATTGATTTTGTTCTGGTTGGTTATACCATTGAGTTTGATAGGTGAGAGGGATGGTAGCGGAATAAGTGATAGTGTCGGGAAGTGGCTTCCAGAAAGCACCAGTAGTAACTTTGACTGGTATTCCATTAGTTAATAGTGAAGTTGCCAGTACAGACAGGAGTAGTGTACTGTAAAGAAAGAGTGTGATAGGTATATGCGTGATTATAATTAAATTAAATTTTGTTTATTTTTTTTTCTTAAATGTTTCGTTTAATTAAAGGAAGAATGTCGATGTTACGTGGGCTAGACTTAAATTGTAGTTGCTGTAGCTTCGGTTTGAAAGGAAAACCACTAACTACAAACCAGGGTACCATGACAGAGGAGGTCCCGGCTTATATATCTATTCAACCGGTAAGGAAAGTAAAAAAAAAGTTATATAAAAGAAAAAAAAATAATTTCACAGAGTCTCAAATCCAACCTTAATCCGTTGTATGAGGAGATTGCTCCAAAGTACGAGGAAATGACGCGACCACCGGCGGCATTGCCTATCGTTAGGCGTAGGTCCCTTTAGCAAAAGTGAGTGGTATAATGAATTATTAAAAAAAAAATTAGAGAAGAAAGAGAAAAATTATTTATTTACTTAAGGCCAAAAAAAAAATGCATGAAATTGGTATTTTTAGGGTTGTATTTCAAAGTCTTCATCTTCACTATCCTCTTCAGCCCCCGCCGGCAAGATATTCAAATGTTGCGGCTGGTGGTTGTGCGTCCCACTGAATGGGCTGCTCTGCTGGTTCATTCTGGGAGTCGGAGGTTGCTGGTGGCTGTTCACTGGTCCTTCCGGCAGTGGAGCCAACCCTTCTGGAATTTCGCCGGGTTTGGAGAGAGGGGCGGTCTACCCTTGTCGTGGGGTAAGTTAACGCTTGACTTTTGCTAAGAGAGTGTAAATATTGCGCCTGCTCGCAGGCACACTTATGGTGCATTCCTTGGTGTAGCTGGCATGGCCTTGTCCGCCTGAAGGGCACTTTACATGCCGCCTCCTCCACGCGAAGATTCGGAATTAGATTTTGGAGGAAGGCTACCTTCTCGCTCCCTCTAACGATCACTCGAGCCCCCGCCAAGTATTGAGCCAGCATGGCTCGCAGATGGGAATAGGGGATCGTCCCCGCATCCCAACTGATCCCGTGGAGGTTCGAGATCAACCAACTATTTGTGATAGCTTGCGGCTCCGGCAACTCTTCCCACAGACACGGAGGCCGGAACACATATTTGGTTAGCCGACCTGTTCGGCTATTCAGGGCCGCAAATTCCTTTAGCACTAGTTCATTCCGCTTGCCGCGAAAGAATTGCAAGTCCGCATAAATTGGTGTTCCGAATAATGGATGGTTGCTAAGAAAAGAAAAATGGAAGTTGTGACAAACAAACTCCCTATTCACAATCGGAGAGTGCTGGTTCGGATTCTGGATAAGGAGTCCAAGGATCGTGATACGGAAGTATTCTGCTGACATGGACAATGTCGGTGCGTGAATTTGGGTGCGGTCCCATTCGGATTAGGTAATCTACTTCACCTTTTTTATCAATAATGGTATACGGCCCGAACCATCTTAGGAGTAATTGTTCACTTCGGCCAACTTTACGAACTGGAGTAAATATTTTTACTTTGTCTCCCGCACTAAAATTTATTTCACGGTGTTTCGAGTCGTAACGCGCCTTGTCCGTTAGTTGTTTATTATGAATATTTTCAATAGCATAATTGCGTATCCATAATGCACGTTCTCGAATTTTCTGAACTTCCTCTAAATGAACTGTTTGTTTTAGAGAAACTTCCGTTGGTAGGACTGGTTCCCGAGCATACACGAGAGAAAAAGGTGACACTTTGGCGGTGTCTTAGCGAGCGCAATTATATGCAAAAACAACATTATTCAAATATAAGTCCCAATCGGTTTGATTCGTATTAGTGTACAAAGATAACATATTTGCCAATGTTTTATTTAGCCGTTCACAAAGTCCATTACACTGAGGGTGATAGGAAGTTGTGAAATTACTTTGAATTCCCATGATCTTTAATAAATCAGTAACTAATTCTGATTGGAACGTTTTACCTCGATCACTTAAAATATAACGAGGGCACCCATGCCTACTAATTATATTATCAAAAATAAACTGAGCTACTGGTCCTGCTTTCCCATTGGGTAAGGCCTTGGCTTCAGCCCAACGAGTCGCATAATCAATAGCTACTACGATCATAGTATTACCCTTTTTACTTCGGCGAAAGAGCCCTAATAAATCAATTCCTATCCTGTCAAAAGGAAGCGACACTAAAATCGGTTGTAATAATCCCGTAGGTTGGAAATGGGTTTGCCCTTTTCGAGCTTGGCAGTCAGGGCATCCCTTAACGTATTTCTTAATGTCTTTAAGCATGTTATCCCAATAGTACCTATTTTTAATTTTATGATAAGTTTTTGTAACTCCTAAATGACCTGATAAGGGGTCGCTATGATGGCTAAACAAAATTTCCTCTCTTAAGTTGTCAGGTATAACTACTAAATCCGCTTCACCCCCTGTACTACAATTTTTCTTATATAAAATGTTGTCTTTTAGGAAAAACATTTTTGAACGTTTATTAGAACCTATACCAGCTAGTTCTGGGTTTTGAAGTATTTCTATCAATTTTGTTAATTTTGAATCTCGAGTTTGTAATTTGGAAATATCATCGGTTTTTAATAGGTATGTTGGAACATCAACTAAATCGTCGTCATCCCCTGATGCTGGAATGTCAACAGGATTTCGCGACAAGCAGTCTGCATCCGTATGACGTTTACCTTGTTTATGCACAATCGTATAATCAAATTCAGATAATTTAATAGCCCATCGAGCTAATTTGCCTTTGGGATTTTTCAAAGTTTTAATAAAACAAATAGCGTGGTGGTCTGTAACAATTTTGATTGGACGGCCAAAAATTAAGTGTCTTAAATAAGTTAAACTCCAAACTATGGAAAGAGCTTCCAGTTCTGAAATGGAATGGTTTGCTTCGGCTTTTGTTAATGACCGAGAAATATAAGCAATAGGATATAGTTGATTATCTTTTTCTTGCAATAGTACGGCGCCGATGCCTATTCCAGAAGCATCTGTCCGTAGTTCCTTCGGAGCTTCAGGGTCAAAATGAGCCAAAACAGGAGGGTTTATTAATTTAGTTTTAAGTGTTTGAAAAGCAGAGTCATGTTCTGTAGTCCATACCAAAGGTACATCTTTCTTAGTAAGTTCATAGAGAGGTCTTGCTATTTGAGAAAAATTTTGAATAAATTTACGATAATAATTGGCTAACACGAGAAAACTTTGAATATTCTTTACAGTGCAAGGTTGAGGAAATTGTGAAATAGCTTTTAATTTATCTGGATCAGGTTCTATACCGTTTTCAGAAATTACGTGGCCCAATAATTTGACTTTAGTTTGTGCATAGGTACATTTTGATGGTTTGAGTGTTAAACCTTCAAAAACACGGTCTGCTAATGATTGAAACGTCGATTAGGCTGTGGACAAACCGAAGGGTAGTTTTTTGAAGTGATAAAATCCGTCAGGGGTTATAAAAGCTGTTTTTTCTTGGCTAGATTCATCTAAGCCACATTGCCAGTAACCGGTATACAAATCTAAACACCTGAAATACTTAGCGTTGTCGAGATGGAGAAAAATGTCGTCAATAAGGGGTGAGGGGTAGTTATTTTTCTTTGTGACTGAATTAAGTTTCCGATAATCTATACAAAAACGATAATCTCCCCCATTTTTCTTAACTAAAACTACAGGTGAACTCCACGGGCTTTGAGAAGGGACGATAATGTCATTGTCTAACATTTCTTGAATTTGTTTGCGAATAATTTCTCGTTCAGGGTATGAAACACGATAAGGTCTCGATTTGACTGGCGGTGCCTCTCCAGTATCGATGGAGTGGGTTACCAAATCGGTAAATCCCATCGATGCTGTAGATTCCGCAAAGATATCCGAAAATTCATCTAAAAGGCTTTGCAATTCAGCCCGCTCAGTTTCCGTTAAATTTTGATTAATATCATGTGAAATTTGGTTAACACACTCGGTATCACCTTGAATTAAAAAAGTATTGGTCATATTGAAGTAGGACTTTTAGCATAATATCCCAATATAGTACCCGCAAATAATTTAGTCTTAGGTAAAATTAAAAATTCAAGCTGTACAACGTATCGATTATTCACATAATGAGGGAATTTAGAAATTGTAATGTGTTTATTTAAAAGGTGTCGTTCACACGGGAAAAAATCGAAATTACTCATACAAAAATGTAATGCACTATCGACGTTAGAAGATTGCGGTTTTATATTTACTTTTACTAAGACTGCATCATTCTTATCAAGAATGATGTCATTTAACAAGGTTACTTTAAATTCAGCTACAGATGTGTCATTTATCGCGGTAGCCGATAAGGAACATAAGTTTCCGTAGTTGAGGTCGTTAGCATGGAATGCTATTTTTAAAGGCGGTGATTTATAATGTAAAGTTATTTTTGAATTTGAAAAATCAATGATGGTCAAGGTAGTTTTCAGAAATTGCACACCTAAAATTAATGGTTCTGGTAGGTTTTCAACAACTAAAGCTTTTATATCAATAACTGCATTATCTAAAGAAATAGAAATATTCGCCTCGCCTAACACATAAACACTATGATTGCCTGCTGTGGTTAATTTAATTTGTACTTCGGTCAAAGGAGTACTTTTTACAAAATCCGCATGTACTATATTATAAAAGCTACCTGTGTCCACTATAATTGAAACGTTTATAAGGAATATTTTGCCAATAATCGATAACATTTTGCTAGAAGTTGTCGTAATATTAAAAGAAGGTGAAATTTGTTCAGCGACACGCACGGTTTCCTCTAAGGGCGGTTGCCATCGTGTCGCCTCTGTTCGTTTGGGGATGGACTGTTAGATCGAGAAAAGGTTACTCCGCGTTGACAATCCCTAGGAAATTGATTTCGTCCTCTAGAATTAGGTTGTCGGGAAAATGAAGTAGTATGTTGATTATTACTGCAGCAATCCACCGAATAGTGCCCTGGACGATTACATGTGAAACATCGCGGTCGCCCGTCATGTGTGCGCGAATTATTAAATCGTCGCCCTCGGTTTGTTTGCCAATTCGGCGTCGGTGTGCGTTACCTATTAGCCTCAGTGACGGTAAAAAGTGAAGCTGTATGCTTTGTTAAAATATCCTGCATGGCGAGACTTTGCATATCTGCCAAACGAAAAACTGCATCGCGGAAGGCAGCTTCCGTTAAGGTATTGTCTCATGGACAAAGAATATGAAATTTGATCCTATAAATTGGTTGTAGCCCCTGTTCGAAATAGCCGCGGAGATCGGCAATTTATATTTTCGGAGTAATTTGATCGGTAATTTCAAGTAACCCGTAATAATAATGTAATAAATTTTCATTCGGCTGTTGTTTCTTATGAAAGAGACATTTTTTCGCTGCACGAAGTGTTGAATGACCTCCAAACTGATAATTAAAATCGTTGGTAATTGACTTCCAAGTTTTAAATGCATTTGCTGGATCATGTTTGTAAGAATTATACCAAGTGTTAGCGGTTCCGTTTAGAAAATTTCCGAAATGTCGAATTTTATCTGTATCACCCCAATTATTACAGTTGGCACAACGTTCGAAATCTTGCAAAAGTGTTATACAATTTGATACACCTGGGACAAAGGACTGAGGACTGACAAATTTAGGATAAATCGCGGAGGTTGCAACATTTTGAGTATCTCGAAGGGTTGTTTCTTGCACGTTATTAGTTTCGTCCGGCATAATGTCGGTTAAAGGAAAAGTATTAATAGGAATTTTGACAGCGGTTTCTTCAGAATTTTGAGACAAAATTTCGTCAGTAGTTTCAGAATTGGTAGCAGGATTAATAGGAGCACGATTTACTGCAGCTATAGGTGGATCAGGCAAAGTAACTTCAATGTTATGTTCGTTTACTGAAATATAAAATGGGTTGCTGGTTGCGTTTTGAAAATTGATTAATTGTGAAATATCTGAGGAAGGAATATTATAAATTGTTTCGTTATCTTCGAATGTACTTAAGTCGGTATTAGAAGGACTAGGTGATCTGGACGAATGAGGTGACCTTGTTAAGCTTTTCTTTGGTTGGAAAATAGTGGAATCTAAGGGTGGTTTAAGAAGAGCGTTTCTGGTAGGGTATCGATGTTTAGGGGTACTAGCAGCGGCTTTGTTTTTTGGAGAAGTCATTACAAGCAAAAGGATTCATAATTGTTGGATGTAGTTTTTAAAACAATAGTTTGAAATAAAAAATAGAAAAAATGAAAATTATTAAAATACGCTAAGCAATTAGTAGGCCCAAAAAATAGCACGGCAGCCTCCACCATTTGCTACGACTCGGGGGTTCGTAGGTATTCATTATTGAAAGAGCAAGAGGCAGTCGTAGCTAAGTTTAGGATCGATTAAAGCATAGCAACAATTACAAATAAAAGCAGTTTATTAAAGTTGTAACTTACATAGTTCTAGCTATTGTTTCTATGGGCCAGTTACGAAGAACTTATGCTTAGCGGACTCAGCAACAGGGCAGCAATACCACTAACAAGAATGATGAGCAATAATTAATTATGCGCTACCCCGAGCTTGTTCCTTTTGTATCCCCTGAAGATGGGTATGTGGTTTAGACAACGTAAGACAGTGAATAACAGAAAAACACACCACATACTTCCTGTGACATTGGCTCATCCAGGAAAATATTTAGGGAACAACAAGCTCGTGGTTAGGCCTTATCAACACGTAGCTCTTCGGGAAAAACATATTTATCATAATGCTTATTTTCTAGAAACCCTCGATGTATCAGATTTGCGCTGTCGTGACAATATAGAATATAATTGCTATAAAAAGTATTGCAGTACATTTATTACACAGTGTGATCTTAAAAGGTAGTATTAAAATATAATCTTGTAATTAACCTAATACAGATTCCTTTTAGTTTTTAGGCTGGACCAGGGCAGGGAATACACCCGTCCGTATAGTAAATATATTGCAACAATCGATAATGCAATATTCCATATCAAATGAATGCTATCTCCGTGATAGGCATATAAATCTCCATACGTTTTTCGGACAGCTAAATCTAAAGTATCTTGAATACTAGTGAGGGTTGACGTAGTCGTAAGATTCAAATGAGGAATCGGTGTTGTCCAATTTAAATGTAAACATTCGGATATATTCTTAAAATTGGTTCTGGGTGCTGAGAATGTATAACATAAGTTGACCATATTGCTGGTAACACATGAATAAGTTTAAAATCTTGAATTCCTTTAATATTAGAACAAAGGAATCTAGGGGAAATCATTTCTTCGTTGTTAACTAAAAGTGAACATCTACAAGGAAGTTCTAATTGTAGAGCTCCAGGTTGTGGATAAATAGGGTGGTCCAATAAATTAGTACATTCTGAACAATTCACTATGGTTTTGTGTTTTGGATGAGCAATGACAAAAATATCATCCAGAATTTCAGAAATAATCATAGAAGTAGATGAATGACATCTAAGATTACAATGTTTACCTAAATCTTCTACTGTCGCTCCTAAAAATATTCGAAAAGCGCATAGAGGCCCGTAGTTCTCGTCTGCGGTAAAACGAGGGAGAAAACACAACTTGTCGTGATAAGGCTTACAATGATGTAACCCTGAACTTGAGATTGGTTTGATTAAAGAGTTTTCCAAATTATTGGAGTTTTGTGAATTTTGAGCAACTGCTAAGTAAAGAGTGTCATGCATTAAAAGGCATGTATCATTATTCCACGCAAACGGTGTTGTCGTTAATTAAAAAAGTTTCCAAGGTATCCGAATATGAACAAAAAAATATATCGTTCGTGATTCTACATCAGCTATTGGAAGTTTATAATATCTAGAAATTTAGAAAATAGGAATGGCAAGGTCAATTAGACTGGCGTAATTTCCTCTTAATTTTATGATCTTTACAGGCATTTAAAATTTCCATACTATTTACAGATCGTTCAAAATTAATCATTCTTACTAAATTTGTATAAACATGAAGCATTGCTTTTTGAACTTTAAAATCAAAATCATGAATTCGATTGTCAATTGAATTTCTAAGTACATGATCAAACTCATCGATCTCATTAATTTGGATCGTGTTTCGGCAAAATTTTTTGCAACGTCATTTTGATATTTTAAAAAGGCATGAGAATTGTTGCCAATTTCTATTAAATGTAAAGGCACTCGCATAGCTCAACTTGTAATTACGCCTTATACCAGTAAATTTAATTTGGAGGTCATAGAGAAACCATCTGTGAGTAGATATAAAGAGCGGGTTTCGGACCACTTAGGTATGGGGTGTCGGTACGGGACCAGGAAGTGAGCTGGATGGCATGCTCATCGGGAGCTCGATGTCCTAGGTCACGACGAGGAGTTCCGGGGACCGGAAGTCGGGGGCTGGTGTCTGAAACCGGGAGAGGGGGCGAAGGCAGGGGGCTGAAATCGGAGCCCGAGGGTGTGTAAATATCATAGACATCGTGAATTATAAAACACGAAGCGATAACAAACGCTCGCAGCTAACCGCAAGCCGATAAGAGATACGAGTGGATACTACAGTGCCTTTATATAGACAGTGGCGACAATACAACTAAGCCACACCCCCGCCGCCATATTTAGGCAAATTTCTAACGGGTGTTCATTTAAATCCGTAATCAGAGTCGACTGTGATACGTGTTTTACGTTTGGCAGTACTGAAAACATTCGAGATTTGCAGGTTAACATTTGCGTCAGTCTGTGTCAAATAACAAACAAAACCTAACCTACTAACCTCGAATTTGACATAGGCTGACAATACACTTCAGTACTGCCAAAAGTATAACACGAATCACAGGCGATTTAGTCTAAACATGGCGGCTAAAACCACGTGATCTAGAGAGCCAATCAAAAATAGGACACCCAATTGTCGCCACTGTCTATATAAAGGCACTGTAGTGGATACCAGAGCCAGTCTGGTGGATACCAGAGCCAGTAGATATAGAGAGTACCGCCACGTCCGCCATGTTTATTCCTCTGACATATGCGTCACTTTGAGGTTTGTAACACAATTCCGTCAACGTGACGTTTGTTGGCAATCTAAAACTTTACTTAAAATTGGCAAGACTGTAAGTCTATGTCAAATTCGAGGTTAGCAGGTTAGTTTTTGCGTCAGTTTTGACACAAACTGGCGCAAAATATAACCTGATAACCTCGAATTTGACATAGACTTACAGTCTTGCCAATTTCAAGTAAAATTTTAGACATACCTCATTCAGTCATTGCTGGTGGGAACAAAAATGGCGGCGATAGCGGCATTTTCACGGATCAAAGAATGGCGGTACTCTCTATATCTACTGGCTCTGGTGGATACTAGCAAAAATCAGATACTCCATGGTTTGTGGATCCAAAACAAGTAACCCTACATGTCCCAACTCTTTTATATACAGGGACTCTAGTGGATACTAGAGTTCCTATATATGAAAGAGTTGGGACATGTAGGGTGACTTGTTTTGGATCCACAAACCCTGGCGTACCTGATTTTTGCCGATTTTAAACTTTATGCATACTTCTTTCAAATGAAATATATCTTCGCTACATCACGTGGTCCTTGATTTGTGGATCCAATGGCTCAACTCTTAGTACATATAGGAACTCTAGTGGATACTAGAGTTCCTATATGTATTAAGAGTTGAGCCATTGGATCCACAAATCAAGGACCATTTGATGTAGCAAAGATATATTTCATTTGTTTTAGTTGAAAGAAGTATGCATAAAGTTTAAAATCGGCAAAAATCAGGTACTCCATGGTTTGTGGATCCAAAACAAGTCACCCTACATGTCCCAACTCTTTATATACAGGGACTCTAGTGGATACGGGCAGGATGCGCCATCTATCCGCTGATCGGTGAAGTTCGTCGTACAGGAATCTGTAATTTCATAAACGTTTGAATCAGCGTTTTTTGTAAACTAATCGATAACGTGTATTCTTTATTGAGCCCTGAAAAGGGCTGTGTTGTCAGCTGCGAGATGTTTTAATTTTCTTTAAAACATGTGCAGCATTTGCGCAGGAGGGCTCCTGTCGGTATACCGTGCGAAACAGGGTACAACTCCTTAATTTCTTCCGTGTACTGTCTGCATTTTCGATGTCTTGTAGGTTTGCAAAACCTGCACCGTTGAAATGTGTAAGGTTTCATTGCTTCCTTCACCGCACGATCTATCCTTCGGACAATGTGTTCATAATCTGGAAACCGCCCCAAATAAAATGGTTTTATTTGGAACTGTTTCCTGATGTCTGCAAACACATGTCCTGGGCCGTACATAGAACCGTCGTTATAGCGGGTGTTTTGCAAGCGATTGCAAAATTGTTTTCACCGTGCGGAAGCCAAATGTTATACCCAGGGTAGAACCGATTGATTTCGCCCACCAAAGTCTGATTTTCAGATAGCGTAAGAAGAACAATGAAATTTCTTATGGAGCGATCCATCTTAATACACGACGACCAACCGAATAAATTAGTGGCCGTTGAGAATATGTAAAACTTTATCGTATATTCTAATTAAAAGCGATTATCGCAAACCAAATATCCTGTTCTTCTATCACAAGGGAAAAATCAGGGCGGAAGGTTCTCACCGAGAATCCGGTCGCAATTTATCGTGTAGGATATCTTAATTTGAGATATAGCTGAAACCGCCAATTTATTGGTAAGCCATAATCTTGCGACTAAACCGAGAATGCGTTTCACGCTGTCTAAGAAAAATTTTTGCTATGTGGAAGTTGCTGATATGGCGTTTAATATAAAAGGGGAGAAAACACAAAATATCCATCTTCATTTACATTTACATTATAAATAATTGTATCACATGTACCTCTTGGAAACAGCCCAAGCTGATTGGACAGGAAACATTCGAAGACGTACTCGTATAAAAAATAATTTCTAAAACCAATACAATTTTAGTTTCTATAAACACTAACAGATATCTGCAACACATCACCAGATTCAGCAAAATGAGGTTTTTTTTTTTTTTAATTGTTTCTTTAGCCAGTTCAGCTTTTTTTTTTAGCTTTTTCATGGCTTGGATCATAAGTAGAATGTTCGCTGATTTTAGTCACTATTAGTTTAAGCACTATTAGTTTAAGAACTATTAGTTTAAGCACTATTAGTTTACGGCACTATTACTTTTTATGTATTAGTTATTAGGTATCGCTGTCTTCTTCAGAAGAAAGGTAAATGTCTTGGGGTAATTTCCGCTTTAGTCGAGAATGAACGTTTCTTGTTCCTAGATCGTAATGGTCGTGGGCAGGACTTTTGCGCAATTGAGTGATGTATTGTTTACAGAAGGTTTTGATAAGATCATTGATATACGGAACCCCTGTTTCCCGATGAATTTGCTTATTTCTTATAAACCAAGGTGCACTTAAAACAGTTCTGAGCACTTTGTTTTGGAAAGTTTGTAGTTTGTTAAGGTGCGTTGCACTGGCGTTGCCCCATATTTGGCACCCATAGGTGAGTACGGGTCGAATAACTGACTTGTAAATTAGAATACCGCACTCAATCTTTAATGGCGATTTTTTGTTTATCACTGGATATAACTGTATTAGTCGAGTATACGCCTCGTTCAGTTTTTTATTAAGGTGATATCCCCATTTAAGTGTCCTGTCGAGATAGATACCCAGGTATTTTACTGCACTATTGCCGCTGTTCCACTCTATTATCTGATTATTTAGTGAAATGTTTGACGGATTAGCTATTCTTCTTAGCGTAAAAATTTTTGCTTCTGTCTTAGTTGGGTTTAACTGTAGCCGCCATTTGGTAAACCATTTGCTAATGATATCAATGTTGTTTTGAAGTTGCGCAATTGCCGTATCTAAGTTGCTATTTTGAGAAGCTATGACGGTGTCATCAGCAAACATAGCGAGCACACTATTTTCGGTTTCAGGGATGTCGTGGACAAAGACATTAAACAAAATTGGCCCGAGTATCGACCCTTGTGGGACACCTGCTGAAATTGGTTTAATTGTTGAAACTTCTGAGTTGATCACTGTAGAAAAGGTACGATTAGTTAAGAAAGATCTAATCGTGTGAAGTAGGTAGCACGGTGTGTTAATTTTCATCAGCTTATGAAGCAGTCCTTCTGTCCACACTCGATCAAAAGCTTGTTGTACGTCGAGGAAGACAGCGACAGTATATTTCTTTTGTTCATACCCTTTTTCTATAAATTCTGTGATGCGGCTTAGCTGTTGAACTGTTGAGTACTTTTTGCGAAAACCAAATTGAAATTTGGGTATAATGTTGTTCTCAGACACATGTTCAAGTAGGCGACTATATATTGTTTTCTCGAATATTTTTGAAAGAGTTGGTAATAGGCTAATTGGTCGGTACCCGTTGATGTCAGTGGCCTTTTTTCCAGGTTTATGAAACAACAATACATGGGCATACTTCCACGTATCAGGAAAATAGCCCGTTCTTAGACACACATTAAAAATTGACGTTAGGTACACTATTAATTTCATTGGTAAATTTTTAAGTAGAACATTTGGTATCCTATCATGTCCTGGAGCTTTTCTATTAGGGAGCTTATCAATTATTGCTTTGATTTCATTCGGTTCTACTGGTACTATCTGGTCTGGACAGAGTGGGAAGTTTTCCTTGATATCGTCATCAATTTCTTTGTTTGTGTCAGCTGTAGATATATTTGTGGGAGTTGTAAAAACATTGGCTAGGTGTTGCCCAAACAATTCACATTTTTCTTCGTCAGAGGAATATGAGACGCTGTTTACCTTTATAGAAGGAATAATGGTTTGCTGTTTTAGAATACGTCTGGTAGCGCGCCACATTGTTGGATCTTGAGGGTGTAAGTCTTGAATGTATTGTTTGTAACTGTTGATTCGGTGTTCATCTAGCTCATTTTTGACTTGACGAATTAATTTATTTAATTCTGATTTTACTGTTGGATCTCTTGTAGTATGCCATTGTCTTCTAACTTTGTGTTTCATTTTGATTAGCTGTTGAATATGTAATGGTATAGTGTTAGTTCTCACATGTCTGGAATTTTGGGCGGTAGTTGATATTTTGACGGCGTTCTGTATCGCGTCTATAAAAGAATTTACTGCACAGTTTATGTCATTTTTATTCTGCAGCATCGTAGGACATTTAGTATTATGTTGCAGTGTTAGTCGAAATTCATCCCAGTTAATTTTCCCATTGATAAGTTTAGGAATTTGTTTTACAACTTGTGGTGGTGTTTCAAGGGTTATGATAACTGGGAGGTGGTCAGAGTCGAGTTCGTGGAGTACCGTTTGAAATGTTGGGCTAGTCAAATTTTTATGAAGGACGACATCCAGGATATCAGGTTTACGGTTATGTTGGTATGGAAAGTATGTGGATTCTGTTGGGGGGGAAATTTGGATACCCTGTTCTGACATCATTGTGTATAGTCGCAACCCATCAGGATTGTTAACTCGGCATCCCCAAGCCGTATGTTTACAATTCAGATCTCCTATTAATAAAGTGGTGTAATTGTTATCAAATACGTTCTTTAGATCTGATGCCGATATTTTTTTACATGGTTGTTTATAAACGGTAGCTATGTTTAGGTTTTGGTTATTTTGAAGTTTTAAGTGTATACCAATTACTTCTATACTATTCAGTGTGGGGTATTCGATAGCATGTGCTTTGAGTGTTTTTTTAATAACTATAGCTACGCCTCCATATCCAGTGTTGTCCGGTCGATCGCATCGAAATATGGTGTATCCCGGAATCCTAAATTTTTGTTCAATTAACAGATGTGTTTCTGTAACACACAACACGTCTATATTATGCCGTGCTAAAAATGCGACGACAACGGATCGCTGACGGATGATGCCGTCGGCATTCCAATTACAGATTTTTAAATTAGAATACATTTTTGGATTATTTTCCGCCATTCTCGAATAATGCAGGAATTAAAGACAATAGAAAATCTTTGATTTGACCTAAGTAAGGTGTGATCGCTTGTATAATTAATTGTATTAAATTTTCGCCTACTCCGGTTGATTTTGGCGTCGTTGTATTTTCTGAATTCGATCGATGTGTATTCCATTTATTTTCTCTGTTTTGGGATACACGAGGGCCAGGTAATTGAGGATAATTTTCATTAGTCCTAGTTGGTGGGTCGTTGTTACGTATACTCGTTGTGTTCAGTCTTATGTTACTGTTGTAGTTTGATTGCGTTATGTTGTTTTTTGCACGTGACAATTTTTTAAAATATTCACAACCTCTGTAATTAGCGGTGTGTTCACCCCCGCAGTTGACACACTGGGGTTTGTCCGATCGCTTCGTTGGGCATTGACTAGTATGGTGATCTCCCGAGCATTTGACGCACCGTGGGCTCAAGTGGCAATAGTTTTTTGTGTGGGAGTATCGCTGACAGCGGGTACACTGAGGTATTTCTCGAGTTTTGCGTCTGGGTTCCACCAGCACTTTGCAATAATATAAAGTATCAAGATCATAGATCGTATTCGATTTTTCGTTTTTGGTTAAAATTACTGCGCAGAGTGGAATCGGTTGTTTAGTTTTATTAAATAAGCGGGTTACGCTTTTTACGGGATAATGTTTAGCTACAAGTTCTTGGTAGATTTCATCATTCGTTATAGATATTGGCAAGTTTCTTATTATGACAGATAAATCATTTGAGTCTGGATTCTGGAAGGTGTGAAATTTTACATTCTTTTCGTTTTCGTAAAATGCTGTTAGAGTTCGATAATCTTCGATATTTTCAAGGATAATTTTTAGTTGAGTGCTCTGGTTTAATAAAATAAATTCACCTTTGACATGGGATTTAATATCTTTCACGATTTCGTGATGGTTCATAGCATCATGAATGAATATTGGTGGAACTTTGACTTTTGTTGCTTTGGGGTCACTGGTTGATAGTTTGTCGGGGTTATCATTTAAGCTCTTTGTACATTGTGGAGGTAAGTAGTATTTGTTCTGCTTTAGTAATTCGGTAGCATCGAGTTTGTATTGTTTATTATTTTTCTGGATCGGGGGAGAATCTAGTAATCGTTTACTAACCTTAGGTGCAGTAGATTGTGTAGATTGAGATAACTCTCCTCTGGGTATGACCTCAACATTGGGTTCGATGTGGTCCACAACCATGATGTCACTAGAATTACTTTGATCACTTTCTGGCATGATTGTTACTTTGTGCTTATTAGTTTTTCTTTTGTTTTCAAATAACTCAGATGAGAGCTCACGGAAATAAGAAATGTTTGTTTATTCCGATAGCACTTATCGCGCCGCGTCAGGTGCTGCGGCCGAGGCCAGGAGCCACGACCGCTAACACCACGTGATGTTTAATGGTAACTTCTTATTGACAAATGTAGATAGAACTATCGAACTAATCTATTAGAATTAGTAGCAATTTGCACTAGTTAATCACACGTAAAACTACACCATGTATTCACGGCGAAGGTTCGTACGCGACAATCAGCAAAATGAGGTAGGTTAATAGGAATGGAAAAAATGTGGCCATCAACAGTAAATCGCATGAAAACCTGGTTACGATATTGTATTATAGGTTTATAGAGGAACGAAAACTCCAGAGTATCGCTTATGTTAATGCAGAGCACAATTTCAGACTCCATGATAACGAACACAACTAACGGATACATTTTGTATCAACAGACGATAAAAATACATCCTTTGTGTCAAATCTTGGTAAATATTTTGCCCTAACTCTCTAACTTAGCTAACTATTTTTATTACAGACTCTGAGAAGTGAATCTCTCTGCTTAATGTAAGTAATAAAACTCAATAACATAGGTTCAATATTTAATTTGTAAAATTAATATAATACTAATAAAATTTTACGCGACTCATCTTCCTGGATTAGCCTAAAACAATAAAAACAACATTTAATATACCTAATGGATATGTAATTTTAAAATTGTCTACCTCTTTGTAGATATATAATCCCCTCCGGCATGTTTAACCACATCCTCAAATCGGGGGGACATGGTTGGCCTCCCGGGGGTATGGTTAAATTTACAGGCAACCCCTCTGTCCCTGGCGGGAGACATACTATTGCTATCCAGCGCTATACAGATAATTTGTCAAAACATCATTTACTTACGTTTTCAAATAGTAGGGGGTATCGCCCCATCAGATGCGTGTACACCTGGTTGAATACTAAAATTATAATATAAATTTAACTAAGACAAAATCTCCGCAATTGAGTTGCTTGTCGTCATCGGCTTGAAATTCTTCTAATTCATCACTCGAGTAATCACCTTGAAAGGAAGTTTCTAATACTTCATCACTTGAACTTGTTTGAACTCTTTTTGGTTTTTTTGGCTTCAAAGAATGGAACACGTTTCTAATAACTCTCTTTTTGTTTCTTTCTTCTAAGCTTCTTTTTCGAGCTTCCTTTTCCCTTTCTAATTCTTCAATCCTATTTTTTCCTCGCTGTCTGTATAAGTTCGTGATTTTCCAATATTTCTTCTATTCTTGCTTTTTCGCATTTCAGCCTTTGGGAAAGGCCAAATCGATTCTGGGGTCGGTTTAACTGCATTAACATCTTCATCGATAGTCTTTTCTACAACTTCATATTCTTCTTTTCTTAATATATTTTCAGTCGCTTCCTCTACTACAGTTCTTTCCACATTTTCTTCAGTCTCTTCTCTATCTGCTATATTCTCATTTTCCTTACTATTATTACCTTTCGTGTCTGTATTAGGTCGATCGGTAACGTAGCTAGGCTCGAAGTCCTCTTCTGTAAATACCAATCGATTGGCAAGTAATAATCCAGTCTTTTTAAACAAATTGGTTATAATTTTTAAGGTAAATGCCTTTAAAAATGGCTCATTTGTTAAAAATGGTATGTGTTTGACGGAGATTGTTTTGCCCGGATTGGACAATAACCAGTCGTCAAATAACACAGAACATGCACTCTTGAAAGGTCCAAATACTCCTACATCCAGGGGCTGCAGTCGGTGTGTTGTATGTGGCGAAAATTATAATAAACAAATACTATTATCTCTGCAGAACTGGATTGCGTTAAGTGATGTATGGGAGTCATGATTATCAATCAGTAAAAGAATTGGCTTCTCTCGGGTACATTTAGTGTGTTTTGCAATGTGTTGCAGTACCTGATAAAATAAGTCGGAAGTCATCCACCCACTTTTATTTCCCAAAGCGATGCTATCATTTG
Organism: Agriotes lineatus; assembly: GCA_940337035.1. Lineage (NCBI taxonomy): Eukaryota > Metazoa > Arthropoda > Insecta > Coleoptera > Elateridae > Agriotes > Agriotes lineatus. The sequence continues at coordinate 142,336 of CALNHX010001437.1, forward strand.
GAGCCCCAATAAGAAAATCAATCTCGGGAAAATATATGCAGGTGAAAGGGCATGTCCAGCAGCATTAATGATTCCAACGAACGTCACCAGCTCGCCACGTTCAGCTGAAGAAATCTGGGAAACTTGTCGCTTGCCGGTTGCCAAGACCACTCTCACAGGTTTCATAACTGTTGTGCAGCCAGTTTCGTCTAGATTATATATAGATTCGGCTATACAATTGAATCTTCTGATGATCTCAACATAATTATCAAAGAACTCTGTAACTCCGTTCATATTAAACGCTGTGGCACGGGCCAAACTGGTGCTTTCTGGTTTTCTCAACGCCAGGTTCTTATGGCGGCTCATAAATCCTCTCAGCCAATCGATTCCAGCTAAAGAATTTTATCTCCACTGCTGTGGCATTTTACAATTAGGTAAACTCGAAGCATACTCATAAGCTAATTTTCTTATCTTTCGATAAGTAAGTCCATGATTAATGTCGGAACATCTTGGAATGTATTTCTCCAATAGCGTTTCTTCCTCATAGCTTTGCAGAATATTTACTGGAATACTGAATGATTGACTCTGGCTCGTTGTTATCCTCAAGACCAGAATCGTTTGCGTGTCTGTTAATAGGATCTTCTTTTGAAGATTTTTGTAAAATCTTACAGATGCGGCTCTGTAGAGTTTGTCTCTAGATTATAGAACTCAGCAGCACGATGTATAGATTTGGTACCTTGAAAGATATCGAGTGTAGCACTCTTAACAACGTCTTCACTAATTCTTTTCCTATCCGTTTTGGCAACGTATTTACGAGGCATCTGCAACCAAGAATTAATCATTTTTATGATTAAGGGGAGGCAACCAAACGCAAATAAATAAATAAACTTCAAATCGACTTATTTAGCTTCCAATTCCAGATGGGAACGATTCAGCTTATGTTGATGGGGTAGAAGCCTCCCAATGAGGTACAGGCTGTTATGTATGAAATTTACGCGGCAGTTTTGAAAATTGGCTGATTTATTAACGGTGGCTGAATGTGGCCGAATGTACCCCACTCTCCCCTATTTATGCGTCTTTTTTAATTTTAGAGTCGCCCCTTCTAAAATACAAAATTCAATATTTTTCATTGAAACCCCCTCTTGTGGTGTAAAATTTTTACAATTCGCTGGACATTTGATTTCTAAGTAGTATAGAAATGTTCGTTTGGGATCAGGAAGTGACGCCACAGGGCCATACACGTGGCGCCCTCTATGTGTTATGTTATATAGTTAGCGGTTCGTGTCTTGGCTAAACAGATTTCTACATACTTGACGGTTCGTGTCTTAGCTAAACAGATTTCTACAAACTTAACGGTTCGTGCCTTATCTAAACAGATTTCTACATACTTAACGGTTCTTGTCTTAGCCAAATAGTCCACATTTGCACACCCCGCAATTGCACCTTCTTCGTTTGGATTGTTGAATTAAGAAAGTAGTTTAGCTAAACCGGTTTTTGCATACATATCAGTAGTATAGCAATGTTCGTTTGGGACAAGGAAGTGACGTCACAGGGCCATACACGTGGCGCCCTCTATGTGTTATGTTACATACTTGACGGTTCGTGTCTTGGCTAAACAGATTTCTACATACTTGACGGTTCGTGTCTTGGCTAAACAGATTTCTACATACTTGACGGTTCCTGTCTTGGCTAAATAGATTTCTACATACTTGACGGTTCGTGTCTTGGCTAAACAGATTTCTACATACTTGACGGTATATGTCTTAGCTAGACAGCTTTCTACATACTTACCGGTTCGTGTCTTAGCTAAATATAATTTTTATACAGTGCTCAACGACACCTTCTTTTTGTATAGACATGATAAATTCTGAGGGATAAATTAAATCGTCACTTATCGGTTTGTGTCTTAGCTAAATAGAATTTTTATATATGGAACAATGATACTTATCGGTTTGTGACTATCTAAATAGATTTCTACTTACCTATCGCTTTCTGTCTTAGCTAAATATAATTTTTATATAGCACACAATCAAACATTTTGTTCGTATGGAAACGCAATTACACCTTCTTTTCGTATAGACATGCCTATATGTGAATTATATTATAAATAAAACTACAGTTTATATGGTCCTTATTATTTTTTATTAATTGTATTACACCGGTCTCGCTATAGCTGTAAAGAAACACTTATTTTAGTTTCTTAAATACTTAAACAATTCAACTTTTGCTTACATAAACTACCCACAACAGCTCGTCAAAATCGATGTCTCTGAACACTCTGTATCGTCTTTCCAAAAACCACCCTGATTCAATCAGGGTGGCTTTTGGAACATTGTCACAGTTTTTAATTATTTCGATGTCATCCTAAAAATAATTGTATTTTAAACCATGGTTACTTGACATATCATAATATTTCTTACAGTCTCGTATTTTATTTTGATAATTTGGATAAGTTCTTTTTCTAAAATTATAAAAATTTATTACAGCAACTATTACAAATTAACAAAAAAAAACTTACCAAATTGGTCGTATTTCTGTTCTTGTGCTGTAAAATTGTTTTAATAATTATATTGCTTAGAATGAAAAATTAAACGTCTTACCCATTTCGCTGATTTGAATCTCAATGATGTGTCCGAGGATTGTAGGATATTGTGGTTGCTTGTCTTATTGATAACAAAAGCGGGAGCCTATTATCACACGCGTTGCAAATAGATGAATATGTATATCAATTTTTGTCTTGTAAAATCAAATGAAATAATAATGTGTTCTTAATTTATAGATGTCGGTACATTATTATTTCATTTGATTTTACAATACGAAAACCCATAAACAGATTCGTCGATTTGCAGCATACGACTTACGGTTTTCTTATCAGAAAGAGCAGTAACCACAATTTCCTGATATCATTCATGCATGTCCTAAAGTTCTATAAATAATACCATGGACCAAATATTTAGAAAAAATATCAATATATTTTAAATGTATTTTATTAGGTACTTATTTACATTGTTTATTTTTACCCATTTTTAAAATTATTGAAACATGTCGCTTTTTCTTTTGCTTTGCAATTGGAGGCGATGTCCACATTACGTCCTTGCAAAGCAAAAGATCGCATTCTTCATGCATTTTATGCATATCAATCGAAAATCTGCAAAAGCAGAAAAATGCTTTACAATTGTTGCAGAAAAGCGTTCCACTCATAGCCTTAAGAATAAATATAATATATAAAAAAATATACCTATTTAGATTTAGTTATCCGCACATGGGGTTTTTATGACCTCGAAATTAAATTTACTGGTAGAAGGCGTAATTACAAGTTGAGCTATGCGAGCACCTTTACCGAACATTGCTACCGAATTTTTAGAATAATTATGTATGACAACTTTTATTTCACATCGACAGTCGCTATCGATTACACTAGTTATCACAAAACACTCTTGTTCCTGCACCACAGAAAAACGGTTCACAATTTGTCCGAAATAACCCTCTGGAATCGCTATTCCGGTGCCAGTTCCACAAGTTGCAGTTTGCCCTTCATGTATCCAGACGTCTTCGTTTGCATACAAATCCAAACCAGAGGATCGGGTTGTTGCACGATTAATTAACCAGGAATTATTAGTTGTTTTCCACACTTTAATTGTAGTATAATCGGGGTCTGGATGCACACCATTAAATACTAACAAGTTGGAATGCAACCCCACATGAGCTGTTCTCGTTTTTGGTAACTGTTCAACAGACAACTTTTTTCCGAAAGAAGCCATGTTTATATATGTAGCTAACGAAATAGAATAACGCAATAAATACCTTTTAGTGTTTTAAATATGTGCCTAACGAAATGGAATAACAAGATCAATATCTTTTAGCGGTTTTCCTCTTTTACTGAAATCTATGGAAAATATGTTTTGATTTCTGTTTTTTTAATTACTTATAATAGTATTTTACAGTAGAAGTCCGTTAGGATAGCCTTTACTGCCGAGACAGAGAATTTGTGAGACGAGCTCGAAGAGCGAGTCGAATAATACTGGCGAGGCAGTAAAGGCCCTAACGGACGTGTATTGTACAATAGTTTTTGTAATACCTACATACAATTCGGTCATATCTATATTTTTCTAATTTATTTTCATCAAAACGCTAGGTTTGTGTAATGACATTTTAGAATGATTGAGAGTGCGTAGAACGTTGCAACTGTTGTTTATAAATGTCAGTTATTTCCAATTTCGCGTATGGTTGTAAGCAGTTTTAAGTTGTAACCAGCTCGTAACTTATGACATCTGTAGAAAATGATGAAGATATTCCTAAAGACGTTAAGATTCTGAATGAGCAAGTTATTTTAGCGTATGTTCAGGAGTTATAGCAGTTTTTTGCGCCTTCTTCTATGTGGAGTTGAAGGCTTGCTTGCTGCTGGATTTGTGTGACAAACGTCACTTTGACGTTTGGCACACAGTTTAGCAGGCCGTGGTCTTTACGGACACTTTTTACGGCCGGGCCGTAAAGAGGTTGCTTACGCAGTAGTAAACAGTCCTTAAAGAAATATTTAACAAGTAGGTATTACAAAAATATGTTTACACATTTACGTTGATTGAAAAAACCTCAAGTTTCAGTATAAATGTGTATAAATACAAACATCCAAATATCAGAGTTCAGTTGTCAACTTTGTGTAGTTACCAACATATTACACAATATGGATCAAATTATTAAAGATTTTACAAGTATTGGGGAGTGTTCTGTGAAACCCATCCTAAAAGCTTGTGATATGGAATTAGATAAACCGTATAAATTAATAAACATCAAGCCGGTAACTACAACATTTGAAAGGAAGATAATGGTTGAAACAGAAGAAAATGTTATTTTCCTATCAGAGAGGTTGTCTAAGGCATACAGCGATAAGAGAGTACAAACCCTGAAGTCCTGCATAACCAAACTGGCGCTAGTCAATGTTAGAGTCGTTGACATAGGAAAGGAAAATATGGCTGTAAAGTTAAAATTTGTAAATGTATAAACAAGTATGTAGCGTTATGAATAAAATAACTTTAAAAATAAAATGCGTCATTACTATTTTGTTTTCGAGCTTCTGAAACCACAAATGTGATAAAAGCGATATAACGTATGTCACATAAGTTTTGGGAAAATTTTCGTCTGCTTAAAAATAAATATAAATGACTTGCAATCTAGTAACCATGGTAAGAAGAGTCAATATAATAACAATATATTCGATACAGAATTAAAGTTATTCAAGAAATCATTCGACCCTGAAGCATGGGAACCTTCAGTGCAAACGTATATGAAGAAGAGGGTGACGACTCAAGTACGGAGTCGCCTTACAGAAAGAAGAGAGCTTTGAAATTCGTAGGAGACTTCTTTTCATGGTGCTGTGGAGTAGCTACTAACCGCAAAACTGATTCCTTACGTTCAGACAAACATGACCTCACTCAACCCTTTCAAAAGATTAATTTTGGTCTTACTACAAATGTTAGAGAAATTACTAACAGTTTGCAGTCTTTCAAACTTTATCAACAACAAGTTGAAGCAAATTTATTAGAAACTTGTCAAAAAAACAAGTTCCATTGATACTTTTGACAATAAATTACGGATAACATTAGACAAATCAATCGATGAACTTGATTTTAAGATACAACGCTCTATGTTTTATTCTTATGGCAATTTATTACGTTTAATTATTTTTTCTTATTATAAAATTATAGTGCCGAAATTTTAAACCAATGTAAAGATCAGAAAATTCCAACATACGTGATTTATTCTACTGTACTGCAACAAGATTTACTCAAATTAATTAAGGAACTTCAAAAAAGTAGTCATGTTTTAGCTATACCCATTACTGAAATTTCACGATACTATAAATTACCCATAGCTGATTATACTATTTCAGAATCCAAGATTTATGTACACCTTCAAGTGCCCATAACTAAAAAAGGACAGAACTGGAAATTATATGAATTAATTACTACCCCTTTTGCAGGGCATAATGAAACTTGCTTCTTAATGCTCGATACCTTGTATCTAGCCGTAGCAGCCACTAAAACTCCAGCTGTGCCTCCTATGAAACCTATCTCAGATTCTGGGTTACATCATTATAAACCGTATCACGGTAAGTTATGTTTTTTACCTCGATTCACATCGGAAGCCGTTTATGGTCCCCAATGTGCTTATAAAATGTTTACAGGATCAACGGTGGAGGACTTGGGCCTCCATTGCCAGTTTAGGTGTCACACATCTCAGGCTATGATCCTTTCTGAAATCCGAGACGATGTTTTTATTCTAACTCATCCAAAACATCCAACGACAGTTCGTTGCCCTAAAACCTTTTGGATGCTAGATTTTTCAAACAGCCAGGAGCGGTCCAAATCGAGCTCCCTTGTCGCTGTTCTCTTCTTGTTAACAATGAGGAGGTTATTTCTTCTCGATTTTCTTGTTCAGGACGAGAGAGCATTGAGCCCTTCATATACAGCTAGCCCTTTGGTCCAATCTTAAAAAGTATGTATTCCACTCTAAATCAGCCTGAACCTGTTTTTACCAATATTGCTGAATGTCTAAATACGAATTGGACAACTTCGATACCCCATCTAAATATAACTGCGGGATCAACGTTAGGCTTGATTCAAAATATGCTACGAAATGCAATTGAAAAAACGGATGGAGATTTATACGCTTGTGACGGATATATGATGTATTTGTTATGGAATATAATTTTGACCAAGAAAATTGTAATAATGACGACGTAGTGAAGCCGTCGGCACCTATCAGAGTTCGTTTCCCAGTTACCCAGTTAAATGGTTTTAGTTAAGCCCAGTGAAAAAAGCGTAATGGTAACGCTCAAGGCCAGAACAGCCCCCAGCCAAGTTAACTCAACTGGGGCAGCTGCCAGTGCAGGACTTTTCGCCATTTGAAATACCACGATGGTGACTGATGTTTCCGGGTACTGTTACTGCAGAGTAATGTGTGTGTGTGTGTTAAACCTATAGGTATCAAGAGGTATGTATAGGTGGATATTAATGTTTTGGTTTATCTCCCGAGTAATGGGAAAGGGCTGCACTTAAAACCTCTGAGTTTGCAACTTTTGAAAAGTAGACATTACTCGCTTATTAGTTCAGCGGGGGGAAGGAAAACGTGCGCCTTCCTCTATGGAAATTTTGCCGCATTTTTGTCTTTTGTCCAAACTACGAGTACTCAAGTTGTAAGCTGAATTCTACGGAATTCGTCGCGGTAACCAAGAGGGGCCGGATCAGAGTGTCTCCTTGTTTGAGGGTCAAATAAGGGGCCCGTCCAAAGAGCGGGCGGTGTCATAGGGCAAGGGCAAAGTGGCATTATGATTAACCTGCACTTCCGATGCGTAAGTATGGCAGGAACTATCATTGCAGCAAATGGAGTTTGAGGTTTTCTGCGATGCTCACGGGCTTACAGATAACTCAGTGTACCCTATACAGCGACTGGGGAAACAAGTGCGTAAAAGGAATTACGTAAGTTTAAACAAGTGATAAAGAAAATAAGTGGAAATAAGCAAGCAAAACCAGTGAAAACACGTGAGTAACAAATTCAAGTATAAGTAAACAAATGAAGATAACTGATTGGATTAATTTGTGTTGTAAAAGAGAAAACTTGGTCTAAAGAATTTATAAGTGTTTGGTAATGAAAAGATATAGGAACATTGTTTATTGAGAATTTTGTGGGAAATTAGAAATAACAGCAATATGTAGTTAATTGTTTTAGCTGTAGTGATAACTGTAATATGTGTAACAGGAGCCTTACGAAAATTAGAACATGCAGATGTTGAAATTACTTCAGGAATATATATACAGAGATTACCTAATATCAGTTTTTATCAGCAGACTCAACCAACTATATTTCGCTTTTCATTCATTCATTCATTAGCCTTCTTCAATCCAATTTCGGATGTAGGCCTCCCCTAGTTCTTTCCATCGTGTCCGGTTTTGAGCCACTCTCTTCCATGATAGGCCAGCATGTCGTTTCAAGTCATCCACCCAACGCATCTGTGGTCTTCCGCGTGCTCTTTTGCCTAACCATGGTCGCCAGTCTAAGACTCGTACGTTCCACCTGGTGTCTGTTTGGCGGGCGTTGTGGCCTGCAAATTGCCATTTAAGTCGAGCTGTTCTGTCTCTTACGTCAGTTACTTTTGTCATTTGACGTATCCAAGTATTCCGTTTCTTATCTTTGAGTGTTACGTGTAGCATTTGGCGTTCCATAGCTCGTTGAGTCCTTATCAGTTTGTCGATATTTCTCTTTGTCAGGGTCCAAGTCTGCGCTCCGTAAGTCAAAACAGGTAGTATGCAACTGTCGAATACTTTTGATCGAAGATGTTGGGGTATCTTTTTGTTCTTCAGTATATAGTTCAATCTACCGAAGGCGGTCCATGCCAATTTTGTTCTTCTCTTAATTTCTATTTCTTGGTTCCCTTTGTTAAGTGTAATCCTTTGCCCAAGATATATGCAGTCTTCTACTTGTTCTAAAACACTTTGTTCGAGTTCTATATTTATGTCATCTTCTGTGTTTGTCATTATTTTGGTCTTTGATGTGTTTATTCGTAACCCTGCTTTCTTAGATGCCTCATTTAGTTCTATTAGCATGGAATTTAGCTGTTCTTTATTTGTGGCAAATATTATTACATCATCAGCATACTTTAGGTTATTTAGATATTTTCCGTTTATATTTAAACCTTTCTCTTCCCATTTTAAGCCTTTGAATATGTCTTCGAGACCCAATATAAATAATTTTGGAGATATTGGATCTCCTTGGCGAACTCCTCTGTGAATTGGGATTGGTTCAGTTTCCTCTGATAAATTGATTGTCATTGTTGTTTCTTTATAAATATCCCGAATAAGTGTCATATATCTGTGATCTATTCTACTGTTCCATAGACTTTGTTGTATTGCCCTTGTTTCGATGGTATCGAAAGCCTTTTCGTAATCGATTAGTGCCACGTATAAAGGAAGGTTGTACTCGTTTGCTTTTTCTATTATTATCTTGAGTGTTAACAGGTGGTCGACTGTACTGAAGCCCTTTCTGAAACCGGCTTGCTCATCTGATAAGTACAGTTCCATTTTGTTGTTCAATCTTTTCGCCAATATTCTTGATAGAAGTTTGTATACTTGGGATAAGAGTGTTATAGGCCTGTAATTTTTCAGATCCAGTTTGTCACCTTTCTTGTATAATAGTATCGTCATGGCTTCCTTCCACTCGTGCACTATCTTTCCCGTCTCTAAACATTTGTTGAATAGTGTCTTCAACGCTCTTACAATTTCGTCTCCTCCTGCCGACAGCAACTCTTTTGTTAGGTTGTCTTTTCCGGGGGCTTTTTGGTCTTTCATTTCTTTTAGTGCATTTATTATTTCGTCTTCCTCTATTTCTGGTAAGTCTTCGGAATTTACGTTCATGATTTTTACTTTTAAATTTTCTTTCGTTTGTGTAGGAGCTTTTTCTTGGGACTTGTATAATTCTTCGTAATATTCCTGGACTCTGCCTTTTATTTTTTCATTTGCTCTTAATTCCTTTCCGTTTTTGTCTTTTATTGCTATTATTTTGTTTCTACCTATAGTAGGTCGTAGTACTTTCATATTTTGGTTGTTTTTTATGACTTTTTGTATTTTTTCATTTTGTTTCTGAATTTCGTTTTGTCTTATGGTTTTTCTTATTGTTTTATTTAGTTCTACAAATTCAACTGTTTTTTGTTTGTTTGATTGTGCTAGTTCTCTTCTTTTTTTCAGCATTTCCTTTACGGTTTTGGACAGTATTTCGTTTCCTTTTATGTGATTTGGTATTATTTTTTGAGCAGAATCTAGAATCGTTGATTTTATGATTTGGTTAATTTCGTCCGTGTTCATGTGTATGTAATTTCTGTTTTGTAGATGAGTTTTAATTTCCTCTCGATATTTATCAGAATTCTCTTTCACTACTTGACTATCAGTATTATATATTTTATTTTTGAGTCTTTTTATTCTGTTCAACTTTGTATTAATCTGTATCTTCGCTCTGACGAGCCTGTGGTCGCTACCAATCGTACATTGGTTCAGCACGCTGACATCTTTTACTATTTCCTTGTTATTTGATAGTACGTAATCAATTTCATTTCTGAAATTCCCATTTGGGCTGATCCACGTCCATTTGTTTTGGGGTTTCTTTCTGAAGAACGAGTTCATTGCAAAGATATTTTCTTGCTCTAGAAAATTGAAACCTAAAAGCTTATTGGAAATAATGAATTGTACTTCATTTTGTAATTCCATCAAGTCTACATGGGACGATGAGTATTTAGCAATTAATGATAATTACTTTAGGAAATTTTGCAACTAATGAACCCATTTTAGCAGATGACGGAGAATTATTTGACTTTCAATTTGTAACTCGTAATCATTTACCAAGGACAGTCACTTCAAATTATGAAATTTTAGTCTTATTCCGGCATATAGTAGAGCAAAGGCATGTAAGTGTACAAGACCTAACTTTCAAATTACACAACCACCACAATGCGGTGCAATGATACTCGCTTTCCTCGCTTAATCTTGCTTGACGCTAAAAAGATATGATTGGACTCGTGCATTTGCTAATATGTGTCAAAATAAGAAGCTTTAATTAGATATAATCCCTATGTTTTAGATTTAGGTAAAGCTTTAAAAAGGCAATTCCTGCCAAAAGACTTTGTTACAGTGTTAGAATCACTTTCATCTTACTACACCCTACTTTTGATCGAGTGTGCGATATCACTAGTACACGGTACAATTACACCTGTACAATTACGATGCCTACTTTCGACATCGACATAGCAAAGATCGCCTCCAGCTGGAGTATTTTCCTTCCAAAATGCGATCCCTTCAAGGGAGAGTTGTATTTAATCACCGAGGTTTATGACGATAACGCTCATGGTATCGCCTGTGTGAAAAAAAGCTACTAACTGGAGCTACTACGGAACACCTAGTTAACGGGTGCCCGATGGTGTGTTACAAAACAGGACAAGATACCCAGTTTCTACTGTCAATAGGAATCAACAGGTTTCTGGTAACCCATCTTAAACTACACTTAAGGGCCATTTCAATTTTTCTGTAATTCTTATAGCTACATAACCATTTCGTACAGTTTCGGTACAAAGTTTACGATCTCTCCTGTATTTAGGTTCTAGTTCAGCCCTATTTCACCGCAGAAGATTTCCGCTATTTTGCATTTAAAATCCTAAAGTTGGTACGCACGTAGCTTTTAGCTTCATTTAACTTTCGCGCGAATCTTTACATCGTCGTGAGTGCAGCTGGTTTATTTCATCGCATGCAAGAACTTTCAGTTTCTGCTTATTTAAAAACACAAGCTGTAAAGGCGAGCGAGATACCTTTATCTAAACATCAATACCTTCAGTCGATCTCTTTCGCACGGACGGGCTTCGTGCTCATCAGGCGAGACGGCCTGTACGCCAATTGGCGGTAGCTGCAGACAGGGTTCAGTTCAGTCCCGGCCACGAGTTAGCAAAGTCGATATAACGTGCAGTGTTTCCGTCAATCGCCCGTTTGGGTGCGGTTTATTTGTGGCGGTTTATTTTTGGCGCTTGATTTTGGGCCTTCGTTACGAGTCTTCGAAGCGAGAGGTGCCTTCCCTGGCTTTTTCCGCGGTGTGTGTGCGTTGGGGGCTAGTGAATGCCGATGACCGTTAGCCTTGCATCATTCTGTGAGGGCAAGCTAGGCCTTTTACCCAAAACCGGGGATCCTAACAGCAGGGTTGTACCAATTTGCTGTCTCATCGTTACTTCGTATCGAAGGAGACGTGACCTATACTTCGCCAAGTTGGCGGAATCTCCACTGCTGATATCTTCTACTCCCACGCTTTCGTTCGAACCGACGTCGCAGCCAGAAATCCGTTTGCAACCAGCTTGCCGGACACGCCTCGCCACAAAGCTACTGTGTGTGTAATTAACCTAGTAACAGATTTATCACCACAAATTTTGAGAAACGTCATGGAAAATGCTGTGAAACGAGCCGGAATATGCATCAACTCTGACGGTGTCCACTTGACCGATATTATCTTAGCGACTTAATGGGAAAAAAAATTAAACGTCTAAACAAACATAATCAACAAACAGAACCAATTATTTTTATTTACAAACGAAGTTACTGCCTCAGTAAATCGAGTGAGGACTTTTGCGCCACCTGTTAGTTAACTAATTTCACTCATATGTGGCGCAAATGTAATATAATTTGAACGCGGTCGTACTTAGTTCATTTTGCTTGCCTGTATTGACCTAGTTTCACTCATATGTGGCGCAAATGTAATATAATTTGAGCGCCGTCACACATAGTTCATTTGCATGTATTGGCCTAATTTCACTCATATGCGACGCAAATGTAATATAATTTGAGCGCCGTCATACATAGTTCACTTTGATTGCCTGTATTGGCCTAACTTCACTCATATGCGATGCAAATGTGATATAATTTGAGCGCTGTCACACATAGCGCATTTTGCTGGCCTGTATTGGCCTAAATTCAGTCATATGCGAAGCAACTGTAATATAATTTGAGCGCTGTCACACATAGAGCATTTTGCTTGCCTGTATTGGCCTAATTTCACTTATATGTTGCGCAGATGTAATATAATTTGAGCGTCGTCATACATAGTTCATTTTGCTTGCCTGTATTGGCCTAATCTCGACCATATGCGACTCAAATACAGTACAGCTTGACCGCTGTCATACATAGTTCATTTAGCTTATTTGTGGTGCCCTAGTTTGAGCGCTGAGGCTGTTTGATTAAATTCATGACGGTGTACCAAGGCCTGTTGTATGTTTGAAATTAAGGTAACCCTCTGTAACTGTGACTAGTAATAAAGCGCCTTCCAGCAGGGCCCCTTATTGATAATCGATCTGTGTATTGACCCCTTGTGGTCCAGTGTATCGCTGAGTAGTTTTTAATAGACCGTTATTTGAACCGAGGCCTTATAATTTACGAATCTGTGCATGCCCCTTTCATGTTGTATTGTGAAGATTTATGTACAGCGAAGCCTGAGCGTTGGAGCGTCTCCGGTAAGTTAGCCGACGCTTGCCGTGGCAGCGACGAGATTCGTGAGGCCGAGTTCTCGTATCACACCCCGTTTGACCTTCAAGGTTCGGTTGAGCGTGAGTTATTCCTCTATTTGGACCTTGTGGCGCCCTCTTTTAAAGCAACACCCTATATCTACCGACATGCTTGCCGTGTGGTGTATTGTCTTAGGACCACGCCCATATCCGTGAGCGTATTTGAGCCGCGGCCTTTAGCCTGTTTTGTAGCGATCTTCAGGGTAAGTGTGGACGTTTCCTGGAGTATTCGGTACTCACTTATCCGTGAGTATCGTAAAATCAGTTTGATACCGTAACAACCTTTCACTTCATTGGTGCAACACGTATTATCGTACCTTGCAATTGCCACTTGTATGATAACAGTACGATCAATTTTACACCTCAATATTCTTGTACTGACAAAGAAGTAGGTGAGATGAGTACGTTCTGGCTCACCATCGTAATACCGTAAGAATTGGTTTCAGTGACTCCACTTCGTTCTCGGAAAGTGTCTAATAAATTGTAATAGTATCATACTCACAACCCTTTATTTTATGATGAGATGAGAGGGGACGGCTGTATTGTTTCTTGCAATTCAACAATTATGAATTAGTTTCGTTTTTAAGAATTGGGTTTTACTGCTACAGTTTTCTGGTTGAATCGGTTGTGAGAACATGCCTACCGCATGTTATAATAGAAACATTTTACATTCAGTTTAGTGTATAGTGAAGTTATTATAGTTAAGTGTAGTGGTAAAACGTAAAAGCAGTAAAAATAATATTGAAATGGAAAACGCCAAATATAAACATAAATCCGGTACACAGAAAAAACGTAAAAAAGATAAGCTTACGTTGCAATTGGCTGCACAAGATGTGAAGGAAGGTAGTTTGTAAGTTTGTATTCTTTTTTTTCACGTAATAAAAGTGACTATTCGAGACAACTGATTAAAAAGACTGTGCGAGGCTTGCGATAGTCCAACCTTGGAAGAATATGTCACTACAGGCGAAACTTGATAGTAGGTGAGATGAGTACGTTCTGGCTCAAAACAAACAATATGGCGGCTATGTTTGTAAACAAACATGATCACGTGAGTAGTATAGCAAAGTTCGTTTGGGACCAGGAAGTGACGTCACAGAGCCATACACGTGACGCCCTCTATGTGTTATATTACATACTTGACGGTTCGTGTCTTGGCTAAACAGATTTCTACATATTTGGCGGTTCGTGTCTTGGCTAAACAGATTTCTACATATTTAGCGGTTCGTGTCTTGGCTAAACAGATTTCTACATACTTAACGGTTCGTGTCTTGGCTAAACAGATTTCTACATACTTGACGGTTGGTGTCTTGGCTAAACAGATTTCTACATACTTAACGGTTCGTGTCTTAGCTAACAGATTTCTACATACTTACCGGTTCGTGTCTTAGCTAAATATAATTTTTATACAGTGTTCAATGACATGATAAATTCTGAGGGATAAATTAAATCGTCATTTATCGGTTTGTGACTTAGCTAAATAGAATTTCTATACATGGAACAATGCTACTTATCGGTTTGTGACTATCTAAATAGATTTCTACTTACCTATCGCTTTCTGTCTTAGCTAAATATAATTTTTATATAGCGCACAATGAAACCTTTTGTTCGTATGGATATAATAAATAAATCAACACTTATCGGTTTGTGACTTAGCTAAATAGAATTTCTATACATGGAACAATGATACTTATCGGTTTGTAACTATCTAAATAGATTTCTACTTACCTATCGCTTTCTGTCTTAGCTAAATATAATTTTTATATAGCGCACAATGAAACCTTTTGTTCGTATGGATATAATAAATAAATCAACACTTATCGGTTTGTGACTTAGCTAAATAGAATTTTTATACAGCGCACAATGAAACCTTCTTTTCGTATAGATATGATAAATTAAATTACCGCTTATCGGTTTGTGACTTAACTAAATAGAATTTTTACATACCCTCCACAAATACACCTTCTTTTCGTATAGACATGCTTATATGTGAATTATATTATAAATAGAACTACAGTTTATATGGTCCTTATTATTTTTATTGGTCTCGCTATAGCTGTAAAAAAACACTTATTAGTTTCTCAAATAAACGATTCAACTTTTGCTTACATAAACTATCCATAGCAGTTCATTAAAATCGTGGTCTTGGAAAACCCTGTATCGTCGTTCCAAGAACCACCCTGATTCAATCAGGGTGGCTCTTGGAACATTATCTACATTTTGTATAATTTCGATGTCATCCTACAAATAGTTGTATTTTAAACCATGGTTACTTAACATATCATAATATTTCTTACAGTCTCATATTTTACTTTGATGACTTTAATCAGCTCTTTTTCTAAAATTATAAAAATTTATTATAGCAACTAGTACAAATTAACAAAAACTTACCAAATTGGCTATATTTCTGTTCTTGTGCTGTAAAATTGTTTTAATAAATATATTGCTTAGAATGAAAAATTAAACGTCTTACCCATTTCGCTGATTTGAATCTAAATGATGTGTCCGAGGATTTTAGGATATTGTGGTTGTTTGTCTTGTTGATAACAAAAGCGGGAGCCTATTATCACACGCGTTGCAAATCGATGAATATGTTTATCAATTTTTGTCTTGTAAAATCAAATGAAATAATAATGTGTTCTTAATTTATTGTTATCGGTACATTATTATTTCATTTGATTTTACAAAACGAAAACCGATAAACAGATTCGTCGATTTGCAGCATACAACTTACGGTTTTCTTATCAGAAAGAGCAGTAACCACAATTTCCTGATATCACTCATGCATGTCCTAAAGTTCTATAAATATTACCATGAACCAAACACTTAGAAAAAATAGCAATATATTTTAAATGTATTTTTTGCACTACTAGTCTCAGAACGCATCGTTATTGACCTATTTTTAGGTCGTGAAGTTGATTTTCTCCACCAAGGGAGAGAAAGTAAAATAAACAATTTTCACCGTGGTAACTAATAAATTGCTAAGTTACCAAATATGACTATTTTAATTTTGACGTTTTAAAGAGCTGTATTGTCAGGTTGACAGTTAAAATATTTTCGAAATTTGTTGGGAATTTAGGTATTAAGCTGTTTGGTAGTGCAAAAAATAGTATATACACCACGGTAGCGAATCGTCTTATAACCTTCGCGCTTTAGATACTTCGCGCTGCGCGCTCAGTATCTAATATGCGCTCAGGTTATAATACTGCGATTCGCTACCTTGATGTATAATATACTATTATTAGGTACTTAGTTACATTGTTTATTTTTACCCTTTTTTAAAATTATTGGAACATGTCGTTTTTTTCTTTTGCTTTGCAATTGGAGGCGATGTCCACATTACCTCCTTGCAAAGCAAAAGATCGCATTCTTCATGCATTTTATGCATATCAATCGAAAATCTGCAAAAGCAGAAAAATGCTTTACAATTGTTGCAGAAAAGCGTTCCACTCATAGCCTTAAGAATAAATATAATATATTAAAAAATATACCTATTTAGATTTAGTTATCCGTAGATGGGGTTTTTATGACCTCAAAATTAAATTTACTGGTATAAGGCGTAATTATAAGTTGAGCTATGCGAGCACCTTTACCGAACATTGCTACAGAATTTTTAGAATAATTATGTATGACAACTTTTATTTCACATCGACAATCGCTATTGATTACACTAGGTATCACAAAACACTCTTGTTCCTGCACCACAGAAAAACGGTTCACAATTTGTCCGAAATAACCCTCTGGAATCGCTATTCCGGTGCCAGTTCCACAAGTTGCAGTTTGCCCTTCATGTATCCAGACGTCTTCGTTTGCATACAAATCCAAACCAGGGGATCGGGTTGTTGCACGATTAATTAACCAGGAATTATTAGTTGTTTTCCACACTTTAATTGTAGTATAATCGGGGTCTGGAGGCACACCATTAAATACTAACAATGCAACCCCACATGAGCTGTTCTCGTTTTTGGTAACTGTTCAACAGACAACTTTTTTCCGAAAGAAGTCATGTTTATATATGTAACTAAAGAAATAGAATAACGCAATAAATACCTTTTAGTGATTTAAATATGTGCCTAACGAAATGAAATAACAAGATCAATATCTTTTAGCGGTTTTCCGCTTTTACTGAAATCTATAGAAAATATGTTTTGATTTCTGTTTTTTAATTACTTATAAATATGTTTACACATTTATGTTGATTGAAAAAACCTCAAGTTTTAATATAAATGTGTATAAATACAATATGTGCCGAACACCTAACGAAATGGAATAACAAGATCAATGCCTTTTAGTGGTTTTCCGCTTTTACTGAAACATATGGAAAATATGTTTTTGATTTCTGTTGTTTAGAAAACATGTTATAATTTTAACTGATGAAAAATATGTCGTTTTTCTTAATTTCTTATAAATATGTTTACACAGTTATAGTGAGTGGAAAAAAAACACAAGTTTCAGTATAAATGTGTATAAATACAAACATCCAAATATCAGAGTTCAGTTGTCAACTTTGTGTAGTTACGTAAATATTCCGCAATATGGATCAAATTATTAAAGATTTAACTAGTATTGGGGAGTGTTCTGTGAAACCCATCCTAAAAGCTTGTGACATGGAATTAGATAAACCGTATAAATTAATAAACATCAAGCCGGTAACAACAACATTTGGAAGGAAGATAATGGTTGAAACAGAAGAAAATGCTATTTTCCTACCAGAGAGGTTTTCGAAGGCATACAGCGATAAGAGAGTACAAACCCTGAAGTCCTGCATAACCAAACTGGCGCTAGTCAATATTGGAGTCGTTGACATAGGAAAGGAAAATATGGCTGTAAAGTTAAAATTTGTAAATGTATAAACAAGTATGTAGCGTTATGAATAAAATAACTTTTAAAATAAAATGCGTCATTACTATTTTGTTTACGAGCTTCTGAAACCACAAATGTGATAAAAGCTATATATAAGAAGCAAAATTTCTTTCGTATCCAAGTTTTTGATGTGTGGGTGGTGTTGTGTTATACAACATATAATTGATATAAAAAGTATTGCAGTACATTGATTACGCAGCGTGATCTTAAAAGGTAGTATTAAAAAATATCTTGTAATTAACCTAATACAAATTCCTTTTTGTTTAGATAAAATGCCTCAAAATTTTATTAACATGATTGATACAGTACTGAAATTGGTTGAACACTATTATAAAAATTGTAGCAACTTCAACCATGGCAAAGTGGATAAATTTATTCATCTGGTTACATATAACATTAAATTAATCAAATCAAATTTACAAAGCAGTGAAATTACATTCACTCTTGGTAATAAAAAACACTTGGTATTTGTAAGCGGTAAACTGGAGCGGTATAAGACCCTTTTACAACAACAAGTAGGAAAACTATCTGGAGAAGGATCATCACAGGCGGACCGAGTAGAGTGGCGAGACTTAACAACAGCTTTCAAATCAAGGGTGATAACGGGTATTATTATTAATTTAAGACATAAGGAACTTCATCCATTCTTTAGTGATTGTTTTAAGCTATTTTTTGAAAATATTAGTAAAATTTATGTTAAACATAATAATCCCTTAAAGGTAAATGTTGAGTTTTGCGCCGAATTTACGAAACCTGTTGTAAATAGTGACGAAATGTTGTTTAAAGAATTTACTTTTAGTACTTCAAATTATAATATTTTGTTTAATGATTTACAAGAAACAACTATGAAGGAATTGTACAAAAGTAATGTTATAGATGTGTTGATGAAAAAAATAGAAGAATTTGAGGAGCAGGGAAGTGGGTGGACATTATCAAAAATTATTTCTTTAACTGTGAATGTTAACAGTGCAACTTTATTTAGAGTCTCATCTTACATCGAACTACCTAAAGAAATAAAAAAGAAAATGGCTGTTATTAATGTAAAAAATAACGATGAATGCTGTTTCGGTTGGGCCTTGGTATCTGCTTTATTTCCAGTTAAATCTCATTCTGATCGAATTTCTTCATACCCCTACTATGGGGAAGCTTTAAATTTTGAAAATATAGATTTTCCAATAACCATGGGACAAATACCAAAGGTTTTAAAGCAAAATCAAAATTTATCAGTAAATGTTTATGGTCTTAGAAAATCTATATATAATTATGATACAATACCCTATTATTTATGTAATGAAAAGAAAGAAAAACATGTCAATTTACTAATGGTTCAAGAACATTATGAAATTGTAAATGATGATGACGTAGACAGCTTCGATCTAGGGACTAACGAAGTAGAACGTTATGAGGATTGTAATAAAATTATAACTAAGTTTCATTTTTGTTGGATAAAAAATTTGTCTAGGTTAGTACGTTCACAGTTAACGAAAAACCATTCAAAGCTTTTTATTTGTGATAGATGTTTACATTACTTTAATACTGATAAAAACTTAGTGAGCATGAAGTATACTGTAAGTCAGTTAATACTTGTAAAATAGTTATGCCCAAACCTGGGTCAGATTTATATTTTAAGAATTTTGAAAGCAAACAGAGGGCACCCTTTGTATTGTATTGCGATCTCGAATGTTTGGTGAAAGATTTTAGTGGTATAGAAACTGGTAATACCCTTAAATATAAAGAGCATACTGTGTGTAGCATTGCCTATTACCTTCAATGTAACTTTGATAGTTTGCTATCCCGGTTTAGGATGCATAGGGGTGAGAAATGTATAGATTGGTACACTCACGAATTATCGATGATTGCAGATGAGATTCAGAAATACTTCGATAATCCCATACCTATGGAAACATTGTCTGAAATACAGGAATTAGAATTTCATACTTCCACCACATGTCATATTTGTGAAGAACCAATTTTAGATTTTCACATTAAAGCTAAAGATCATTGTCATTTCACAGGAAAATTTAGAGGTGCAGCTCATTTAACCTGTAATTTACAATATAAAGTTTCACATACTATTCCAGTATTTTTCCACAATTTTAGTGGTTATGATAGTCATTTCATAATTAAAAATATTGCTAAATCTATTCCTGGTAGAGTTGCCTTATTACCGAAAAATAAAGAAAGATATATTTCGTTTACTAAATACATTCCAAATACAAGTATTAAATTTAGATTTGTAGACTCATATCGTTTTTTGAGCGAGTCATTAGATAAATTGGCATCTTATTTAGAATTTCAAGATTTTAAAATTTTACATCATACATTAAGTCATTTAATTATGGAACAGTTAACTCTTTTAATGAGAAAAGGAATTTATCCTTACGAGTACATTGATAGTTGGGAAAAGTTTAACGAAACGATTCTTCCAGAAAAGTCTAAATTTTATAGTAAATTGAAACAAGTTGATATTTCCGAACAAGACTACAAACAAGCACAGATGATTTGGAAATCATTTAAAATTAAAAATTTAGGAGAATACAGTGATCTTTATCTGAAATGTGATGTTTTACTTTTGGCAGATATTTTTGAGAACTTTAGGACTAAATCTATAGAAACATATGGGTTAAATCCCAGTCACTTCTACACAACCCCCGGCTTTACGTTCCAGTGTATGCTCAAATATACAAAGGTTAAATTAGAATTGCTAACTGATATAGACATGTTGCTTTTTATTGAAAAAGGTATTAGAGGTGGTATAAGTCAATGTTGTACCAAATACAGTAAAGCAAATCATAAATTTCTAAAAGATTATAACTGTAATAAACCTTCTAAACACCTTCTTTATCTGGATAAAGTAAATTTATATGGTTGGTCAATGAGTCAGTGTTTACCTTTGAAAAATTTTAAATGGTTTAGTGAAAAACAAGTAAACTCCATAACTTTGCAATCTATTCTTGATATTTCAGATGATTCGGAAGAAGGTATAATTTTAGAAGTGGACTTAGATTATCCACAACATTTGCATGATCTACATAAATATTTTCCATTTTGTGCAGAACATAAAGTTCCTCCTGGAGGCAAACAAAAGAAACTACTTACAACTTTGGAACCTAAGACGCGGTATGTCATTCATTATAGAAATCTAAAGCAATGTATTCAAGCTGGTCTTATAGTAATAAAAATTCATCGGGTGTTGAGTTTCACCCAATCCTTTTGGTTGAAAGACTATATAGACCTAAATACAAAATTAATAGCCCAGTCAACTAACGCATTTGAGAAAAATTTATATAAATTGATGAATAATGCATGTTTTGGAAAAACTATGGAAAATGTTAGAAAGCATAGAAACATTAAACTTGTCTCTAGGTGGGATGGTAGATACGGTGCCAATTATTACATTTCGCAGCCCAACTTTCATAACAGAACGGTTTTTGATAAGGATCTTGTTGCAATTGAAATGAAAAGAGTAGAGATTTATTTTCAGAAGCCTATTTATGTTGGAATGGCTATTTTAGATATTTCGAAAACATTAATGTATGATTTTCATTATAATTTCATGTTAAAACAGTTGAGTGAGAATGATTGCAAGCTAATGTATATGGATACAGATAGTTTTTTATATGAAATAATGTGTGATGATGTTTATGATATAATACGTAACAATATTTCAAGATTTGACACTTCAGATTATTCAGAAAATAATGTGCATAACATTTCAAGATGCAATAAAAAGATTTTAGGTCTTATGAAAGACGATTCGAACGGTAATCCAGTCACAGAGTTTGTAGGGTTACGTTCCAAGATGTATAGCATGAAAGTTGAAGGAGTAGACGTTATTAAAAAGGCTAAAGGTGTTATGTATCATATTATAAAAAATAATATTAGTTTTGAAGATTATTTAAGGTGTTTAGAAAATGGTAATATTGTATGTGTCACTCAAAGTAATATTAGGTCTACGAATCACCAAGTATTTAGTGTACAGCAAAGAAAAGTTGCTCTTGCTGCTGAAGATAATAAGAGGTATTTATTACCTAATGGAATAGACACTTTACCTTGGGGACATTACAACATTACCAGTGAAATGGACTTTTAAATGTAAATATATTAGTTAATAAAACACATGGTTTAAAATATTATGATTTTTTATTGATTTCATATAATTTATTGTACAATGTCTGTTTTATTAATCCACGAATCATATGACTTATTTAAACCAAGCCAACGAACGAAAAGCTGATTTCCTTTACGACGTAACACTTTTTCCACAAGGTAAACATTTGGGTGAGCTGTCTTTTGTAGTTCTTCAGCATAAAATTGACCCATTATTGGTTGACCTACAGAGTCTTCGAATAGATAAGTGACGGGGTTACCAGTTTTTACTTTTACAATCTTGAAGAGCTCGGATGACCAATTCGGTGTATAACTTTTAGCAAAGACTGATTTGAACTTGGAAATTCTAACAAAATCTCCAATTTTAAATTTTACGGTTCCCATTAATTTTATATTGTGATACATAGGTAGATATGTTGATGCAGTAACGTTTTTAGGTTTCATTTTAATAGTTGAATGCTTCTTATTGTTGTACTCTTCAGTTACTTCGGACAACACATCAATCCACTTGTAGGTACCTCTAAGACTAAACGTCTTATATAGAACGTTTTTTATTGTTCTTATCACTCTTTCAACGACTGTGGCTTTCTTTACGCTATATGTGGAATAATGGTGCACGCTAAGCTTCATTAATAGAGCTTTGAAATCCTTGTTGTAAAACTCCTTCCCTTGATCAGTTTGTAGGTTAACTGGAATTCGACCTTCTCGAAATATGGAAGCCATCGCTTTAGCAACGTCGGAAGAATTTTTTGTTCTCAGAGGACGTGTCCACAAATATTTCGAATAACAGTCAATGACTGTTAAAATATATTTATGATTCTTGTTTTCTTTACCATACTGGGTAAATTCAGCTAAATCAGCTTGCCACAAGTCATCAAAACCTTTAATAATGGTAGACCGTCTGGGAAAATTCTTTCTTGCAGGTTTATGTATTTCGTTTACCACTTCAAGTTTCGACATTATTTCTTTTCAGCTGCTGCAATAACTGTTTCGTCGTTGGCGCTCTGAGAAGTATGATGTATTTCTAGTTTCTGAAGACGAAGTAATATGTGTTGTACACTATCTTGTAGTGGTTTTAACTGTCCCTCTACGAACCAACCTAGATATTTTCTATTAACAGCATCATCAAACAACGTAGGTTCGGCTAGTTTAACTATCTTCTTAATATTAGCTGAATAAGTTTTGCTGTTGTTTAGAGTTAAACAATTTATTCCTATTTTATTATCTATTATTTCGGGAATAGTGTTAGTAAGATCCTTCAGTCCTTTAGATATTACAGTAACTGATTCGTCTACGTATTGTTTAGTAGCAGCATCGTTATTTTGGATGGGGTTACCTAAATTTTCTATCCGAATGTGATTGAAATCCTTTCGAGCCTTTTTATAATAACCAAGAGTCATAGCATCCTTATCTAAATCTGGATCACGTTCTAATCGTTTCTAATTCTTTTATTTTCAACGTCATAATGACCATCGTTGGTTAATTTAAAGCCGATACCTGGATCTCCCTTACGTCCTTTAGCTTTTAAGGTTGAATGATGACGTCCAAACTTGTCAATACTCATTTTTATACTGATAACATTAGATGCTGTTTAAGCTATTATACCTTCTTCTCTGAGTTCTTCTTCAATACTTAGAATCTCATTGTTGTGACCCGTATGACCGGATATTTTCGAAGAATGTAACAGTCTCAGACGCTCGACTAGTTCGTGAGGACTGTTCCAATACACGTAGTCTTTTGCTTTACCGGTAATTTCTTTCATAGCACTACCTGTATGTGTACCTCGTTGTGTAGTAGTTAGGGTTTTAACAGTTTTACGGTTCTTGTGGGATTTTGTACCCGTTTTCGGCGTTATAGTAGTTATTAGGGGTTTAATAATTTTACGGTACTTATAGGATTTTGTACCCATAATTTGTTCATTGGATTTATAAAACTTTCTGTATGCATTGGAAGATTGCAATATCTCCTTGTACGCCTCGTTGTCAGGATCGGTAAAAGTTTTAGGTTCTTTTAACACTAACAATTCGTATAATCCTGGGGTACCTTTGTACGTTTTGTTTTTAATAATTAAATCCGGTCCTTCTATTTTTACTTTAGCATCTCCAATAGCCCATTGGTTCATATCAGCATCATAACGAATACCATACGTTGTATCTGTTTTTCCTTCAACATCTCGAATCATTAAATCTATATACTTGCGAGGTAAAGGATCATATTGATCGAGATATTTTAAATCTTGCAAATCTGTAGCTGGTAATTCTTCCCGTTTCGGTCAAAATGCATCATCTTCAGTTTCTGTGAAAGATAGACGTCTACGAATTGAATCATCCAAGTTTTCAGTTATCTGAAAAATCGACATCAGGCTGATAAGGTATTAGAGCATCGGGCTTGGGAACGTGTGAAATCCAGAGACGCAAGTATTGGGGAAAAAGCAGCTGCTTGGGCTGTAACTAATGCAATGAAGTTTAAAACTACGATTGGAATGGGAACAGAAAATAAACAGAAAAAGAAAAAAAAGTGTAGTAAAAAAGTAAACGGATGCAAATCTTTTAGAGGCGGAGTTTTAATACCTATAAAGAAATCGTTAAAAAATGTTAAAGATTTAGATTTCAAGAAACTAATTGACAAAAGTTTGTATGCTGCTAGACGAGCCGTTAAATCTATAGGTGGGAAGAAGCGTGTGCGAGTACCACGAGTTATTCCAATCCCTAAACAAGGAGGTCTTTTACCGTTCCTTGTACCTTTATTTGCCGGACTGTCTGCAATAGGAGCATTAGCTGGTGGTGCTAGCGGTATTGCTAAAGCCGTAAATGATGTTAAATCAGCTAAGCAGGAATTGGATGAACATCAGCGTCATAATAAAACAATGGAGGCTATAGCTGTGGGAAAGAAAGGTGGAGCACTTTATCTTAAACCATATAAGAAAGGAACTGCTCTATACTTGAAACCGTATTCAAAAAACTGATAAAATTGCCTCGGAGAGCACTTACTAATTTAGATATAAATAAATATGCCAAAGATGTACCTTTCTTTAGAGGAGTATTTATGCGTGATACTCTACCTAAAAAGCCACGTGTTAACGAGAGTGCTATTGTAAACTTGGATAATATCAAAGGTAAAGGAACTCATTGGGTTGCATTCAAAAAGCGTGGGACGGAAGTAGTCTACTATGATAGTTTTAGAGATTTGCAACCCCCACTTGAAATAATTAAGTATTTCCGAGGTTGTAACATTAGATATAATTATGAAAAGTATCAGGATTATAATACTTATGTATGCGGTCACTTGTGTTTAAATTTCTTGTACAATGAATGAATACTAAATAAATAAATAATTAACAAAAAGTGATTTTCTTTTACATATATTCATGATACTATGCCTGAATGTACCAGTCATGTCTCAAACTTTCACGTTGACTAGTACTGGGAATGTACTTTCCGTTAATTATTTTCCCCCTATTCAACTAGAATCCAACTACCGATATGGGTTAGGACTGGCTGGATTTTATGGTTGTAATTCTATACGAAATATTTATGACGGAAACAATAAATTCTATTATGACGAAGACAACAAAGTTATTACAATTCCTAATGGTGCCTATGAAATCGAAGAGCTTAATAAATATCTACAATCGAAAATTAATAAATTCAATAATGTGGACTTTATTTTACGTCCCAATAACAACATTCTGAAGTGTGAAATCAAGAGTATCTACAGAATTGACTTTACAAAAACCGATTGCATTGGGCGCATGCTTGGTTTCTCTTCTAAAGTACTAAAAGGAGGTTTAGAACATGAATCTGATTTAGATGTGCGAATAATTAATGCTACTAACTTGCATATAGAGTGCAATATAACTGGTGGTGCATACAGAAACAGTGAGTCGTCTCATACAGTATTCGAATTTGACGTATCGGTAGAACCTGGTTTTAAATTGGTTAAGAACCTTCCACCATTGTATATTTACCTGTACTAGTACATCAGATTGATAATATTACTTTACGTTTGGTTGATCAACATGGTAAATTAGTAGATTACGGGCAAGAGCAAGTTACTGTTCGGTTAGAGCTCAAGAAGTATGGGTCTTAAAATTTTCGATAAAAGTGGTAGTGGACATTTTATTAGTCATTCTTCATCTTCAGATGAGCAAGGAAGTGTATTAACAGACGAAGACGTACAGTTTTTGCAGTATCTCGGCTACAAAGTACTCAGCAGACATGGAAGAAGGCTTAAAAAACTTATTCAACGGAGTAAGGTATGAAGATATGATCGTTGAATGTGATCGGCGTACTTATCATCCTTATACAACAAACGCATATGGTAACTCGGATGAAATTAATCTAGTTATTCAAAAGGCTGACCTAATCACAGCTACCTACGACAGTGTAATCTACCTAGAAGGTATCATTACTCCTGCAGAACCAAATAAGGCATACGAGCTTACCAATAACTCCCTTCTATTTTTATTCAATGAAATTCGATTTACATTAGGAGATCAGATATAATAGAAACTGTACGTTTACCTGGAATAAGCAGTACAATTAAGGGATATTGCTCGTACACAACAGAACAAACCAACTGTCTCTCTCAAGCTGGATGGAGCCCTAAAAACGAACCTTTGGATATACTAAACAGCACCAAGACCTCTTTTTGCGCTTCAATACCATTAAGACATGTGTTGGGGTTTGCAGAAGGATACAGAAAGCCGCTAATTAACATACGTCAAGAGTTGACTTTAATTCGTGCTAAATCTGATGTGGATTGCTACAAAGGAGATACAGATATAACAATTAAACTTAATAAAGTATTATGGAAGGTGCCTTATGTGATTCCCAACGATGCTACAAAATTGGCTATCTATCAAAAAATTAACAAAAATTCGCCGATACCAGTGGCATTTCATGCTCGTGATTTGTACGTGTATCCAACTTTACCGACTTCAACATCATTGGTTTGGGCAGTAAAAAGCAGCACAGGATTTCAACGGCCTCAGTGGTTGCTGATCATCTTCCAAACAAATAAACGGAATAACAAAAGTGTTAGCGCTACTAAATTTGATCATTTGAATATTTCAAATATAAAAGCCAATATCAACAACCGAAGATACCCATACGAACAGCAAAACCTTGTATTTGCTGATAATAAATACGTAGACGCTTATGAAGAATATTTGAACTTTCGTTCTCAATATTACGACTCTATTCACGGCTCTCTTCTTAGTTACAAACAATTCAAAGAACAACCAATTTTTGTGATTAATTGTTCAAAACATAACGAAAGCGTTTATAATGTAGTTGTTGATTTAAAATTGGAAGTGGAAGCGTCTTTAGCTTTTGCAAATAATACTGTAGCCTATTGTCTTATTCTACACGATGTGCTTATTGAGTATGAACCCTTTACTAGCATCGTGCGTAAGATTTAATGTAATATTTATATTAATAATTTACAATATCTGATGTAATAAGTTGACACAATAAATAATTGAAATAAAACGGATGTTTACTTTAATTATACAGGTTCAAGGTTACCCAACCAGATATTTAAGTATGATTCGCTGAAAAATATTTAAGTTAATTCAGTTTTAACATCATGAAGGTTGTAGTTGTAACAGCTCTTGCAATTTTATACATCCGCTATGTGCATGCAGATGTTAATAGTAGGTAACCGGGCACCTGAGACTTCCCCCACCCCTCCACTTTTAGCCCCGCCCCCTGTGTCACGTGACAGTGGGCGTGACCACTTCCCCCACCCCTCCACTTTTAGCCCCGCCCCCTGTGTCACGTGACAGTGGGCGTGACCAATCCCCCCACTCCTTCTCCTTTTAGCCCCGCCCCCTGTGTCACGTGACAGTGGGCGTGACCAGGAAACATAACCTCACTACACATAACCTCACTTCCCTGTGTCAAGTGGGGGCGTGACCAGGAAACATAACCTCACTACACATAACCTCACTTCCCTGTGACAGTGGGGGGCAAGACCGGGAAACATAACCTCACTACACATAACCTCACTTCCCTGTGACAGTGGGGGCGAGACCAGGAAACATAACCTCACTTTTGATGAGCGGGGTGTGTGTGTGAAGGGGGCTCTCGGGACGGACTGAACGCCATGTCTGGAGTCTGGAGCCGGGGGCTGGGGCCAGGGGGCTGCACCTGACGCGCTGTGCAGATACGGGGTGGGGGTGGTCCGGAGGCATAAGCGAGTATTTGTAATTGATGATGCAATGAGCGATGGGGCAATCCGGAAGTGATAAGGCCGAGTGCTGCAATAGTAGATAACGACACAGGCGCTAACCGCGAAACACAAGGTCGAATAAACCTATCATGTATGTGAGTTTTGAAACGTTCGAATTAACATTGGTTCTTATGGCAAATTGATAACGACAGACTGTAGATGGTAGGAAGATGTAGGACAATTCGAGATATGGACACGCTTTGTTCAAACTTACGCTCGAATTTTCAAATACAAATAGCGTGTCAAGGCCCTGATTAGAACGACGACGACCGCAAAACGTGATATCGCGAGTCGAATGTATAACACCGCAAACTGCGATAGGTTGGAAGAGCTCAGAATTAAGATGTAAATTATGTGCAACTAGCCGCGACACCTGCAAATTAACATTGGTTCTTATGTAACAAACCAAATCAAAAACATATAACACTAACCTGTAAGCAAGAACAACGATATAAGATAAAATAACATACAAATATTTTAGGATGTTGCAGCAAGAAGACTATGGGGTACAAAAAGTATTGCTGAAAACATTGTATGAGGATAAAAATACATACAACACCAACAGCAATATTATTAGCACCCCTAAAGAGCAGTGAAAGAGGGCACACCCAATTTTGAAATCTACGCAATATTATTAATTAGGCGCAATATTAAGCATCCGCTGTTTTAGTTGTTATCAGCAGCTAATCACACAGGAAGATGCATGCGAGTGCAGCATAAATACAGAATGTTTTTTACGTTAGTACCTACAAGTATTTTTCACCATTGCACCCAGGACAAATTGGCCCATGCGAAAAAATAATAACTGTGTTTTTACAATATAACATATGTTCTGTGAGAAGATCGGCGGGGACAGACGTGTTTTTGCAGTAGTAATACACATTAGTATAAAATATAACCTACTGTACAGCAAACAAATTTCAAATAATATGTTATCAACAAAAACCGCGAACCTAATTTGTGGTTTTTAGCAAAGCACATATTTCGTTTAATCGACAAAATGCCATCGGATGAAAGTAAGAAAAAATATCTATTCGCAATTTTTGTATTATTAATTTATATTATAATTTTAGTGTGTAATCGAGTGTACGGCTATTTGAGAGGGCTATATCCTCAACTTTTTGAAAACGTAAGTAAATGGTGCAAATGATGAAATGTTTTGACAATTTGTCTGTATAGCGCTGGATAGCAATAGCATGCTTCTCCCCTGGAACCCTGATAACGTCCGGACTCATACCGATCAACTTGACCACACCCCCGGGAGGTCAACCGTGGCCGCCCGATTTGAGGGTGTGGATGAATATCAATGAAGAGGTAAGCAATTTTTAAAAATACATTACCACTATATTAAATGCTGTTTTTATTGTTTTAGGATGAACCTCACACTCGCAAAAATTATGTATATAAGCAAATAAATAAATATTGAACCAAGGCTATTGTGTTTTATTACTTACATTAAGCAGAGGGGTTCACCCTTCAGGAACTTAACCAAGTTAGAAAATCAGAATGTGCCTAGGCGGTAGTGGTAGTAGAAATAGTTTGCATATTATTTACAAAGGTGTTTACTGTATAATTCCATGTTATTGTGTTTTATTACCTAGCAGAGAGAGAGAGAGATAGATTCACTCCTCGGGGTCTGTAATAAGAACAATAGTTAACCAATTTAGAGAATCAAAATAAAAAATATTTACCTAGGTTTGATATAAAATATCCATCATTAAGATTTACATCATAAATAATTGTACCAAATGTACCTCTTGCAAACACCCCAAGTACATTTTCATTATACAAAAAGCTTTCGAAAACGTACTCATATAAAAAATAATTGATATAGCCAATACAATTTTGATTTTTATAAATAGATATCTGCAGGACATCTCCAGATTCGGCGAAATGAGGTGTGTTAATTTGAAGGGAAAAAATGTAATTATCAACAGTGAATTGCACGAAAACCTGGTTGCCATATTGAATTATGGGGTGCTCGGGAAACGAAAACTCTTGACCATCGTTTATATTGATGCGAAACACAATTTCACACTCCATGATGGCGAACACACAACTAACGAACGTATTTTGTATCAACAAGCGATAAAACCACATCCTTCTATTGTAGCATGTACAACATAATAATAAATTTAATAATATACTGAGTGTTTTTAAAAATAGAAGTTAAAAGAAAAATGGGGGAAAAACAGAATAAACCCATTTAGAGGTATTCAACCGGAAAATCACCTATCCCACATCAATAAATTTGAAATACCATATTCTATGTTAGTAATTATGTCTTCATTTGGAATTTTACTATGAGGATTGAAGAAATTAAAGTTAGTTAAAAAACAGTGCGTAACAACCCTCTACCGGTACAATTTGAAGCAGTAATAGACCGGTTGTTTCTATGAACAGACACTGTATACAAAACATCAAAAAACAACATTTTCCATATACAAAAACATTAAAAACAGCTCTTTCTACGAGCCCTAACCACTATATATTCGGCCATTCCAATAATTTTATTTCCTTCACGTAAAAACAGAGTTTTATATTTCCTTCACGTAAAAACAGAGTTTTATGATTGAACAAAAAACAATTAAGGGTTATACAAAAACATTAAAAACAGCTCTTTCTACGAGCCCTAACCACTATATATTCGGCCATTCCAATAATTTTATTTCCTTCACGTAAAAACAGAGTTTTATGATTGAACAAAAAATTGATGATATCATATGCGATAAACAGAATGTAATGCGCGAATATTTTAGTATGGGTCGACATAATGCAATCGATTGTTTCTATCTCTGTCAGACATACACCCGCATACCGAAACATTTAATACGCGACAATACAAACTTATTGGTGCTATTTAAACAGGATGAAATGAATTTACATCACGTGTACGATGATCATGTTGGTACAGATATGTCTTTTGCTACATTTCGTGAACTGTGTGCTAAATGCTGGAGAGAACCTTACGGTTTCCTGGTGATAAACAAAGACTGTGACCGAGGTCGATATCGTAAAGGATTCGATTCATATATATACATATAATTATTACCAATCAGGTTACAACAGCTCTGTTCATTAGAGAAAGCGGTTCGATAGCGGATGATTATATCAGTCCAAAAGCAGTACAAAGCAGTCCAAAAGCAGTCCAAAGCAGTCCAAAAGCAGTCCAAAAGCAGTACAAAGCAGTCCAAAAGCAGTCCAAAAGCAGTCCAAAGCAGTACAAAGCAGTCCAAAAGCAGTACAAAGCAGTCCAAAAGCAGTCCAAAAGCAGTCCAAAGCAGTCCAAAAGCAGTCCAAAAGCAGTACAAAGCAGTACAAAGCAGTCCAAAAGCAGTTCAAAGCAGTCCAAAAAGCGGTCCAAAGCAGTCCAAACAGTGGTTAATCATGGATCACAAAACAAAGGAAGAAAAACAAAAAATCGTGAAACTTAGAAAAAGTATTCGAGAAAAGTATAATTCCCTGCAGAAAGGAAAATCCACCGCAAAAAAGTTATTTGAGGACATGTATAGGCCCGTAACGAAACCCCTTAAAGATATCGTGCCTTCACAACATGATAAGAAATCTTCGAAATCCTTAATCCTTAATCCGCAAATGCGGTGCCTATGTTCTATAACAGAGTCTGTGGGGAACCGGAATTTTTAGGAACAAACACTGTCAAACAACATGTACATTTCAAATGGGCTGTTAGTGGTTATTTTATCAATTATAAAAGCGGTGTAGGCCGGATGTCTATAAAATGCATACTTACGATTGCGCGTTAATTGTGCTAAGCTTTTCACAATGTCAGCATCTATTTCAAATGCAGGTAATAACCGATATAAATAATAACGACGCAGTAAATAAAACTTATTTTATTCCAGTTTGTAACAGGGTTTACACCCTTGTACGATGTAAATATCCTCAGAGCTTGATCACAGATGGCGCACGTGTTTTCGCGTCAAGTACCCTTATCTGCTGCGGTTTTTCTTATCTGCTGGCTGCCACACCCAGGCGGTCGGTAATACAGTTTACTGTAAAGCGGTGCCAGGGGGCCGGCACGTGGTGTAACATTCTTGGGCCTGTTTTAACCTATTTTCTGACCTGTTTTCTGGTCTGTTACCTGATCTGTTTTCTGACCTGTTTTTCAAGCTACTGCTACAACAATGAATCCTAAAGATAAACATTTAAAGCCAAAACTAGTACAAGTGTGTAACATTCTTGGGCCTGTTTTAACCTATTTTCTGACCTGTTTTCTGGTCTGTTTTCTGGTCTGTTTTCAGACCTGTTTTTTTACCCGTTTCTGACCTGTTTTCTGGTCTGTTTTCTGGTCTGTTTTCAGACCTGTTTTTTTACCCGTTTCTGACCTGTTTTCTGGTCTGTTTTCTGATCTGTTTTCTGGTCTGTTTTCTGACCTGTTTTCTGACCTGTTTTCTGGTCTGTTTTCTGGTCTGTTACCTGATCTGTTTTCTGACCTGTTTTTCAAGCTACTGCTACAACAATGAATCCTAAAGATAAACATTTAGAGCCAAAACTAGTACAAGTGTGTAACATTCTTGGGCCTGTTTTAACCTATTTTCTGACCTGTTTTCTGACCTGTTTTCTGGTCTGTTTTCAGACCTGTTTTTACCCCGTTTTCTGACCTGTTTTTCAAGCTACTGCTACAACAATGAATCCTAAAGATAAACATTTAAAGCGAAAACTAGGTAGTACAAGTACGTAATACATGATGCGCTTAAAAGAGGAAAGTTCTATACCGACTGGGGCTGTTTTAACCTATTTTCTAACCTGTTTTCCGGTCTGTTTTCTGGTCTGTTACCTGATCTGTTTTCTGAGCTGTTTTTCAAGCTACTGCTACAACAATGAATCCTAAAGATAAACATTTAAAGCGAAAACTAATTACTTCAGGCGCTTAAGGAGATAGTAGCCGACGATAAAAGCAGGGAAATGACTGTTTCCGGCCCTCGATAAGCGAACTTATGGTCGTTATTTTACATCATTTGTGTGTGTCGGTCGAGGAGTAGTGCGGGGATCAAACCCCTCTGATATTTTAACATTTGAAGACATTCTCAGCGTAAAAATTAAGTTATCTTTACCGTTAATTTAGAGTAAAGACGGGGTAAATAATAACATAGTAGTACAAAGAATATATTTATTCAAGCATCGCTCAGCTGTAAGTGTATCCTGCGTGGCAAGTAAAAAGTTACTCATTTGTGTGTGTCGGTCGCGGAGTAGTGCGGGGATCAAACCCGGTAAGTGTACGTTTGCTATATCATACTCTCTGATATTTTAAAATTTGAAGACATTCTCGGCGTAAAAATTAAGTTGATATCTTTACCGTTAATTTAGAGTAAAACCTGTACAATCTGTCCAATTTTATGCGGGGAGGCCGGGGCTAAATAATAACATGGTAGCACAAAGAATATATTTATTCAAGCATCGCTCAGCTGTAGGTGTATCCTGCGTGGCAAGTAAAAAATTACAATAATTTTTTAAGATCTAGTCAGTTCCGAAAATATGCTTATTGCTACACAAGAAGGTACAGTTGCCTACCACACAATAAGACACATCCAAAGTTTTAGATCTTTAGACTGCACTTCCAAATTTATTGCTTGTATGTCTGAACCTAAATTTATGTCAGCCAGAACAAAGACCGACACAGTTGTGTATTTTACCACAGAAGCAAAATCAAGACTTGAAAATACTCATTTGTTTAGCATTACGATTGACTCTTCAAACCATAAGGATATAAAGATTGTCCCATTACTGGTACCATATTTTGATAAACAGGTATACAAGTTAAACTGAAAAATTGATATACCGGGTGTCCGTTCTCAAAGTCGAACATATGCGATTAACATTGTATTGAACGTTTTTGCCGATTCTTGCTCGCCAATTCAACTTACAGGGAAGGTAATGGTATCAATGGAAAGATAAAATTATTCCACATCAAATGATACCAATAATAATATTCGAGATGCGATTTTTATTTTAAAATACTAATTTAAAACTTGGGAATTATTAAATATGCCATGCCTTGCTTTTCAAGTTTGATAGCATTTGTCAAAACAAATGGTAATTAGTTGGCGTAAATCAGATATTTTCCGTCAACGTCTGTTAAAATTATCTACACAAAAATGAATTATTTCAATGAAGAACGAGTGAATGCACTAATGTTAATTTCCTATGTTCGACTTTGAGAATGGACACCCGGTAGATAATAGATATACAAATGTAATTAATCGTTTAAGCGTTTAATTGGTTATATTATGTGCTTTTTTCTTGAAAAATTATGGTCACCATATAGCTATGACAAAAGCAATTTTTAAGATCTAGTCAGTTCCGAAAATATGCTTATTGCTACACAAGAAGGTACAGTTGCCTACCACACAATAAGACACATCCAAAGTTTTAGATCTTTAGACTGCACTTCCAAATTTATTGCTTGTATGTCTGAACCTAAATTTATGTCAGCCAGAACAAAGACCGACACAGTTGTGTATTTTACCACAGAAGCAAAATCAAGACTTGAAAATACTCATTTGTTTAGCATTACGATTGACTCTTCAAACCATAAGGATATAAAGATTGTACCATTACTGGTACCATATTTTGATAAACAGGTATACAAGTTAAACTGAAAAATTGATATACCGGGTGTCCGTTCTCAAAGTCGAACATATGTGATTAACATTGTATTGAACGTTTTTGCCGATTCCTGCTCGCCAATTCAACTTACAGGGAAGGTAATGGTATCAATGGAAAGATAAAATTATTCCACATCAAATGATACCAATAATAATATTCGAGATGCGATTTTTATTTTAAAATACTAATTTAAAACTTGGGAATTATTAAATATGCCATGCCTTGCTTTTCAAGTTTGATAGCATTTGTCAAAACAAATGGTAATTAGTTGGCGTAAATCAGATATTTTCCGTCAACGTCTGTTAAAATTATCTACACAAAAATGAATTATTTCAATGAAGAACGAGTGAATGCACTAATGTTAATTTCCTATGTTCGACTTTGAGAATGGACACCCGGTAGATAATAGATATACAAATGTAATTAATCGTTTAAGCGTTTAATTGGTTATATTATGTGCTTTTTTCTTGAAAAATTATGGTCACCATATAGCTATGACAAAAGCGCGGTCCCCGGGATGGGTGATTCTGTTAGGCTAAAATTGCAGGCAATTAACATTTTAACCCGATGTAAACACTTATAACATACCTCTTTGTACATAAAGAATTCCGTCCCTGACGTTCAACCACACCCTTACAGGGTATGGCAACGCCAAGTCCGGAATAACTGGCAGCTCTATGGGCACTGCATCGTCGGGGTCTGGACCACCCTGCTGCACCGTCAACAGCGCTACAGCCCTCTGTGTAAACAGTCTGTTATATAATTCGTAATCAATATTATTAAACACTCACATTTTCAAAATATGTAGGATATTTACATATGTCATAATACCCCATTTCAGTTGTGGTTTTAAATGTTTGAATTTTAGTAACTGCTCAAATAACATTAGACTTGCCGGCAAACACACTCCGTACATATTTTCATCTATGAATTCTTGGGATATAACATCACAAATCAGAGATGACGGCTCCATGATACTGAGACGGGATCGATTGAATTTCGATATTATATACACACATCCCCACCCACCCGACTTAGCACACGTGATCATCTGAACTTTGATTTCTTATAACCGAAGGGTTCTGAGTCGTAATCCTCTACCATCCTCCTTTTATTAAATGTTATTTTAAAGGCTTTGAATTCATCCCTCGTTACAACTAAATGATCCGCTGTTCTACGTATATTCCTATCTGTAATTATTACGTTCTTATCCTCCTCCTCGTCAATTTTCAAAATCAAATCCTTCAAAATTGTGAAATTGACACTCTTTAAATTTTTATGTGATAGAGTAATACCTTTAAACTTGCATATTGTGGCATATGTTCCGGTTTCGGGTGAATAAACCGCATAAGCATACGTTTTCGGACCCCCTGAAACAAACTCTTTAATGTAACTGCCTTTACCATAGAATTCCAACTCGTTGGTTAATTCGCCCAGGAAGTTTCCTGATGATGGCTCGTACCTGTTCTCTTTAGAAACATACAGAATTGAGTCCTTGTCTCCGTACAAAACCCTACCCCCAAGTTTCTCCATTTCCCCGTACAGTTTAAGACGGGCCTGAGCGGTAGTAAAGGCCGCTATAACCACGTTCACAGTGGCCAGGGGTTCATAAGACTCTTCCTTATGTTCCCAATTAACCACAAGCGTTTCGTCATTGATTGGCTGTATATGACACACGTTTATTGTTGGATTCGTTAAGAGGGAATAGAGTGCGGCCAGTTCAGTGACTATTTCCGTTTTCGGTTGATTTTCCCGCTGCCCAAACTTGCCCCAAAACGAATTTAAAATTAATTTTGCCAACGCTCGCATCCCCGGGTTTTTCGCAATATCTGAGAAATCTAGTTGTATATCCTCGCGGTTCATGTATTGTTCAATATATGCATCTTTTTCTTTCTGTGTTGTACATTCTGAAGGCCAGCCTGAAGCTTCTTGTTTCAATTTTAAAAATTTATTTATAAATGCGGCAAAGAGACCCGTGGCTACCTCGTACTTCCAAATTTCAAAGATTTCCATAATCTTGTAACCACGATCTGTTGCGGCTCTTAGCTCGTCAAGTACCCACGTACCGGTGATAGCTCTTTCTTCAGGTCCGTGAATACACTCGTCAGAGCTAGAGTTAACGGCACAGGTGCGACAAAGTGAAAAAATTAATTTATTGTTTAGTTTTTCTGGTAGCACTGGATGATACAGATCTTGCGGGGGCAAAACCCTACATTTGATTAAACCGTCCGTTTCTTGAAGGTTAAGGCGACTGCATTCTTCGTTGCCCACATAAACTGTAGGGTGACCGGTAGGAAATTTTCCGTATTTACAAACCCACGGGTACAAGCTGCAGAAATCCTTATAGTGAATTTTCTCACCCTCCTTTACTCTGTACCATAATTTTAGAGCTTCGGTCCGACCGCCGAAGAAGGCTTCTCGAGGGATTAGAGGAGTGTTCAACGGGGTAATTTCAATCTCGGGGTTCGCCTGCATCTCTCTTCGAAACTGACACTCCCACATCTCTATGACCTCATATCCTAGGCTTCTAAGTTTAGCGGTTTTTGCCAGTGTACTTTCATACCTGGTGTTTAAAGTTTCACACGGGTCATCGGTCAGTGATTGGTCCCTGTTATATTTTAAACATTCAGGGTGACCGTGAAAATAGCATCCGTGAAATTCAAAAATCTGTCGGGTTTGCTCGCAGTATCCGTCAACTTTGAAACCGCCTACACAGCTTCACGGCCTCGAGCTGCATTCCGTATAATTATGTCTCGTTTCTTTTCTTCCCATAACAGCCATTGCAGTGCTATTTTTGACTGATTATCACACAATCTGTATCCGTTCTTGGGAATAATACCTATCGTATTCGCTTTTAGGAAATTACGCCTATACACCAAATTGCAGGCCGAGGCTATGGTTGTCGCCTCCAAGAAAGGTTCCACATTGCACTGATCGAGAAACATTTGCCTAAATTTTAAACACGTCGCTTTCAGGATTTGCACATCTGAGACACAATATTCTACCAGCTCTTTCTGCATATCAAACGCGTCGTTCTTATGTTCGCTATGCCATTTTAAAAATGTTTCGCGCTCGTTCGGTTTCATGGTATCAGGATTGTAATGCTCGATAGCCGGCAGCGGCCCCACATAATTTTGATTGTCTTGAATATTAAACAGATAGGGAAAATAGCCTTTTTTATAATTAACACCCAGTCCGAAGGCCTTTGGTAGTGCTGCCAAAGCCATTGGAAAATAGTTTAACGAATCTAGAAATTTAATATTACCCAGTTGCATAAGTATAATTTTGGTACCACGCATTATGAGCTCCGGTTTAATGTTTAATTTTGAATTTAGAATATGATTTAAAATAAACTGATGATCGTACGCCTGGCCGTTGTGAGCAATAACCACTACCTTTCTGAACTTCTTCTTAACCTCTAGAAGGTATACAAGAAACCCTTCTACGCATTTATCACTCTTTAAAATTTGACGTCTTAACCCGCAGCTGCCACATATAATTGTCTCTTTCCCTATACATTCGCTGCATACTTGTTCAAACACACACAAATTAGGTCTGTGTATATTGTCGTTTTCCAATCGTGATTCCAAATCGTAAAATATGTATAGTGTCTCTTTGGTTTTGGGCTCGCGAGTATCTTTGCGTATGTAACAGAAATGACCCGATGGCATAAATGTCTCGCACATTTTACAATAAATTTCACCGCATACATGAGGTTTACCCCTTCGCGATTTCAAATTAAATGTTTTAAAACAGTCAGGACATTTTCGTACAGTTTGGCATGTACCTGCTTTATGTTTATTAAAACACACGGAACCCTGAAACGATCTATTACACTCGTCGCAAGTTGTTTCTTCTTCTTGCTTTTCACAGGGCGGCTCCCCCCGACAGCATGGGCATGATTGACCGCATCGATGTTCATTTTGGGTATTGTAGGGGATGTGACATACCTCACAATAATAAGCGAAGGGGTAAACCTCATGTATGCGGTGAAATTTATTGTAAAATGTGTGAGACATTTATGCCATCGGGTCATTTCTGTTATATACGCAAAGATACTCGCGAGCCCAAAACCAAAGAGACACTATACATATTTTACGATTTGGAATCACGATTGGAAAACGACAATATACACAGACCTAATTTGTGTGTGTTTGAACAAGTATGCAGCGAATATATAGAGAAAGAGACAATTATATGTGGCAGCTGCGGGTTAAGACGTCAAATTTTAAAGAGTGATAAATGCGTAGAAGGGTTTCTTGTATACCTTTTAGAGGTTAAGAAGAAGTTCAGAAGGGTAGTGGTTATTGCTCACAACGGCCAGGCGTACGATCATCAGTTTATTTTAAATCATATTCTAAATTCAAAATTAAACATTAAATCGGAGCTCATAATGCGTGGTACCAAAATTATACTTATGCAACTGGGTAATATTAAATTTCTAGATTCGTTAAACTATTTCCCAATGGCTTTGGCAGCACTACCAAAGGCCTTCGGACTGGGTGTTAATTATAAAAAAGGCTATTTTCCCTATCTGTTTAATATCCAAGACAATCAAAATTGTGTGGGGCCGCTGCCGGCTATCGAGCATTACAATCCTGATACCATGAAACCGAACGAGCGCGAAACATTTTTAAAATGGCATAGCGAACATAAGAACGACGCGTTTGATATGCAGAAAGAGCTGGTAGAATATTGTGTCTCAGATGTGCAAATCCTGATAGCGACGTGTTTAAAATTTAGGCAAATGTTTCTCGATCAGTGCAATGTGGAACCTTTCTTGGAGGCGACAACCATAGCCTCGGCCTGCAATTTGGTGTATAGGCGTAATTTCCTAAAAGCGAATACGATAGGTATTATTCCCAAGAACGGATACAGATTGTGTGATAACCAGTCAAAAATAGCACTGCAATGGCTGTTATGGGAAGAAAAGAAACGAGACATAATTATACAGAATGCAGCTCGAGGCCGTGAAGCGTGTGTAGGCGGTTTCAAAGTTGACGGATACTGCGAGCAAACCCGACAGATTTTTGAATTTCACGGATGCTATTTTCACGGTCACCCTGAATGTTTAAAATATAACAGGGGCCAATCACTGACCGATGACCCGTGTGAAACTTTAAACACCAGGTATGAAAGTACACTGGCAAAAACCGCTAAACTTAGAAGCCTAGGATATGAGGTCATAGAGATGTGGGAGTGTCAGTTTCGAAGAGAGATGCAGGCGAACCCCGAGATTGAAATTACCCCGTTCAACACCCCTCTAATACCTCGAGAAGCCTTCTTCGGCGGTCGGACCGAGGCTCTAAAATTATGGTACAGAGTAAAGGAGGGTGAGAAAATTCACTATAAGGATTTCTGCAGCTTGTACCCGTGGGTTTGTAAATACGGAAAATTTCCTATCGGTCACCCTACAGTTTATGTGGGCAACGAAGAATGCAGTCGCCTTAACCTTCAAGAAACGGACGGTTTAATCAAATGTAGGGTTTTGCCCCCGCAAGATCTCTATCATCCAGTGCTACCAGAAAATCTAAACAATAAATTAATTTTTTCACTTTGTCACACCTGTGCCGCTAACTCTAGCTCTGACGAGTGTATTCACGGACCTGAAGAAAGAGCTATCACCGGTACGTGGGTACTTGACGAGCTAAGAGCCGCAACTAATTAGTGAGGGACAATACACTAAACTAAATAAAGATCCAACACATACAATAGAAACAAAAATATACAGAACACTTTACAAACACAGAGAACAATTTACAGATTTTGTAAGACGTACGCTAACACCACACTACAGTAAACCACCACATTTTTATGGATTACCAAAGATACACAAACCAAATGTACCACTTAGGCCAATAGTTAGTTCTATAGGTTCTCCTTGTCACAGTTTAGCTAAATATTTACTTAAGATACTGACTCCTATATCAGGAAATACAGACACGTATATAAAGAACACGCCCCATTTCCTTGAAAAACTTAAAGAAGCAAACATAAACACACAACACTTAATGGTTAGTTTCGATGTAGTTAGTCTCTTCACTAATGTTCCAGTAGACAAAACACTCAACATCATTAAACATAAGCTACAAAACGATAACACATTACATACACGAACAACATTAAACGTTGGTACCATTATGGAACTCTTAACACTATGCATTAAAACGACATACTTTCAACTAAACAATGAATTTTACCAACAAGATTTCGGGATGGCAATGGGTTCACCTTTATCTCCCATTGTTAGTAACATTTTTATGGAAGACTTTGAACAACAACATGTCTACACGTACACCAACAAACCAGTAGTTTGGTGGAGATATGTCGATGATGTTTTTGCAATTTGGCCTCATGATATAGATGAGGTGGACAAATTTCTTGAACATATTAACAGTAAAGAAACCTCCATCAAATTCACATTAGAAACAGAGCAAAACAATCAGTTACCCTTTCTTGATACACTAATCACACGCACAATAAATACTTTTGAAACATCAGTATACCGTAAGAAAACCAATACTAATAGGTACTTACATTTTAATTCTAACCATCACAAAAACATAAAGATAGGCGTTGTAAAAAGTCTTTACGACAGAGCCAAAGTTGTTTGCTCTAATGATACAATTTTCAAAAAAGAGAAAGAATTTATTATTAATGTTTTACAAGATAATGGCTATCCAGAGACTCTTGTTCGGAACATTTTCAATACACGAAGCAATGCCACACACATACAAAGGAATGACACTCAAAAATATAATACTCTTACTATACCATATATTCCAGGCATATCTGACAAAATTAGACGAATTGGAAATAGATTCAATGTTAGGACGGTATTCAAAACGATGAATACTTTACGGTCAGTTCTTACAAAAACTAAACCGTTCAACGAAGAACAGCATTCAAGGAATTGTATATATAGTATTCCCTGTGAATGCGGGAAATATTATATCGGTGAAACATCCAGGCCTTTAGCAGTAAGAGTTAAAGAACATAAAAATATGTTGAAAACGTATCAATTCAATAAGTCTAAGCTGGCAGAACATGCTTGGGATGAAAACCATAAAATACAATGGGACAACACAAAGATCTTGTCTAAAGAGTCGATGTCATATAGGCGAAAAATTAAGGAAACGGCATACATTTTACTTAACGAAGAAAAATGCGTGTCGTCTTTCTCAATATTTTTAGACAATAGTTGGCTATCGATTCTTAAAGATGAGATCAAGTAGGTACAGATATCAACAAACGTCAATGTCAGAAAATTCATTGGAGGTTGGTCGTTTTTTCTTCCAGTGAAAAAAAGATAAGTTCTTGTTAGTTTTAATTGTTATTCGTTGATAACGAGGGCAGATTGTCCCTCGAAACGTTCGTTGTTAATATTTTCGTTATTTAATATTTTAATTTGCAGAGTGGCGAAATACCCATATAAGAAAATGAATTATGAATTCACGCCACAAAGAAGTTTCAGAGATTATCTTAATCAAAGGTATGGGCCTAATATAACTAGTAACTTCCGAAGTTGGGAAACACTTTACAAGAAGCTGGCACACTCTGAAAATAGTATAACTTTCCTATGTCGTTGTAGAAATAGCTGTATTATTCCAAAAGGGTTTAGACTCAAAGCACCTTATGTAAGTGCTCGTTCTAGTAATATCATGAAAAGAGCTAGTGAAGCTCTAGTTAGAGACAGAATACAGTTTCACAGACATAACAAAGTGATACTATTTTCTGACATAAACAAACTGGAACAGGTTATGCAAAGGGATGTACGGGAAGACGATTTCAATCGTATGTACAACTCTATTAGTAATACCTACAACAAAACACACACAGAGCAAAAACGTACACATTTAAAAAAGTACCAACACCTCATACAAGAAAAACACACAATTGAACTAAATACACTAAAGAACAGTGACACTTTTTTAAATAAAACTGTAGTTAATCTGTCTTCTAAAGAACTAAACGCCACTGACAAATTAGTTCTTGGCAAAGGGCTCAACTACGCAGTGGCGCCAAAACGAATTAATAAACTTGATTTAGTTACAGCTATAGAAGAGACTTGTCAAAAACTTCCAGAAGACATTAGACAGGAA
Source organism: Agriotes lineatus (assembly GCA_940337035.1). Classification (NCBI taxonomy): domain Eukaryota; kingdom Metazoa; phylum Arthropoda; class Insecta; order Coleoptera; family Elateridae; genus Agriotes; species Agriotes lineatus. The sequence goes on from CALNHX010001437.1 coordinate 185,326, forward strand.
TACAGAATTAGAAACAAAATCATACTAGAACGACCTTACACAATCAGACAAAATATATCCAAACAAGAAAAACATTCACTACACACACTAAAAACCGATAACACAATTAAAATTCTACCTGCAGACAAAGGCAACGCCACAGTAGTACTTGACACAACCACATACAACGAAAAACTTTTAACACTAATTAGTGAGGGACAATACACTAAACTAAATAAAGATCCAACACATACAATAGAAACAAAAATATACAGAACACTTTACAAACACAGAGAACAATTTACAGATTTTGTAAGACGTACGCTAACACCACACTACAGTAAACCACCACATTTTTATGGATTACCAAAGATACACAAACCAAATGTACCACTTAGGCCAATAGTTAGTTCTATAGGTTCTCCTTGTCACAGTTTAGCTAAATATTTACTTAAGATACTGACTCCTATATCAGGAAATACAGACACGTATATAAAGAACACGCCCCATTTCCTTGAAAAACTTAAAGAAGCAAACATAAACACACAACACTTAATGGTTAGTTTCGATGTAGTTAGTCTCTTCACTAATGTTCCAGTAGACAAAACACTCAACATCATTAAACATAAGCTACAAAACGATAACACATTACATACACGAACAACATTAAACGTTGGTACCATTATGGAACTCTTAACACTATGCATTAAAACGACATACTTTCAACTAAACAATGAATTTTACCAACAAGATTTCGGGATGGCAATGGGTTCACCTTTATCTCCCATTGTTAGTAACATTTTTATGGAAGACTTTGAACAACAACATGTCTACACGTACACCAACAAACCAGTAGTTTGGTGGAGATATGTCGATGATGTTTTTGCAATTTGGCCTCATGATATAGATGAGGTGGACAAATTTCTTGAACATATTAACAGTAAAGAAACCTCCATCAAATTCACATTAGAAACAGAGCAAAACAATCAGTTACCCTTTCTTGATACACTAATCACACGCACAATAAATACTTTTGAAACATCAGTATACCGTAAGAAAACCAATACTAATAGGTACTTACATTTTAATTCTAACCATCACAAAAACATAAAGATAGGCGTTGTAAAAAGTCTTTACGACAGAGCCAAAGTTGTTTGCTCTAATGATACAATTTTCAAAAAAGAGAAAGAATTTATTATTAATGTTTTACAAGATAATGGCTATCCAGAGACTCTTGTTCGGAACATTTTCAATACACGAAGCAATGCCACACACATACAAAGGAATGACACTCAAAAATATAATACTCTTACTATACCATATATTCCAGGCATATCTGACAAAATTAGACGAATTGGAAATAGATTCAATGTTAGGACGGTATTCAAAACGATGAATACTTTACGGTCAGTTCTTACAAAAACTAAACCGTTCAACGAAGAACAGCATTCAAGGAATTGTATATATAGTATTCCCTGTGAATGCGGGAAATATTATATCGGTGAAACATCCAGGCCTTTAGCAGTAAGAGTTAAAGAACATAAAAATATGTTGAAAACGTATCAATTCAATAAGTCTAAGCTGGCAGAACATGCTTGGGATGAAAACCATAAAATACAATGGGACAACACAAAGATCTTGTCTAAAGAGTCGATGTCATATAGGCGAAAAATTAAGGAAACGGCATACATTTTACTTAACGAAGAAAAATGCGTGTCGTCTTTCTCAATATTTTTAGACAATAGTTGGCTATCGATTCTTAAAGATGAGATCAAGTAGGTACAGATATCAACAAACGTCAATGTCAGAAAATTCATTGGAGGTTGGTCGTTTTTTCTTCCAGTGAAAAAAAGATAAGTTCTTGTTAGTTTTAATTGTTATTCGTTGATAACGAGGGCAGATTGTCCCTCGAAACGTTCGTTGTTAATATTTTCGTTATTTAATATTTTAATTTGCAGAGTGGCGAAATACCCATATAAGAAAATGAATAGCTGTACATATTACATATATATGTTAATACTATATCTGCATCAGTCTTTGTTGTAAAAAAAAACACAGAGTGCATTTAATACATTTATTACGTCAGAAGCATACATATTAAAGCGAACAATGTCCCCAAGGAAGGGTATCTATTTTATTTTCACAAATGTATCTCTTATCATCTGCGCTAGTAAGAGCTACTTTATCTTGACTTACACTATGTACAGCATGGCGTTTAGCTGTAATTAGGTTTTGATTTCTTACAGCATCCTTATTATCAAACAAACATGCTACATAGTCGTCAAAACAAATTGTATTTTTAACTACATTTTCTAGTACACCTTTAGCCTTTTTAACCATATCTTTACCTTCAACCCTCACACTGTACATTTTCGATCTCAAACCAATAAATTCTGTGATTATTTTAATGTTGCACTCGTCTTTCATAAGTCCAGGAACTTTCTTGTTCACCAATGGAATGTTGTAGATATTGTCTTTGGAGTAATCGCTTGTATCAAACATATTAATGTCTCGTTTCATAATATTATAAATATCGTCGCATGTTATCTCATACAAAAGACTATCCGTATCTGAATACAACAGTTTACAATCCTTATAACTAAAATTGCGTAACATATAACTGTAGTTGAAATCGTACAAACACGTTTTACTTATATCTAATATGGACATACCTACATATATTGGTTTCTTAAACATTATTTCAAGCTTTGATAATTCTATGGCTACAAGATTTTCATTAAATATGGTTCGGCTGTGAAAATTAGGTTGAGATATGTAGTGGTTAGCTCCATATCGACCGCCCCAGCGTGTTACTAATTTAACTATTTTGTGTTTACTAACATTCTCCATGGTTTTACCGAAAACCGCGTTATTCATTAATTTGAACAGGTTTTTCTCAAATTCATTTTTTGCGTTGGTTCTTAGTTGAGTGTTTAGCTCAATATACGGTTTTAACCATGGAGCTTGATCGAAAGATAGTATGCGATGCACTTTGGTAACATTTAAGCCTGCAGCTATAGCTTGTTTCAGATTCCTATAGTGAATCACATATCGTTCTTTTTTATTCAACATTGTCATTAGTTTTGGAAGTTTTGAGTTTGGAGGAACAGAGTGTTCGGCACACATTGGCATATCGGCATGAAGATTATGTAGCGTAATATCGTTTGGATACTCGATATCTACTTCTAAAATGTATCCTTTTGCTGACTCATCGCTGATACTGTTAACATCAAAACAACTCATTTCTGTATGAGTTAAAAAACAAAAATTGTTGTAGGGTAGGTATTGCATCATTGCCTATCCGTACAAGTTATTCACGTCGTAGTTCATGATGTACTTTGAGGGTTGCGTGGGGTTGTATCCTGCTGGACAATATTTATTGTTTGCCTTAGAATATCGCTTCGAACATTGACTAATACCGCCACGTATACCTCGCTCGATAAACAACAACATATCTATATCGGATATGAGCGCTAGTTCTATTTGTGTATATTTCAACATGGCATCCCAGGTATATCCGGGTAATGTGTAATAGTGGGCGGGGTCTAATCCGTATGTTTTATGGCAACTCGCACGAAAGTTTTCAAAAATATCGGCCAACAGCAAAATATCTGTTTTTAAATATAACATCGTATAATCTTGAATTGTTTGGCAATTAAACTCGTTGCACACTTCAACCGCGTGTGCATAATCTTTATCCGAAATAAAGGAATCTTTTAATTTACTGTAAAATTTATTTTTTGACGGCAATCTAGTTTCTGATAATACATCAAGGGAAGTTATGTAATCGTAGGGAAATACACCTTTTCGTGTTAACAGAGATAATTGATGTTCGTTTAGCTCTTTGTTTTGTGCCTGTAGAATTTTGAAATCTTCTTTTTTTAAATAAGAAGCCAATTTATCTAATCCCGAACCCATAAATCTAAATGAATCGATAAATCTAAACTTTAAACTACTGGCATCGTCGTGAGTTTTAGTGAAAGAAATATACCTCTCTTTATTCTGAGGCAAAACATAAATGTTACCCGGAAAGGCTGTAACGACATCTTTGATTAAGAAATGACTATCATAACCGCTAAGGTTATGGTAAACAACCGGTATTACTCGATCGATTTTATAATTTAGGTTACAGCTTTGATGTGCCGGACCTCTATAATTACCGGTGAAATGACAATGACCTTTTACCTTGATATCATCCTCCACAAAAGGCTTCTCGCAAATATAACAATGTGTTGCTTCTCGATATTCGCGTTCTTGCAATTCGTTTAGCTCTTCCATTGGAACTATGGTCTTGAAATGTTTGTTTAACTCTAAACCCATTTCGTACAATTCTTTGACGAACCATTCCATACAATCCGCACCCGTATATGATTTATAATGTGAGAGTGAATCATCATATGAACATTGCAAATAATAACCTATGCTGCAGGCTTGATGTTTTTGATACTTTACAGTGTTAATCCCCACCTTTTCAGTTACAGGATTTAATACACATTCTATATCGCTATATAAAATAAATGGTACAGTTTGTTGATATTTATAATTAGCGAAGGTTAGTTTTTCGCCCGGCCGAGGGAGATTAATTTTACACTCGTTCAATTTTCTACAATCAATTTCGTGAGCGTCTAACCTTTGCCGACTATAAAAATAATGTAGACATCTATCGCATATATATTTCTTAGCACGATTATGTTTACTTAACTGCGTTGCTTACTAACCTACTTAAATCTTTAATCCAGCAGTAATGGTAATTTACATCGGGCTCGGGATCTACAGCATCGGGGTGTAAATCTGTCATTTCATCGAGATTTGTGTCCATCATATTCGCGGGATCGGTAAACATTAGTAGGTTCACATGATTCTGCTTCTTGTCGGAAGTTAGATACGCGGGGCACACACTAATTCCATATTTTTTTCTGTTTAACACATACACATTGACAGAAATGTTTGGATTGTCTTTTTCAAACTTGGGAATTTGCATCATCTTCACTGGGAAGTCTAATCCTTCACAATTCAACACATCCGAGTAATGGGGGTATTTGGAAACTCTATCGCTGTTGATGTTGGCCGGATGCAGGGCAGATACGATCGCCCACGCAAAACAGGCTTGATCATAATTTTTCACGTTGACACACGCATGCTTCTTTTTTATATATTGCGGTAGTTCGATGTACGAAGATGCATGGAACACAGTACAACTGTTTATGTTCACGGTTAAAGATATAATCTCCGATAACGCCCATCCACTTTCTTGTTCTTGAAATTCTTCTAACTGATTCAGAATAGAGTCTTGCACGTTATCGAAATACCACTGATTTAAAATTGTACGATTTTCGACATATTCTTGCAGAATTACATTGTTTTTCGTGCTAAAATATTTCAAGTCTGTTATAACATTGTCCTTGGTTTCCTTAACAAACTCCCCGCAAAAGGTGGTGTTCACTTTCATAGCGGTTTTCTGTTTTTTATGCACATTCTTTATACGCGAAGCGAATAAATAAAATGCATCTTGTAAAAACGGTTTGGGATCCTTATGTTTTAAATTTACAATCACTCCGGTCCGAAGTCTGCATTTGTATGCGTTTTCCATCTCTTCCCACACTATTCGCGCACTTCTAGGTTGTTTTCTTGCCCCCGCACCCGTTTTGTTGATATGAAGATTACATAGTACTTCTTGATATCGTTTCATGTGTCCACATATAGTTTCCAACTGTCGTTTTTCACCAATATTTAAATTGTCCGCACGAATAGCTTTTTTTAATAGTTTAGTATTACATTTACAGTGTTTTATTAACATTTCCACTTCTCTCCGTTTACACCCACCCTTCACAATATTTTTATACATTTTTTCAACACATTTCAGCATAGCACTAGCAGTCTGTGCTTCCTCCATATTGCTAATGCGAGTGCTGCTGCTACACTGCTCAAGATGCTGTTGTTCTAATGTTCTTTATTGTAATTGTTTATTCTTCCTCACTAGATTCAAGTATTTCGTGACACATTAATAGTCTATTTTCCCACGCTAAAACTCAATATCTGCTATACATTTAACTGGTAATTTTAATAATCTTATATAATTTAATTTTGGTATTGCAGCACTAATAGTTAATACACATAAATCGTATAACGTAGAACTACAATGCATTTTTATTTTGCCTCGTTTATCTTTTTCTACGATAATGTTATTTTGCTACGAACCGTTTTTATTCTTGCTAATAATTGTTCTAATAAATGAAGCGATAATAAACGAATAGATGATTATGCAATTTCGATAAATTTTAATTGGGAGGCACCTCCTGCTTCGATTCCCGTCATCACAAGTGCCAACTTTTTTTTATTGTTAACATCTTCGATATCTGCGTCCGTTATCAGATCTACCATTCGTTTTGGCAAAAATATGGAATGTTGAGCAGTTTCACAGACTATACCTCTACCAAACCGTGTCTTGACTGATTTTATTAGAGTCACTTCGTATTCTTTATTTATTTCCATAAATTCACACACAACACACATTCATTTCGCGACGACTACCCGAAAACCGACGACAATCTGAATGGAGCTGAAGTGATGTTGATACTTTTTATTAGCACTTGAAGTAAACTGATGTTGATACTCGAAGCACTATACACACGAGCTCCAAAACTGGATTAAAATAATAATTTTCCGTGTTTGTTTATATACTAAATGCTTATCGCCAGCTTCTTCACCACAAAAACTAATTAAATTTTCTTTGATAGCGTGAAACGGATTCTCGGTTTAGTCGCAAGATTATGGTTTTCCTGCGAGATATTTGCAACAGGATACTCGGTTAATTAGTACTATCTAGGTTTTATTTTGTGATATTTGCAACAGGATACTCGGTTTAGTCGCAAGATTATGGTTTTCCTGCGAGATATTTGCAACAGGATGCTCGGTTGAGATTTCTGTTTATGGTTTCCAACACGATAAATTGCTAGCGGATATTTGGTCAGATGTATACTTCTAATTAGATTACGGGTAGTTTCAGAGTATGGATGCAGATGGCGTGTAATGTTTGATTACATTAATTAATTCCGATGTATTATCGCTAGATGGCGCATCATGTACTGTTTGGAGGCTTATCGGTTTTTGCGGATCCAAAATATAATTTTCAAAAATGTCATACGGGCGCTTCCAATTTTTAGTATGTTATAGATGGCTTCATTTGCAGATGGCGGTGTTTGGGTGTGTGATTTTTTCATCCGTTTTCCATTTTTTCCACCCGTTTACGAGATACAACCCCTTTTAGTGTTTAACCACCAGCAGTTCTTACAGATCCAAAATATAATTTTCGAAAATGTCATAAGGGCACTTCCAATTTTTAATATGTTATAGATGGCTTCATTTCCAGATGGGGGTTAACAGGTAGTGTGGGGGTGCCATTTTTTCACCCGTTTTCCGTTTTTCCCACCCGTTTACGAGATACAACCCCTTTTAGTGGTCAACCATCAGAATTCGGCAGTTTATCAGTTCTTGCGGCTACAAAATATAATTTTCGAAAATGTCATAAGGGCGCTTCCAATTTTTAATATGTTATAGATGGCTTCATTTCCAGATGGGGGTGAACATGCAGTGTGGGGGTGCCATTTTTTCACCCGTTTTCCGTTTTTCCCACCCGTTTACGAGATACAACCCCTTTTAGTGTTCAACCATCAGAATTCGGCAGTTTATCAGTTCTTGCGGCTACAAAATATAATTTTCGAAAATGTCATACGGGCGCTTCCAATTTTTAATATGTTATAGATGGCTTCATTTCCAGGGGGGTTAATAGGTAGTGTGGGGGTGCCATTTTTTCACCCGTTTTCCGTTTTTCCCACCCGTTTACGAGATACAACCCCGTTTAGTGTTCAACCATCAGAATTCGGCAGTTTATCAGTTCTTGCAGATCCAAAATATAATTTTAGAAAATGTCATAAGGGCGCTTCCAATTTTTAATATGTTATAGATGACGTCATTTCCAGATGGGGGTTAACAGGCAGTGTGGGGGTGCCATTTTTTCACCCGTTTTCCGTTTTTCCCACCCGTTTACGAGATACAACCCCTTTTAGTGTTCAACCATCAGCATTCGGCCGCTTATCGGTTCTTACGTTTTACAGCTCCAAAATATAATTTTCAAAATTCAATAAGGGCACTTCCAATTTTTAATATGTTATAGATGGCTTCATTTCCAGATGGGGGTTAATAGATAGTGTGGGGGGTGCCATTTTTTCACCCGTTTTCCGTTTTTCCCACCCGTTTACGAGATACAACCCCTTTTTCCTTTTTTAGTATTCAATCACCTATTTGAGCCTCCAGCCCCCGGTGGCATCTCCCGGCTTCCAGCCCCCCGGCCACCTGCTTCCGGTTCTCGGCTTCAGCCCCTGGCCTCAGCCCTGAGCCTCCGGCTCCCGGTGCAGACTCCGCTTCCGGTTATACCTTCTGGGCAATGATGCAATACCTACCCTACAACGACCTTCTGGTTATTGTTGACACAAAAAAATACTTTTTTTCCTACAAGAAACTCTTCAGTCGCCTCAACTACCGGTGATTACGTCATGCTTCGGATGGACATGCCATCCAGTTCAGAAGTGAGGTTATGTTTTGGGTTTTCCTATGCTTAAAGTGAGCCAGAAGTCATATTGCCTATCTACTGACACAGATATGCATTACGCAATGGTTTTTTCCCGACTTAACAGGGAAAAAAGTTAGTTGAGGCTCATCGGATATCGTTTCTAATCAAATCGGCAAAGAGTGCCAAAAGTCTCCCCGGAGACCAACTGTAGGAAACGAAAATCGGCCAATTTAACAACGTCCGAGTTAAATACACTTCCTCTGCCCACCGCGCATTTTCAACAACACCCAAGGATTAATGTTCACTTCGAAGATTCGGGTTTAACTGCACTCGCCATTAACGTGCCCCAAGGCACTCGAAAAGTTCGCCCAAAAGCCAAAAAGGATTCACCATGTTAATCACCAAATGTTAGCAAAAGCTCCCCCCCGATTCGCGGCACAAGCTGCGAACCGGGGGTGCGGAAAAAAACACCAAGTCTAGTTTACTCAAGTGCTGGGTACAGATTCTTAAAAACTACTATGCGCAAATCAGAGCAACCCCCGGCTTCCGAAGGCCGGGGGGTGCAAAACTTTACACAACTGACTTCTGTAAGTGTCGAATACTGATTCCTTCTTCAAATGCACAGGGCTTAAGAACAACGTCACGGAAGAAAGTTTTGAACTCCAAAACCACTAATTTTAAATGCCTCATTCCCTAAGGAGTTATCAATCCTTACTTCCTTTACACAAAGCTTGTTCATCAAAGAATGTTCTAGAAAGAATTTCTGGCTATACAGCGGATCCCAAAAATATTAAGTTACAAGGTCAATCCTGCCGAACTTTAAACGATAATTTATAAGAGGGACGTAAACAAAGGATGTCTTATGTTCCCAATTCGAAGAAATATGATTTAGACGGAAGTGACTGCAATAGATTACATACGGCTCCGAGGAAATGCTTATTAGTGAGAATTCCAAGGACCGCGGGCATATTTGAGCTTGAACTGAATAAATTGGCTGCAGCATTTTAAAATTATAATACAGGGCCGTACCAGAAAATTTTAAATAGAATAATTTCAGCTTAAATGCACTAATAACACCCAATCGTGGAATTGATGACAAGGATAGCTTAATGACGTCAAAATCACTTAACAGGCACTCCAGATCACAGTATAACACATACGGTGCTGGCTCCATATTTTGAAAATTTGTAAACTTTGCATTGTTGCCTGGTTTTGCCATCACAATTTTACATTTATTAATATTAGCACAATCTACTTCATGTATTTTTAGTTTATTTTCATTATTAAAGTAATGTAAACACCTATCACAAATGTATTTTTTTTAATTATTTTTTTATAATTGTCTATGAACTAACCTGGATAAATGTTTTATCCAACAGAAATGGTGTTTTATCAAAGTCTCACTATCATTATAAAGGTGAAAATCATCTTCATCCTGGTCATTATCACAATCATCATCCTGTTTTTGAATTTCATATGCTCTTGAATCATTAGCAAATTAACATGTTTTTGTTTTTTTTCTTTACATAGAAATACTGGTACTGTAACATAATTTGTTTCCGATTTTCGAATCAATCCATAAATATTTAACGATATGTTGATATTCTGCTTAAGAAATTTAGGAATTTGATCTAAAGTAACTGGAAAATTAATATTATCAAAATTTAAAACTTGTCCATAATAGGGGTATGAATTGACTCGATCAGAATTCTTTTTAGTTGGAAACAAGGCTGAAACTAGTGACCATCCAAAACAGGACTCATCATTATTTTTCACATTTATAACAGCTTTCTTAACTTTAATTTCATTAGGTAACTCTATGTATGATGATGCATGAAATAATGATACCCTGTTTATATTTACCATTAATGAGATTATTTTAGACAACGTGCAACCGCTTCCAGATTCCTCAAATTCTGAAATTTGCGTTATTAAATTATCCACAACATTTTTCTGGAACCACCGATTTAAATCATGATTAAATAAACTAGGTACCTAGAAAAAGCATTTTTGTCATTTAAGTAAACTGATACACAAAGTAAACATACCTAAAGTTAATATGCAATTTTTTGTATTAAATACAAATTCCTTAAACTCCAGTTCCTTGACTATTAAGGTAGATTTTACAAATTCCGCCCTAAATTCGACGTTTATTTTTATTGGGTTATTATGCTGTTTTAATGTTGTCTCAATATGTTTCATAAACAACACGAAACAATTTTCAAAGAAAATGGGTAGCTTCTTATGTGTTAGGTTAATAATAATTCCAGTATGAATCCTTGATTTGAACGCTGTTACTAAATCCTTCCAAATTACACCTCCAAGATTCTTTTCTCGTAGTTTGTTATTTGCAAACGTGATTCCACCACCACTTGTAGTACTAAATCGATTTTTAAATAATGCTTCATACCTGTAGAATTGCCCCAGTACAGCTTGTAGGTGTTTTTTCTCAGATAATGTAAATGATGAATCACCTTGTTTATCATTAATTAGTTTAATATTAAAGCTAATTAATTTAATGTACTTTTGAATTTTTTCATTTTGCAACTGGTGCTTTTTATAAGCTTCTTTCACCATACGCAGCACTAAGTCAATTTTATTTAAAAATTCCTTAGACATTTTTATTGTTATGTATAAAACACTAAATGCTAACAGTGAACTACATATTCAAGCGAAGATTTTCCCCTTATAAACCATGCATTTCCCACCTTTTAATGTTTGTTCTAACAAGGAGTCGATAAGAATAGAGTGTCAATAAGTGTCAATTATTAACATTAATGTTAAGCGATAGGTATTCAAAGCATTGTTTTTTCTTAAATATAAACTGCTTCATACACCTTTAAGCAACATAAAACAATTACTAGTCACCCCTCTTTATTAATTTTATAACCATACAAATATTTCACAAACAAACAAACATAAACTAAGTATTAAGAAAGTAAGTTACTATAATTTTTTTATATCTAAAATTGATTAATTAATTCACCCCATACCTCCAAATCTTCATCCTCGGGAAATGTTGGTTGTGTTCGTAAAACAAGCCTATCCAAAATATTTTTGGTAATTTGTCGCTCTGCTAAAGTTGATTGTAAACTCGTAGGAGAATTTTTATTCAATGGTGTTGAAAAGCGTTCTGTAGTAGACATATATTCATTTTTAACTGTACACATACGTATCCTTTTGCAGCGAACCGATGAAAAAATACCACTATCTTGAAATTCATCATATTCATTTACACCTCGAATTGATAGTAATGGTTTGTACATACATTCATCGCACCAATTACTACTGCTCTTAAGAGCTTCTATCACATAGCGTTTATTGTTGGAAAGTTTGATATTATTTATAACATGTACATATTGGTAATTATCAAAACGTTCATCGTTCATAAAACACGAATTACACAAATTTATGGACTGACTTGAATTAAGAACGCGACAACCCTGATAATGTAAAATAGTCTTTTTTGGTATCCACACTATATTTTCACAATTTTCGGGGGGCTTATATAGAAGTATTGCTGCAAATAGTTCAAAATTTGTTTTCGAATAATTTCGTTCACACACACACTCTTGCAACATTTCTTCAATCCAAGCTGGTACTTCGACTGCACCTTGAAGGACTACATCATTTAATTCCCGAATGTGTTGAAACCAGTTGAGGTGAAGGTGTTCTTTCAGAGTCTTCGTTGAGTGGTAAAGCAGAGATGATGGTTGATACATTTTTAAATTCTTTCAAATTTCACTGCTACAGCATCATTTTCTTTTCCCACATCGATTTCACCAGTAAAAATTAATGCTGTCTTATTGATTTTCTTCTTCATAGAAATCACCCTTTCGTCATTAATCATCTTGGCAATGCGAGCTGGTAGGAAGATAGAATTTTCACTAGTTTCAACAACCACTTGCCTCCCATACTCAGTGTTTAGCGATTTAATATCCACCAACTTGTATTTTTTGTTTAATTCCATATCCCGAATTTTTAAGGTTGGTTTAAACTCAAGTTGTCCAACAGCATTAATATCTTGGAAGCTGTTCATTATAGTTTATTTTGTATAGGTATATTTTTTCTTAAATTGTTGTGCAACTATTTACGTAGTAATATTGTAGTATACTAAAAATATAAATATGTATTAAGGGTATATATACCCACACATTTTTGAAAACATATTTGTTTAAAAATATGTTTGTGCAAATTAAATTCACTCCTTTAACCTTCCAGAAAATTATATTAGCGGTTGTGGTTGAATAATATTATTTTAAGATAACGATTTATGATAAATATTTGTTTCATCTTTGCGGTTTTTTTCATATCGCTACTTATATTAACTCAAGTGGTTCAGACTACAGTGCCTTTAGTTCAGACGAGTATACTTATAGGAACTGTTCAACAATTTACTTGCTAGCGGTAGATGGCGCTACGGGTGTCATTTTTTGAATAATAAATATAATAAATAATATTTCATTTATTTAATCTTTTACATGTTTATAAAGCTATAAGACAATAGAAAAAATTAAAATCAGTATGTTAAATATTACTTTCTTTTAAGAATATTGGGTATTTGTTTTTTCTTCTTGTTTATAGTTGGATGTGTTAACATTCTGGTGTTGTGTAGCGTGAATACTTGTCCCCGCTTCTCCATCTCCAGGTGTATATTTATTGAGCTCCGACAAAAGCAAAAAATGCAATACATTTGTTACAGTATCTTGTTCCAGTATGTGTTTTACAGAAACAAACGAATGCTCCACATTCACCGCAATATGGTTCCCCATCCATAACCTTTACATAAAAAAATATCGTTTTAATAGGGAGTGTTACGTATAGCGTAACCTCCTCTCAAGACTGATCAAGAATGACTTGTATGAATATCAGTTTTGTCACTTTATATACGCTTCTACAATCTGTTTGTGGTTCTGGTATTTGCGTCGCATTTTCTAGAAAAAGGGCTTGGAAAAACAAGGAATGACCAACACATGATTTTGATTCAGGCCCGATAAGCATATGTGAATAACATCCTAAGCGGAAATGCGTGGTTTGATAACCCGTTTAGTGGTATCAAAAGTTCCGCGCACGCACGTGTATATTGCATCATCTAAAGAGTGGCATACCAACGCCTAAATATCCAAAAGTAATAAAGTTAATTATTCATGAGACAATAAAATAAAGACTAAATAAGGATAACTAAGAATATCAATTAATTGGCTAATACTAGGTTATGTAATACATGCATTGATTAGAATATAACAATAATAAGGTGGTGAGAATGTGCGAATAAGGGTACGGATATAACACCTCCCCATGAAAACGGAAGTTCAGCGGGATATCGTCCAGGTGAACTGTAGCTCAAAAAGTCGTTGGGTGCAATCTATGTGTTGTCTTGGGTTGATCTTCTGACGGGAAGTTATCTGCTTCCAAAATAGGTTGTCTATTGTCCATCTCAATATGGATTGAAAGGCGTTTGGATGATTTCTTAACACATGTTGACAAAAAGTTATTTATTTTAATACGTTTTGGAAAATCACTATTGTCACACTTCCTTTTTGGGCAACACCTTCTGCAACAGCAACAGCATGTTAGTAAAATAATTACAATTAATATTAAGTATGAAAGCCATGAAATATGTCTTTGCACGAAAGGTTTCTTTATGTTATGCAGAGTGTCTTTAATTTCACTAAGATATTCTGTAGCATCTTTGAGATCATCAAATGATAAATGATGTAACTTCAGAGGTTCTATCTTTTCCAGATGCTCCGCAAGATGTTCGTCACAACAATCAAAATTTAGTTGAGATAGAGTAATAACTTGATCTAAAGTAGAGCTATCTATCGTTTGTATAGTTGAAATACTCCAACATAGAGTTCACATCCTTTTTCCATTGTTATAATACCACTCACTTGCTTCTGTGAATATTGAGTTGGTTTATTTGGGCACTTCTCAACGATGTTGACTTCTTTTGGCACGAATAATAACCATTTTCCTGGTTTCAACCTTTGTAATTTTAATTCCACTTTCTTCAACACATGAGGTTGACAAGAGCCATAACTTCCGGTATGGAGTAACTGTTGAATTTCACACTGTGTAATATCATTAATTGTCTGTAAATTTGGGATAGAACACATCAATAATTTTTCCTTGATAGTAGCATAATTTATAGAGTAGAATATATGCGTGTTAGCGTCTGACACAACCATGATATTAGATGCAGGAATTATAGCAGAGAAAATATCAGGTTCAGAAGTGGGAGCTGGTAAGGAATAAAAATGATAGAGAGTAAATGGTTTAGGATCTATTAATGGTATGATTAATACGAATAAAATTCTATTTTGAACTTGGAAGGCTAATATTCCAATTAATGAAGTATATGCTGGTAGGTTTTGTTTGGTAGGCATTACTGGTAATAAGGCTTTCGTAGAATGAGCTGCGATTCTAGTTAATTCTTCCAACTTTTTTCTGGATTAATAATACTGGGATCGAGTGTCTTGGTTTTAGCAAATACTATTGTCGGTTGTATTCTCGTAATTAACCTTTGTAGAATGTCGGCTGATTGGATAATGTCTTCAAGTATTCCATATATTTGTACAAGAGCATTTGTTTCTTCTTCTTGCGTAATTACTACTTTATAAATAGCTCTTAGAGTGTTTGTTAACCTGTCTTCATTTACATAAAGTTGTCGTAATGTTTTGTTGAAAGTTTTAATTGTTGATGTCGCGACAGAAATTTGTTGTTCTAATAGATTATGTAATTCCTGTTCATTATTTATAGCTTCTGAAAAATACTGTCCGTCAGATGCGTCTAGGTTTCCCGTGATCCATTTGAAAAATGTTCCCAATCCATCAATAGCTCCACGTTTTCTTCTTCTTTCTTCATAAGGTGTTAGAGTTATTATTTTATCCAGATTCTGTTTAGCTTCTTGAATTTTCTTATAACATAAGGCAACTTCTATTTCTTGATAAGATGACCCAAAATATTTGCTAGAGGCATGGTTGAATCTATGGTCTTTTAGTCTCAAACTACGGTTTAAATGATTCAAAACAATTTCATTGTGTTTCAATTGGCTTTCTATAAATTCGACATCGTAATGGAGTAATACTTTCCAAGTACAGAATGGTTAAAAAACAGCTACATCTAGTTGGCTTTGAAATTTGTTTGCTTGTAAATTTGTATGTGCCGGTATATTCTTTATTGTTCTCGAATTAGCCAGAACTGTCACTAATTAAACATCAATTTTTGACAAGAAGACTACTCTCGTTGAACAATAACTAATTAATTGGTATAAACAACAAAATGTACAGCTGATTGCAAATAAAAGTGGGACAAGTCTTGAGACTACTTTTTGCGTTTTTAATAACGTGTGAAACTTTCTCTAACTTATATTTCCGTAGGTGAATACATAAAATAATATTAAAGATAGAAGCATAAGAAAAAAACCATAATTACGAGTATTTAATTTGTTATTGTACTTCAAATTACAATATTACATATTAGCTGTCCCAGTTTTATTTGCAATCAGCTGTACACTTTACAAGAAAATATATTCATTATTGAGGCATATTTCCGATCGGGACAGTTTATAAATGGGGAATGGCAATATTCCTATGCCGAATGTAAACAACAGTTCCGATTGCAGTTTCCCAATAGAATTGTTGAGGATACTGTTTTGCAACACCATATTCGTCACGTTGTGGAAAAGTTTCAAAGGACACGAAGCGTAGAAAGAGGCAAATCTTCTGGAAGACCGCGCATTGACCCAAATGTCATTGCAAATGTGGAGGCTCTTGTCGAACGAAATCACCAAACATCAGTACGTCGTATATCAGCTCAAACGGGTGTTCCTATTAGTAGTGTTCGGGGTATTTTGAAGAAACGACTGCACATGCATCCGTATAAAGTGTCTGTGGTGCATGAAATCCGACCAAGAGATCATGCTAGTCGGGTACAATATTGTAACTTTTTTCAAGAAAACTTAAACAACAATGACGTTCTATATTTAAGTTTCTTTACTAACGAGGCATGGTTCTACTTAAGTGGATATGTAAATAAGCAAAATTACAGAACATGGTCAGTTGACAATCCACATAATCATGTCGAGTGTCTGTAGTTCTAGAAGGCATAGGGTTACCTCTGACACGAGGTCTTTGTCCCATTGGAAGAGGTTGTTTTTGGAAATACTTTCCTGGAGAATTATTATCAAAACGAGAATTATCCGGTAGCGTTAAGTACGTGTGATTCCGGTCGAATTTTCTAAATCTAAATAGGACCAACTGTCATTAAAAAATGTGTAGCATGTGTAGTTAGTACATCTTGCATTGCGGCTTTTTCCATATCTGAGAGTTTAAAATCGGTTAATCTAGCGTCAGTAGGAGCCAACATTTGAAAACTATTCCTAAAAACAGGCAATAATCCCATCTTAAAATAATTGCGACTATTCAATTCACATGTCATCTGTCAAAAAGTAACCAATGAAAATCCAGAATTCTGACGTTTCTTGACCAATCAAAAAAATATCAGCGGATATATCTTCCTAGAAGGTATTCAAGTGACTATTTTTAACAAATGCGATTTTTATTAGAAAAAGTCAATATTAGTGTTCTGTTACTATAGAAATTGCGTAGTTTGTTGCTAGATTTACTGAAAACTAATTTGAAAAAGTAGTTTGGTTCATTAAATAGTCCCTCGAATACCATTCTTAGTCAAAGTTAAGTAGATTATTTTTGCGGTGGTATCACTACTCATGTCCATTGCGCTTTGGATTAGGACTCGTGCTATCGCACTCGTCCTAATCGTACCAAAGCGCAATGGACATTCGTGACACCACCACAAAAATAGTCGACATAACTTTGACTACTCATGGTATTATAAGTGAATATCTGAGGAAGAAACTTTAGGAGTTACATTATCTGCAGTACGAAGAAGGTCATATATGTCAAAATTGGTTCAGTAGGTTGTTGTTTTCGAGAAAGCAATTGACGTTTTTTCTGATCGTACGGTACTTTGTTTCCCAAAATATTTCGTAAAATGGGAATATTATCACTTTAAGAGTAATGCCGGAAAACATATTACTCATAATACAGATTCATTAGAAATCCTCAATGTGTCACTTTTTGCTTTCGTGACATCTCCCTCGGGAATAATAAAACAAACCGACCTTTGGGGAAACGCCATTGCAAAAATGCAGACACAAGAAAGTTGACAAATAAACCTTAATTAAAATTTTAAACTAACACAATGAAATAAAATATAAGCTCTACAGACTCCTGGAATCCTAATAACAAAGTTCTGAAAAAGTTCTCACCAAAAACGATATGCCTACTAATAACTTCCGTTTTACACTGCAATCTAACGGTCTAGTTCATAGTTTATGCAGTGTTTTAGTGCAGATAACATCACACCACGTAAGTATTAAAATTTCACCAATACACATTTTAATCACAAATCATCGTTGCACATATGATGACTCGGTAGAGGGGACAGACATTTTCATGTATGTCTCATCGGATGTCGGATCTACTAGATCCGGCGAAGATGGTTTCCGCTACTGGGGTGGTCGTACGGGGTTACAGTTGACGTAAGGTGCCACCAGCTTGTAGAGCTGCAAGCACTTGGGCAGGTCCAATGAGATCATTTGTGGGGAAGTCTGGATCTTAACGAGGTTGTAGATATAGCTCCCGCATCGTAACCTTAGAAATTTCACGCAGCCATCTCTCGGGAGCAATCGCACATATCGTTCACTTCGGCTGCTTCCAAGATCACTATTCACTGGTGCGTCACTGCTGTACATTCACCCTAAAAAGCTAACGCCAAATAAGTTTACACTTGACCCTTGCGTCTGCTGCAACTGAGCGCTTTCGAAGATACGTACTTTTAACTCGAAGTGTACGTCTACCCCAACGCTGTATCGTATTGCTGCGGAAAGTGAAACTTTTTCTAATGTTACGATGCGGGAGCTTTAATAGGTGTCATCTGGGATGCTGGATCGAGTGTGCACCGTAGGCACAGGTCCCACGAGGCATTGGTAATGCAGGTCGTCTAACAGTTATTCTGACAGGTTCTAAAATAGGGCCATGAGAAATACTAGGATTGAAATTGAAGTCGTTATTGGAATTCAATAGTAAGGAATTCCGAGAGAAGGGAATTAAAGTATGTGTTGAGAGGCGTTGTGAGGAACGTCTGTATAATAGAAAGAGAAGGACAAAAAGGAAAACTGCAAAAACACATGAAGTAACTATGAAATAGTAAGCAACATTTGTTGTAGACGGGCTGTAGACGTCTTGAAACCAATGTTGGTTAAGGCAGGTTTCTAAAATCGTGAATTTTGGAGTGGCTTCGCCATAGGGCATTATCCGCAGTCCTTGTAGATTGACCCATGTGGCAGGAATAGTGGGTGGGATAGATAATGTTGCTTCTTTGTCGGTGCAAGGGTATTTTGGGATGAAATTTAGTGTACTGTTGTCTTGTAATCGGCAATTGCAAGGCATGGTAATGCGCGTTGCACCAATAAATTTAGAGGTTGTCACTGGATACGAGGTATTAGGGTAACTCACTCTTAAATCTGGTTTAGGGTGAATTACTAAGAACCTGTTGATCCCAATTGATAGTAAGAACCAGGTATCTTGTCCTGTCTCTTGACATGCCAGCGGGCACATGTTAGCTAGGTGGGCCGTAGTGGCTCCTATTAGTACCTTATGCACGCAGGCGATACCATGGGCGTTCTCGTCATAGACCTAGGTAATTAAACACAACTCGTCCTTAAAGGGATCGCATTTTGGAAGGAAAATGGTCCATCGGGATGCAAGTAGATAAACAGAGCCGGTACTGGACCAGGAAGTGTCACTGCGCAGGTCGTCTGCGCAGCCTGTCCGACTGCAAAAGGCATTGCGCAGATCCTCTGCGCAGCCAGCCAATGGGGGTCAAGCCCTACGCAGCCCCAGCCGCCATACTGTCAGGCGTTGCGCCCCCATGCGGTGCGCGCAGCTAGAGGGCCCCCATGCGCAGGTGACCGGATGCAGGTGTCGGTGTGGTGGGAAAGTGTCGGGAGCCGGGATCGGTTCCCGGGGGCGGGTATCGGGATCGGTTCCCAGGGGGCGGAGGCCGGGAGGTGGCAGCCTGAAGCTGTTTCCAGCCCTTGTGGCAATTTCGAAAACATATTATTATATTGTAAGCATGAGACAGAAATGAGCACGAAGCGATAGCGCTTACCGCAAGAGTTGATAAGGTCTTAGCGAGCGCGTGTAACCACAAGAACTGATAGCAGATAAGCGGCAAGCAGTACAGGATATGCCATCTATCGGTTAAATAGTTAAAGTGTTTATAGTAGGGAGCGACATCTACTAACCACTAGATCGTATTCATCTACTAGCTACACATTCGTATAGAAACCTATAATATTGGAATAATTTTGTTAAAGTATAGCTAAGTTATTTTAAATTTAAATTGGTTTCTTTATGTAGCCCTGAAAAGGGCTGTTTTGTGTGTGTGTGTGTGTATCTAATTTTCCTTATTACATTTGCAACAGGAGTATATGATACAACCGTCGGGAATATTGTGCACATCGGGGAAGGTTTCTCGAACAATTCGAGTTTCCCGCCTACATTTTCCGTGGCGTCTGGGGCGGCAAAATGGACACGACATATACTCATACCGTTTCATCATTTCGCAAATCGCGACGTCCAATTGATTGAAACCCTGGGTGTTGTTTTCAAAGCTTCCGACGTAGAATGGTTTCATCTGGAAGCGCTTCCAAATCGCTTGGTACATGGATCCTGGCAATAGCTACGTCAAAAGTAGGCATGGTAATTGTACAGGTGTGGTTTAGTCCGTGCATAATTTGGTGTGAGGATCTTGCGTACTTGAAGGTCCTGCAGGTGGTTGCGAATTTGTGGAACATGTACGCCCACGATACTATTTTCTGGTGATATCGCACATTCGATCAAAGGCAGGGTATAGTACCATGAAAGAGACTCTAATACTGCAACAAAGTCTCTCGGCAAGAGTTGTCTTTTCAGAGCTTTTCTTAAATGTAACATAAGGATTATATAAATACATATATATATATATATATATATATATATATATATATATATATATATATATATATATATAATTTTTTATTTTGACACATATTAGCAAATGCACGAGTTAGATCATATCTTATTCTAGCATAGTAGTATAGCAATGTTCGTTTGGGACCAGGAAGTGACGTCACAGAGCCATACACGTGGCGCCCTCTATGTGTTATGCTATATAGTTAGCGGTTCGTGTCTTGGCTAAACAGATTTCTTCATACTTGACGGTTCGTGTCTTTACTAAACAGATTTCTACATACTTAACGGTTAGTGTCTTGACTAAACAGATTTCTACATACTTGACGGTTCGTGTCTTGACTAAACAGCTTTCTACATACTTACCGGTTCGTGTCTTAGCTAAATAGATTTCCACATTTACACACCCCACAATTACACCTTTTCGTATGGATTGTTGAATTAAGGAATTAGTTTAGCTAAACAGATTTCTATATACTGCTGTGATGGTTACACGGCTTTAATATTTAATAATTAATATTTAAAATATAATTAGCTAGAGCCTCCCACCGCTACATAAATTTATTTTGGGTTCAGCAATATTACAAATTTATAAAAACGCTCAGGGATAATTATTGTGAGTTACTTTATGTTTTACTTGAATTGACGCTCGTATGCCCCTACTTTTAGATAGAATCTAATTGTAAATTAAATTAATATTGGCTAGCTCAGGTAAGCAGAGATCTTATCACAAGGTGTGGGTCCACAATTACTTTAATGAAAGTTCTACCGTACGCCCATGTGCGTAGTTCAGATACCCGCTAATGATACCACAGCTCTACCTAAAATTACGTTTCTGAAAGTTCAATCAAGTGTTTGGCGTTTTGGTTTTCAGTTAATTAAATGCAACTCAATGAGCAAATCTCACAGGTAAATTCAGCATTTCCCGCTTTCTAGTAGCATCAGTAGCTTTCTTTTGTTACTTGCAAGCCAAGGAAGGATCCTAACCTCACTTCTGCACTTGGATTTTTCAATTTTAATTTTCCCAAAGAAATAAATCGCCTGGGCTCTGTTATGCAGCGACTTTTAAGCAGCCTATCAGCAGGTACACACTGATATAATTATATGGGCTTCACCACTAACCTGCGAAACTTCTTTTACATGCCCGTTCGAACCTCGGCCGCAGCAAGAATGTGCCCAGATCTTCTCTTGGAGTCGGATGCCGGATGTACGGTGTTGATGTAGTCCTCGTAGGGCTCGCCTGCTATCGCTGGAACTGCAAAACCGGTCCGGGATGTCCTCAAATGGGTCGATATGGTGTCTCGCAGCTCTGCCGCAGGAATCGGATCGGTGGCCGGAGTTGGAAGTCAACTTTAGGCTGTATGTAAAGGTACTCAAATTTTATATTAAACACCAGCCATTTTTCACACTGTCACCAGCAATTTTTATTCAATTGTCCCCCAGAATTGTTAAAAACAATTGCATATCAATCTTAAACTAGTCAAATTAATACTTCTAACAAATAAACACCTTAAATCTAATCGTTTTACAAACTTTTGCTTATCTACTAAATTGATCCATTCATTTTGTTAATTTTGTCTTTCACATCACTGTGTCCCGCACTTATTAACCGTCCTTTTTCATTATGTTCTCACTGATCAGTTCTTCCTTTCGTGAACTTCCACAAGAAACACTTCAGAATTCAACTAAAAGTCAATTTCATTTTTCCAACTTCTGCATCAAATTAATGTTCGGATTTTCAATTAATCTTGCATGTTAATTATTTATTTTCTTCTCTTTATTTGCCTTCAGATTTATTCCTGTGTGCTCTTTGCACTCTGTTTTGCCTTGTGCATTTTTATTACCTTTTAAGAATATGCTCAAAGAGAAATTTATACAACGATTTCTGACTTGCAGTATTTACCTCGACAAGCATGTGACCATTCTTTTCATAATCGATTGACTACTACCTGGATTGGCTTTTGCATTTTGCCATCCCTTTTAATATTCTATACTAATTAAATATTGTAGTCCCATTCCTATTAGGTTTAGAACTCTGCCTTTCCTTTTATGTTACGATTTTAATACTTATTACAGGCATTGCTTTGCCAATATGACTGCTAATTCAAATTTGATTTTATTTTATTTGTTGCCATTAAATCCTATCTCCCATTCTGAGCTTTATGACCTATTCATTAATTAGCTGTGCTCTAGATATGCGATTCAGGGCTTAAGACCATCTCAATACCTATCGCTTTCTGTATTAGCTAAATATAATTTTTATACAGCACACAATGAAGCCTTTTGTTCGTATGGATATAATAAATAAATCAACACTTATCGGTTTGTGTCTTAGCTAAATAGGATTTTTATACAGAGCACAATGAAACCTTTTATTCGTATGGATATGATAAATTAAATCACCACTTATCGGTTTGTGCCTTAGCTAAATAGAATTTTTACCATTTCGGTGAGCTCATTTTTAAAATTATAAAAACTTGTACATACTTATTGTTTTCTGTCTTAGCTAAATAGAATTTGTATACAGCGCACAATGAAACCTTTTTTTTCGTATAGATATGATAAATTAAATTACCACTTATCGGTTTGTGACTTAACTAAATAGAATCTTTACATACCCTCCACAATTACACCTTCTTTTCGTATAGACATGTCTATATGTGAATTATATTATAAATAAAACTACAGTTTATATGGTCTTTATAATTTTTTATTAATATTTTTTTTTGTTCACCACACCACTCGCTATAGCTGTAAAAAAGCACTTATTAGTTTCTCAAATAAACGATTCAACTTTTGCTTACATAAACTATCCATAGCAGCTCTTCAAAATCGTGGTCTTGAAATACTCTGAAACGTCGTTCCAAGAACCACCCTGATTCAATCAGGGTGGCTCTTGGAACATTATCAACATTTTTTATAATTTCGATGTCATCCTACAAATAATTGTATTTTAAACCATGGTTATTACTTAACATATCATAATATTTCTTACAGTATCATATTTTATTTTTATAACTTCAATCAGCTCTTTTTCTAACATTATAAAAATTTATTATAGCAACTAGTACAAATTAACAAAAAACTTACCAAATTGGTTGTATTTTTGTTCTTGTGCTGTAAAATTGTTTTAATAAATATATTGCTTAGAATGAAAAATTAAACGTCTTACCCATTTCGCTGATTTGAATATAAATGATGTGTCCGAGGATTGTAGGATATTGTGGTTGCTTGTCTTGTTGATAACAAAAGCGGGAGCCTATTATCACACGCGTTGCAAATCGATGAATATGTTTATCAATTTTTGTCTTGTAAAATCAAATGAAATAATAATGTGTTCTTAATTTATTGATATCGGTACATTATTATTTCATTTGGTTTTACAAAACGAAAACCGATAAACAGATTCATCGATTTGCAGCATACGACTTACGGTTTTCTTATCAGAAAGAGCAGTAACCACAATTTCCTGATATCATTCATGCATGTCCTAAAGTTCTGTAAATAATACCATGAACCAAATATATTTTAAATGTATTTTATTAGGTACTTATTTACATTGTTTATTTTTACCCTTTTTTTAAATTATTGAAACATGTCGCTTTTTCTTTTGCTTTGCAATTGGAGGCGATACCCACATTACCTCCTTGCAAAGCAAAAGATCGCATTCTTCATGCATTTTATGCATATCAATCGAAAATCTGCAAAAGCAGAAAAATGCTTTACAATTGTTGCAGAAAAGCGTTCCACTTATAGCCTTAAGAATAAATATAATTTATTAAAAAATATACCTATTTAGATTTAGTTATCCGCAGATGGGTTTTTTATGACCTCAAAATTAAATTTACTAGTATAAGGCGTAATTACAAGTTGAGCTATGCGAGCACCTTTACCGAACATTGCTACCGAATTTTTAGAATAATTATGTATGACAACTTTTATTTCACATCGACAGTCGCTATCGATTACACTAGCTATCGCAAAACACTCTTGTTCCTGCACCACAGAAAAACGATTCACAATTTGTCCGAAATAACCCTCTGGAATCGCTATTCCGGTGCCAGTTCCACAAGTTGCAGTTTGCCCTTCATGTATCCAGACGTCTTCGTTTGCATACAAATCCAAACCACGGGATCGGGTTGTTGCACGATTAATTAACCAGGAATTATTAGTTGTTTTCCACACTTTAATTATAGTATAATCGGGGTCTGCAGGCACACCATTAAATACTAACAAGTTGGAATGCAACCCCACATGAGCTGTTCTCGTTTTTGGTAACTGTTCAACAGACAACTTTTTTCCGAAAGAAGTCATGTTTATATATGTAGCTAAAGAAATAGAGTAACGCAATAAATACCTTTATCTACGACCACCACTAAAAGTAGGCCTTTTAGCACTAGCTTGTTTTACTAAAAGTGACGTTTTATAATTTAGCGTGTTTAAAGAAATCAGCTGTTTACTTTTAGCCCATGTGCTAAAAGTGAGGTTATAAAACTACAATTTCGAACTGGAAGTGAAGTTGTAAAGTTACTGTAGTTACTTCTTGCGTTAGAGGTAAAGTGTTTTTGAAATAATTAAAGCGTTATGTAATGAATACAGTCAGATGTGAGGCATTAATAATTACCTTTGATAACCAACTTTGACAGTATTGGTTACATAAACAATCACCTGCGCGCCAAGGCCCTCTCTTTATTATGACATAAATTCTAACTGTCATAGATGCAAACCTTTATTAAATCGATATTTATGGATTAATAACAGTAAATGTAAGGTCTTAGATAAAATATTGTATGCAACGCGTGCTAAAAGTCGTTTATGCACGAGACATGAAAATTATGAAACGAAGCCGAAGGCTGAGTTTCATAATTTTCATGTCTCGTGCATAAACGTCGACTTTTAGCACTTGTTGCATAAATAGCTATTTAGTTCAATGCCTTTTAGTGGTTTTCCGATTTTACTGAAACATATGGAAAATATGTTTCTGATTTCTGTTGTTTAGAAAACATGTTATAATTTAACTGATGAAAAATATGTTGTTTTTTTTAATTTCTTATAAATATGTTTACACAGTTATAGTGAGTGGAAAAAAAACCACAAGTTTCAGTATAAATGTGTATAAATACAAACATCCAAATATCAGAGCACAGTTGTCAACTTTGTGTAGTTACCAACATATTACACAATATGGATCAAATTATTAAAGATTTAACAAGTATTGGGGAGTGTTCTGTGAAACCCATCCTAAAAGCTTGTGATATGGAATTAGATACACCGTATAAATTAATAAACATCAAGCCGGTAACAACAACATTTGGAAGGAAGATAATGGTTGAAACAGAAGAAAATGCTATTTTCCTACCAGAGAGGTTTTCGAAGGCATACAGCGATAAGAGAGTACAAACCCTGAAGTCCTGCAAAATATGGCTGAAAAGTTAAAATTTGTAAATGTATAAATGTATAAACAATGTATGTAACGTTGTGAATAAAATAACGAGCTTCTGAAACCACAAATGTGATAAAAGCGATATATACGAAGCAAAATTTCTTTCGTATCCAAGTTTTTTATGTGTGGTTGGTGTTGTGTTATACAACATAATATAATTGATATAAAAAGTATTGCAGTACATTGATTACGCAGCTTGATCTTAAAAGGTAGTAAGTATTAAAAAATATCTTGTAATTAACCTAATACAAATTCCTTTTTGTTTAGATAAAATGTCTCAAAATTTTATTAACATGATTGACACAGTACTGAAATTGGTTGAACACTATTATAAAAATTGTAGCAACTTCAACCATGACAAAGTGGAGAAATTTATTCATCTGGTTACATATAACGTTAAATTAATCAATTCAAATTTACAAAGCAGTGAAATTACATTCACTCTTGGTAATAAAAAACACTTGGCATTTGTAAGCGGTAAACTGGAGCGGTATAAGACCCTTATACAACAAGTAGGGAAACTATCTGGAGAAGGATCATCACAGGCGGACCGAGTAGAGTGGCGAGACTTAACAACAGCTTTCAAATCAAGGGTGATAACGGGTATTATTATTAATTTAAGACATAAGGAACGTCATCCATTCTTTAGTGATTGTTTTAAGCTATTTTTTTAAAATATTAGGAAAATTTATGTTAAACATAATAATCCCTTAAAGGTAAATGTTGAGTTTTGCGCAGAATTTACGAAACCTGTTGTAAATAGTGACGAAATGTTGTTTAAAGAATTTACTTTTAGTACTTCAAATTATAATATATTGTTTAATGATTTACAAGAAACAACTATGAAGGAATTGTACAAAAGTAATGTTATAGATGTGTTGATGAAAAAATTAGAAGAATTTGAGGAGCAGGGAAGTGGGTGGACATTATCAAAAATTATTTCTTTAACTGTGAATGTTAACAGTGCAACTTTATTTAGAGTCTCATCGTACATCGAACTACCTAAAGAAATAAAAAAGAAAATTGCTGTTATTAATGTAAAAAATAACGACGAATGCTGTTTCGGTTGGGCCTTGGTATCTGCTTTATTTCCAGTTAAATCTCATTCTGATCGAATTTCTTCATACCCCTACTATGGGGAAGTTTTAAATTTTGAAAATATAGATTTTCCAATAACCATGGGACAAATACCAAAGTTTTTAAAGCAAAATCAAAATTTATCAGTAAATGTTTATGGTCTTCTTAGAAAATCTATATATAATTATGAAACAGTACCCTATTATTTATGTAATGAAAAGAAAGAAAAACATGTCAATTTACTAATGGTTCAAGAACATTATGAAATTGTAAATGATGATGACGTAGACATCTTCGATCAAGGGACTAACGAAGTAGAACGTTATCAGGATTGTAATAAAATTATAACTAAGTTTCATTTTTGTTGGATAAAAAATTTGTCTAGGTTAGTACGTTTACAGTTAACGAAAAACCATTCAAAGCTTTTTATTTGTGATAGATGTTTACATTACTTTAATACTGATAAAAAACTTAGTGAGCATGAAGTATACTGTAAGTCAGTTAATACTTGTAAAATAGTTATGCCCAAACCTGGGTCACATTTATATTTTAAGAATTTTGAAAGCAAACAGAGGGCACCCTTTGTATTGTATTGCGATCTGGAATGTTTGGTGAAAGATTTTAGTGGTATAGAAACTGGTAATACCCTTAAATATAAAGAGCATACTGTGTGTAGCATTGCATATTGCTACGACTAGGGGGATTCGAGCTCATATTGGCGACAGCAAAGAGGCAGCCGTAGCTAGTTTGGGATCGATTAAATCATACCAACAATTACAAATAAAAGCAGTTTATTAAAGTGTTAACTTACATAGTTCTGGACATGTTTCTAAGGGCCAGTTACGAAGAACTTAATGCTTAGCGTAGACAGCGACAGGGCACTGTCTAATAATGACGATTACTAATTAATTGACTGGTAACTATTAACTGGGCGCTACCCCGAACTTGCTCCTTTTATATCTCCTGAAGATGGGTATGCGGTTGAGACCACGTAAGACAGTCAATAACAGAAAACACCAGAAAAACACACCACATACTTCCTGTGACATTGGCTCATCCAGGAAAATATTAAGGAACAACAAGCTCGTGGTTAGGCCTTATCTACACGTAACTCTTCGGGAAAAACATATTATTATACATAATGCAATATTTCTAGAAATTCTCGATGTATCATATTTGCGATTTCGTGACATCTCCCTCGGGCATATAAAAAGAGGCTGACCCCAGCCGACCCTAAGGGGAAACGCCACTGCAAACACGCAGATACAAAAGAGGTTATAAGCAAGCCTTAACTAAATTCTTAATCTAAACACAATAAAATGAAATATAAGCTCTGTAGACTTCTGGAGTCCTAATACAATGAATTCAAAAAAGTTCCCACTATGAGTAATTTGCCGAACAATAGCGATAGTATTAATCTAAATAACTTCCGTATTGGGCTGCGGAAACCGTTATCGCTCAAACGGTCAAGTCCAGTTCTTTTAGTTGGTGTTAAACGTTTTCCGGTTTTCGTCCGTTAATTTGCACGTAAGTTTTAAACAGTTCACCATTATTATTTTTAATCACAAATTGCAAATCACAAATCACAGTTGCACGTATGATGAATTGGTGGATGGGGCATTCATCTTCATGTATGTTTCCTCTGATGAAGTTGTTGATCCGGTAAATGAAATTTCTGCTAAGGAAGTGATGTCGCGCGGTTGCAATTGACGTAGGGTACCACCAGTTTGTAGCGCTGTAGACCCTTGGGCAGGTCCGACTAGATCGTATGTAGGCAATTCTGGATCTTTACGAGGTTGTAGATAGTAGGTGTCGTCAGGGATGCTGGATCGAGTAGGCACCGTAGGCAAAGGTCTGTTGGTTAGGTCCATATTGGCTCCACGAGGCGTTGGCAGCGCAGGTCGTCTAACGATCATTCTTACAGGTTCAGAAATAGGGTCATGAGAAACACTGGGATTGAGACTGACGTTGGTAGTGGAATTCAATAATGAGGAATTCCGAGAAAAAGGAATTAGATTAGGTGTTGAGAGTCGTTGTGAGGAACGTTTGAATAATAGAAAGAGAAGGATGAAAAGGGAAATAGAGAGAACTCGCTATGAGGTAATAAGCGATACTGGTTGTAGATGGGCTATAGGCATCTTGAAACCATTGTTTGTTAAGGCAGGTTTCCAAATCCGTGAACTTTGGAGTGGCTTCACCATGGGGTGGAATCCGAAGTCCTTGTAGATTGACCCATGCGGCAGGAATAGTGGGTTGGATAGATAATGTTGCTTCTTCGTCGGTGCAAGGATATTGTGGAATGAAATTTAATGTATTGTCTTGTAATCGACAATTGCAAGGCACGGTAATGTGCGTTGCACCGATAAATTTAGGGGTTGTTACTGGATACGAGGTGTTAGGACAACTCACTCTTAAATCCGGTTTAGGGTGAGTTACTAGGAACCTGTTGATCCCAATTGGTAGTAATAATTGGGTATCTCGTCCTGTCTCTTGACATGCCATCGGGCACACGTTAGCTAGGTGGTCTGTAGTGGCTCCCGTTAGTACCTGCTGCACACAAGCAATGCCCTGGGCGTTGTCGCCATAGACCTCGGTGATTAAACACAACTCGTCCTTGAAGGGATCGGATTTTGGAAGGAAAATGGTCCATCGGGATGCGATCTTGGCAATGGCTACGTCGAAGGTAGGCATCGCAATAGTACAGGTGTGGTTATTCCATGCATAATTTGGTGTGAGAACCTTGCGTACTTGAAGGTCCTGCAGGTGGTGGTGAATCAATGGAACATGTACGCCCACAATACTGGTTTCCGGTGATATCGCGCATTCAATCAAAGGCAGGGTGTAGTACGATGAAAGTGCCGTTAACACTGCAACAAAGTCTTTCGGCAAGAGTTGTCTATTCAGAGCTTTTTCTAAATCTACCATAGGTATTATATCTAATTGCAATTTTTTATTTTGACACATATTAGCAAATGCACGAGTCCACTCATATCTTATCCTAGCATCAAGCAAAACTAAGAGAGGTAAGCGACTATCATCACAACGAGCAGGGCTAGTTGTATGTTCAAAGGGTGATTTAAAGGTCAAATCTTGTACACTTACATGTCTCTGTTCCACTATCCGCTGGGTTAAGACTGTAATCTCATAATTTGAAGTGAATGTTCTCGGTACATGGTTCCGAGTTGCGAATTGAAAATCAAATAACTCTCCGTCATCTGCTAAAATGGGTTCATTGTTTGCAAATCTCCTAAAGTTAACATAATTAATTTTTAAATATTCTATATTAGCATCGTTACATATAGACTTGCTGGAATTACAAAAGGAAGTACAGTTCATTATTTCCAATAAACTTCTAGGTTTCGCAAAACGAAATAAAATCGGTTGAGTCTGCTGATAAAAACAAATATTAGGCAATCTCTGTATATATACTCCCGAAGTAATTTCAACATCTATATCTTCTAATTTTCTTAAGGTTCCTGTTACACATATTACAGTTATCAAAACAGCTAAAATTGACCACATATTGCTGTTATTTCTAATTTCACAAATAATTCTCAATTCAGAAATAATTCTCAATACACAAAGTTTTCAATAAACAATTTTCCAATTTTCCTATACTTTTTCGTTATCAATCAAACATAAATTCTTTCAATCAACTTTTTCTCTTGTACACACTATAAAAATTCTTTAGACCAATTTTTTCTTTATCATAATTCAATAAAATTTCTTTTGACCAAATTTATCTCTATTTTACCAAATTTATCTCTATTTCAACACAATAAAAATTCTTTCGACCAAATTTATTTAGTACCAATTTATCCAATCAGGTATCCTCATTTATCTACTTATTCTTCAATTTTTTACTCACGTGTTGTCGACTAGTACTAGTACTTACTTATTTCTCATTTCATTTGCGGAATTCCTTTTACTTACTTACTTATTTCACTTACGTAACTATGTTTACGTACTTGTTTCCCCAGTCGCTGCATAGGGTACACTGAAATATCTGCAAGGCCATAAGCATCGCAGGAAACCACAAACTGCACGTGCTGCAATGATAGTTCCTGCCAGGCTTACGCATCGGAAGTGCAGATTAACTATAATGCCACTTTGCCCTTGCCCTATGACAGGTCCCTCCTTCTGGGAGGGTCCCGCCCGCTCTTCGGAAGGGGCCCCTTATTTGCCCTTCAAATAAGGAGACACTCTGATCCGGCCCTTCCTGGTTACCGCGACGAATCCCG
Organism: Agriotes lineatus; assembly: GCA_940337035.1. Taxonomy (NCBI): domain Eukaryota; kingdom Metazoa; phylum Arthropoda; class Insecta; order Coleoptera; family Elateridae; genus Agriotes; species Agriotes lineatus. Next base: position 216,673 of record CALNHX010001437.1, read on the forward strand.
CAGAATTCAGTTTGCAACTTGAGTACTCGTAGTTTGGACAAAAAACAAGAATGCAGCAAAAATTTGCGTAGAGGAAGGCACGCGTGGCCACCCGTTTTCCTTCCCCCCGCTGAACTAATAAGCGAGTAATGTCTACTTTTCCGAAGTTGCGAACTTAGAGGCTTTGACTGCAGTCCTTTCCCACTTCCTCGGGAGATAAACCATAATATTAATATACATACACATTGAGACCTAGGTTTTACACACACACACACATTACTCAGCAGTTACAGGACCCGGAGACATCATCCACCATCGTGGCACTTCAAATGGTGAAAAGTCCTGCACTGGCTACCAACCCTCAATTGGCAGCTGCCCCAGTTGAGTTAACTTGGCTGGGGGCTGGTGCGGGCTTGAGCGTTACCATGACGCTTTTTCCACTGGGCACTTGACTAAAGTCACTTAACTGGGTGACTGGGAAACGAACTCTGATTGGTGGCGACGGCTTCATTACGTCGTCATTACTACAATTTTCTTGGTCATCAATAGTTGGTGCTTCGGTGCTGTCACATGAATTCCTAATTTTTCTAAAATGCTTATACAAATAATGGCCAATTATAAACAACAATGTCAATATAAAAAGCATTAAGGACAGCCATACTAAGGAGTAAAGGGCGTCGTGATACGCCGTATTAGTATTAATATCAGTTTGAGCAGAAGCTGTAACAGGATGCATTATAGGGGTTAAAAAAGTATATCTCTTATATAATAAATGTACAACAGCCATGGACAAAATTATGTTCCATAACAAATATAAGCTATCCCCATCATACGCGTACAAATCGCCGTATGTTTTTTTCAATTGCAGTTCCTAACATGTTTTGAATCAAGCCTAAGGTTGATCCTGCAGTTATATTTAAATGGGTTATCGAAGTTGTCCAATTCGTATTTTGACATTCAGTAATATTGGTAAAAACTGGCTCCGGCTGATTAGAATGAAGTACATACGATTTAAGGTTGGACCAAATGGCTGGTAATATATGAAGAGCTCGATGCTCTCTTTCCGGTCCTGAACAAGGGAATCGAGGGGAAATAACCTCCTCATTGTTTACAAGAAGAGAACAGCGACAAGGGAGCTCGAGTTGAACTGCCCCTGGCTGTTGAAAAAATTTATCATCCAAAGTTGTTTCAGTTTTAGGGCAACGAACTATCGTTGGATGTTTTGGATGAGTTAGAATAAAAACATCATCTCGAATTTCAGAAAGGATCATAGCCTGAGATGTGTGACACCTAAATTGACAATGAAGGCCCAAGTCCTCCACCGTCGATCCTGTAAACATTTTATAAGCACATTGCGGACCATAGATAGCGTCCGATGTGAACCTGGGTAAAAAACATAACTTATCGTGATACGGTTTGCAATGATGTAAAGCAGATCCTGAAATAGGTTTCATAAGAGGTACAGCTGAGGTTTGATTGGCTGCTACGGCTAAATACAAGGTATCATGCATTAAGAAGCAAGTTTCGTTATGCCATGCAAAAGGAGTGGTAATTAATTCATATAATTGCCAGTTTTGCCCTTTTTTAGTTATGGGCACTCGTAGGTGCACATAAATCTTGGAATCTGAAATAGTACAATCGGCTATTGGTAATTTATAGTATCTTGAAATTTCAGTGACGGGTATAGTTAGAACATGACTAGTTTTTTGAAGTTCTTTAATTAATTTGAGTAAATCTTGTCGTAATACAGTGGGACGAACCACGGCTGTTGGAATTTTGTGATCTTTACATTGATTTAAAATTTACATATTATTAACAGAACGTTCGAAATTGATTAAACGTAATAAATTGCCATAAGAATAAAACATAGAACGTTGTATCTTAAAATCAAGCTCATCAACTGATTTGTCTACTGCAGCACGTAATTGATTATCAAAATTAGTAATGGAATTAATTTTTTGACGAGTTTCGAATAAATTTGTTTCAACTTGTTGTTGATACAATTTGAAAGCTTGTGAATTGTTAGCAATTTCTCGAATGTTTTTTGTAAGTCCAAGATTAATATTTTGAAGAAGTTGATTTAGGTCATGTTCGTCGGAACGTAAAGAATCTATTTTGCGATTAGTAGCTACACCACAACACCAGGAAAAGAAGTCTCCTACGAATTCCAATGCTCTTTTCTTTCTTAAAGGTGACTCTGTACTTGAGTCGTCACCCTCTTCGTCATATACGCTTGCACGAAAGGTTCCCCATGCTTCAGGGTCGAATGATTTTCTAAATAACTTCAATTCTGCATCGAACACGTCTTGTAGTTTAGTAAGTTGGCTTCCCATTTTACAAATAGGATTCTGAATATTGACATCACACAATCGATCTGGTGACACGAATTGATTTTGTTCTGGTTGGTTATACCATTGAGTTTGATAGGTGAGAGGAATGGTAGCGGAATAAGTGATAGTGTCGGGAAGTGGCTTCCAGAAAGCACCAGTAGTAACTTTGACAGGTATTCCATTAGTTAATAGTGAAGTTGCCAGTACAGACAGGAGTAGTGCACTGTAAAGAAAGAGTGTGATAGGTATATGCGTGATTATAATTAAATTATATTTTGTTTAATTTTTTTCTTAAATGTTTCTTTTAATTAAAGGAAGAATGTCGATGTTAAGTGGGCTAGACTTAAATTGTAGTTGCTGTAGCTTCGGTTTGAAAGGAAAACCACTAACTACAAACCAGGGTACCATGACAGAGGAGGTCCCGGCTTATATATCAGTAGATAACCAAAGCCGGTCCGGGAACAAAACGCGTCACTGCGCAGGTCTTCTGCCCAGGTGTGTGGTGGGGGTTTCTGCGCAGGTATTTGGTGGGAAATTCAAATTCGCGCGCAGGTCGTCTGCGCAGGTGTCGAGCGCCTGGGGCGGAAGGGGGCCCCCATGCTGCGCAGGTGTCGGTGTCGGGCGCCTGGGGCGGAGTCCTGGTTCGGGGCCCCCATGCTGCGCAGGTGTCGGTGTCGGGCGCCTGGGGCGGAGTCCTGGTTCGGGGCCCCCATGCTGCGCAGGAGGCAGGGGCCGGGGGCCGGGGGCGAGGGCCGGGGGCGGGTGCCTGAAGCTGTTTTCAACCCTTTCGAAAACATATTATTATTACAGAAATGAGCACGAAGCGATAAGCTGATAAGAAACAGCAAAAGAGCTGATAAGGCGAGCGCGAGGAACCGCAAGAACTGATAAGCCTCCGAACTGTACATGATGTGCCATCTAGCGGTTAAATAGTTAAAGTGTTTATAGTAATCTGTAGGGGGGCAACATCTACTAACTAAAATAATTTAAACAAAAAACGATTGCATGTATGTGAAATACGGGGACGCCAGATAACCGCAACGGATGTGTTAAATGATAAACCAAGCACGCTATCGGCTGCAACAGCAAATTTGTACCTCGATTTATAATACAATGTGATTACAACTACTAAAAATGATCAATCATTCATATTTATTTAACACTCGAGCAAATCAATGCACAGTGATCGCCAACAGATCTCCTATTGAATTTATATTTGTAATTGTGCAAAATAAAGTTTTCACATGAGGTTTGTAACTGTATCCTAGACAACGCGACAACAAAAGATAAATCATGTTTCAACATAGTAGTAGCTACATATTAAGGCGGATGAACTGTATTGATAACTAAATAAATAAATAAAAAGAATTTGAGCTATGAAAGTAATCTGATAGCTGTATAAATTATTAGTTTGAGTAGTTTATTAGCTGTTCATTAATTAATAAGCAGTTTTCGCCCACACATATAAAACCATCCAACACCAATTTTATTTATGAAAGTAATCTGATTGCTGTATTCACATAAATTATTAGTTTGATCTGTTCATTAATTAATATGCAGTTTTCACCCACACAAATCAAATCAAAAACACATATAACATAAATTTTATTTATATATACAACAAAAACCCCACACAACACAAGAAATAATACATAGAAAATAATGCAGTTTATTGTGACACCACTAGCGCGGGTCAAACAGAGATTAAAATATTACATTTATGAAAATAATCTGATGGCTGTATTCGCATAAATTATTAGTTTGAGTTGTTTATTAATTAATAAACAGTTTTCGCCCACACATATAAAACCATCCAACACCAATTCTATTTATGAAAGTAATCTGATTGCTGTATTCACATAAATTATTAGTTTGATCTGTTCATTAATTAATATGCAGTTTTCACCCACACAAATCAAATCAAAAACACATATAACATAAGTTTTATTTATATATACAACAAAAACCCCACACAACACAAGAAATAATACATAGAAAATAATGCAGTTTATTGTGACACCACTAGCGCGGGTCAAACAGAGATTAAAATATTACATTTATGAAAATAATCTGATGGCTGTATTCGCATAAATTATTAGTTTGAGTTGTTTATTAATTAATAAACAGTTTTCGCCCACACATATAAAACCATCCAACACCAATTCTATTTATGAAAGTAATCTGATGGCTGTATTCACATAAATTATTAGTTTGAGTGGTTTATTACCTGTTCATTAATTAATATGCAGCTTTAGCCCACACAAATCAAATCAAAAACACATATAACACAAATTTTATTTATATATACAACAAAAACCCCGCACAACACAAAAAATAGTACATATAATGCAGTTTATTGTGACACCACTAGCGCGAGTCAAACAGAGATTAAAGTGTTACATTTATGAAAATAATCTGATGGCTGTATTCGCATAAATTATTAGTTTGAGTTGTTCATTAATTAATATGCAGTTTTCACCAACACAAATCAAATCAAAACATATAACACAAAGTAATCTGATAACTGTATTCACATAAATTATTAAATCATTTTAGCCAAATCCCAGAAAATAATCCCGGCGGGTGTTATCACAACCAATTCAGAAATCCGAGGATGTACCTGTAAACAAGACAATAATATAACAGATTATAGAATAAAATAACATACAAATATTTTAGGGTGTTGCAACAAGAAGAAGACTATGGGATACAAAGAGTATTGTTGAAAACATTGTATGAGGGCGAAAAGACATACAACACCAACAGCAATATTATTAGCACCCCTAAAGAGCAGCGAAAGGGGGCACACCCAATTTTGAAATGTACGCAATATTATTAATTAGACGCAATATTAAACATCCGCTGTTTTTAGTTGTTATCAGCAGCTAATCACACAGGAAGATGCACGCGCATGCAACATAAATACAGAATACGTTACTTACCTAAAACTATTTTTCGCCATAGCACCCACGACAAATTGACCCATGCGAAAAATAATAACTGTGTTTTTTACAATATAACATATGTTTTGTGAGAAGATCGGTGGGAACAGGCATGTTTTTGCAGTAGTAATACACATTAGTATAAAATATAATCTACGGTTTGAATGCACCAGCAAACAAATTTCAAATAATATGTTATCAACAAAAACCGCGAACCTAATTTGTGGTTTTTAGCAAAGCGCATATTTCGTTTAGTTATCAAAATGCAACCATCTGTCCCAGACGAATGTAAGAAAACATATCTATTCACAATTTTTGTATTATTAATTTATATTATAATTTTAGTGTGCAATCGAGTGTATATGAACGTGCGGGGGCGGTACCCACAATTATTTGAAAACGTAAGTAAATGGCACAAATGATTAAATGTTTTTGACAATTTGTCTGTATAGCGCTGGATTGCATTAGCGTAAGTAAATGGCACAAATGATTAAATGTTTTTGACAATTTGTCTGTATAGCGCTGGATTGCATTAGCATGCTTCCCCCCTGGGACCCCCCTAATAACGTCTGGACTCATACCAATCAATTTGACCACACCCCCGGGAGGCCAACCGTGGCCGCCCGATTTGAGGGTGTGGTTGGATATATCGGGGGGCGTTATATGTATACAGAGAGGTAAGCAATTTTAAAATCACACTGCTATTATATTAATTTTGTTTTTATTGTTTTAGGATGACCCTCGCAAAAATTATGTATATAAGCAAGTAAATAAATATTGAACCAAGGCTATTGTGTTTTATTACTTACATTAAGCAGAGGGGTTCACCCTTCAGGAACTTAACCAAGTTAGAAAATCAGAATGTGCCTAGGCGGTAGTGGTAGTAGAAATAGTTTGCATATTATTTACAAAGGTGTTTACTGTATAATTCCATGTTATTGTGTTTTATTACCTAGCAGAGAGAGAGAGAGAGAGAGAGAGATTCACTCCTCGGGGTCTGTAATAAGAACAATAGTTAACCAATTTAGAGAATAAAATAAAAAATATTTACCCAGGTTTGATATAAAATATCCATCTTCAAGATTTACGTCATAAATAATTGTGCCAAATGTACCTCTTGCAAACAACCCAAATGCATTTTCATGATACAAAAAGCTTTCGAAAACGTACTCATATAAAAAATAGTTGATATAGCCAATACAATTTTGATTTTTATAAATAGATATCTGCAGAACATCCCCAGATTCGGCGAAATGAGGTATGTTAATTTGAAGGGAAAAAATGTAATTATCAACCGTAAATTGCAGGAAAACCTGGTCGCCATATTGAATTATGGGGTGCTCGGGAAACGAAAATTCTTGGCCATCGTTTATATTGATGCGAAACATAATTTCACACTCCATGATGGCAAACACACAACTAACGAACGTATTTTGTATCAACAAGCGATAAAACCACATCCTTCTATTGTAGCATGTACGACATAAAATTTAAAAATATACTGGGTGTTTTATTTAAAATAGTAAAAGAAAAATGGGGAAAAACAAAGTAAACCCATTTTAGAGGTATTCAACTGGAAAATCACCTATCTCACATCAATACAGAAACGTGAATGTGACAAGAAAATCGCATATGATTTATGATGATGTATATTCGGCCAGCAGCAGCAGTTTAGAACAGTTTAACTAGTTGAGTTAAGAAATTTAAAAAAGTTGTTGTGCTGGCCCACAACGGACAGGTGTATGGCCACCAATCTTCTAATTCTAAAAACCTAAACTCATTATGCGCGGTACGAAAATCATACTCAGTCAATTAGATAATATAAAATGGCACAATGAACACAAAAACAACACATTTGATATGCAAAAAGAACTAGCTAAATAATGTATTTCAGATGTGAAAATTCTGAAAACAGGTTGTTTAAAATTTAAACAAATGTTTCTCGATCGACGTAATGTAGAGACCCTCCTGGAAGCTACAACAATTACCTCGACATGTAATTTAGTATATCATCGCAATTTTCTTAAACCAAATACGATATGAATCATACCGCGCAGGGATTACAGATTAAATGATAACCAGTCTAAAATTGCCCTACAATGGTTGATTCACAAAGAAAAACAGCGCTAAATAATTATACAAAACGCGACTTGTGGTAGAGAGACCTGTGTAGGCGGGTTCAAAGTTGACGGGTATTGTAAACAAGTCCAACAAATATTTGAGTTTCACGGCTGTTTCTATCACGAATGTCCAGTTTGCATGACGGCTAATCGAAACAAAACTAAAAAGTTAAAGACGCTGGGATATGAGGTCATTGAAATGTGTGAGTATCAGTTCAGATATCACACAGAATTAGAGGATAGTCCCCTCCTTACATCGCTAACATTGAGTGCGCGAGAGACATTTTTTTGGGGGCAGAACAGAAGCAATAAAACTAACACGAGGTAAAAGATGGAGAAAAAATTCACTACAAAGATTTCTGCAGAATTATATCCATGGGTGTGTAAATACGGCAAGTTTCCAGTTGACCACCCTGATGTCATGAAAATTGCACGATACAACTCGAACAGGGAGCAGAGGGTTTAATTAAATGTATTATATTGGCACCTCAAGATTTATATCAAAAACTGGGGATATGTATTCACATCGAAAATGAGAGAGCGCTAATTGGTACAGAGGTCATATGTGTGGTTAGGGCGACTCTTAGCAGAGGACATCGTTACGAACGGGTCTGTTTACACATTTCTGAAAATTAAACAAGAGGCATCAGGATGACCTCCGGGCTGTTCAACTGAGAAACAGAAACAACAATATATAGACGATTATTTTCCAATCAAGGGTATACGATTGGATCCGAATAGAAAAAACCCTGGTTTACGCCTAATCATATGAAAAAACCTAATATAACCTATAGCTACAGCCATATGGCGCAGCCAGCTGTCATATACAGATATAATCAACTGGTCTGGACTGGTTTTAAGCTGATCTGAACTGGTCCAGCTGTTTTCGGTAAAACCATGGAGAATGTTCGTAAGCACAAAATAGTTATATAGTAACGTGATAATATGAAATTGAAAACCATAAACGGAAATCTAAACCGAACATCCTGTCGATATAATTGCAAAGTAAAACCTAGATAGTACTAATTAACCGAGCATCCTGTTGAAAATATCTCGCACGAAAACCATAATCTTACTACTAGGCCGAGTATCCTGTTGAAAATATCTCGCAGGAAAACCATAATCTTGCAACTAAACCGAGTATCCTGTTGAAAATATCTCGCAGGAAACCAGAACCTAGAAAATATATTATTACAGAAATGAGCACGAAGCGATCTCTCGTAACCACAAGAACTGATAAGCGGTAAGCGGTAGGAATACATTTGTATATAAGAATAACTGTTCTGATACAGGAATATTAATTCATCAAGATGAGTCCCCTGTGTCAGCAATTGCCGGCTACTTCGTCAACACCGTCCACCTACAGCGATGGGGGATCGTGGACGTGGCATGGAGGATGTCGACGATCCTCCGACCATTGACACCGACGAGTGCGGGTGTGAATATTGTCTGGGGTTACCGGAATCGTCATCATCATCACAGCTCCAGCAACCACCATCGCAGCAGCAACCTCCATCATATTCGGCACAAGACGATGAAGATGAAGTCCTGGTAGTCGATGATGATGATTATTCATGTTGTGGATGCGAATATTGTCGGGGGTTGTTGGAATCTTCATCATCACATCCCCAGCAACCGCCATCAGCAGAGCTATCGCAATCACAGCCCCCACAGCAGCAACCGCCATCATATTTTCCTGAACCATACCAACAATATCAGGCTGAGTATGAATTCAGCTTACCTGCACCGACCATGCCGCTGCATATTGCTCCCATAAAAATTACTGTAAAATTAGGTAGTAGTAGTTTTATATATATTATCAATACTGAATAAAAGACGTTTTATTTTCATACACGTTTTTTATTAAATATCTTATTTATTCATGAGTGAAACAGAACTTAACAAAGAGTAAGTATCAATATAGTCTTGAGGTGTTGTTGAGGGCCAAGGACCGGAACAAGGACCAGTTCTCCAACCGACAGCTTCGCCATTTTGAGCTTTTCCGATATTTTCCTCAAGCCATTTAAAAATATGTTTGTGCTGATGTACAGCGCTGGGTTGAAATATATAAGCTATGTGGTGTGTATTCAAATACTGGAACACGTCTTCTATAAACTTGATGCGAGCATAATAGGCTGCCTCGAAGATCGCTTCGTTAAGAAAATATGGATATTTTTGCTGCTGCTCACCCGCCACAAATTCAATTCGAGAGTCAGATGATAATAATATTTCAATAAGAAAATGCTGCTCGTAGGAACTAGTGTGCTGTAGAGATAATTTTGATAGCACCAAGTTAAGATCTGTCTCACTATTAATTTTCAACTTTCTCCCTCTTACTTCGTTAATAATTTTTCTAATAACATCGAAAGCATCTAACATAGTTCTTAAAATTTCACTTACGACATCAGTTTCAACAGTTTTAAAGTGCGTAGCCCAAATAAGAGTTTTACTAGGTATAGCAATACCAACTTTTTGTAATATATACTTCAAAGTTTGCAGGTCGTTACGCCCTAT